>JAFBJQ010040671.1:104564-119564 GCA_016785345.1 Trinectes maculatus | reverse complement strand
GGTAAGAGGCAAATGGAACATTTGACCTTATTGGCACCAGGACTTTTACTGACGGGATCTACAGCGCTTTTAAATTCATTCCCTCAGGACAGGGAATGCGTTGTTAAAGCTTTTATAGAGATGCAGGGGAAATGTTCTCCTAAACGCAGGTGGAAGAGTCATGGACGTCCTCTGGCCCCTCTGGAGATGGATGTTTCAGATGTTTCCCTCAGACCAGCAGAGGGGGGGTGAAAACCCAGAGAATCTGTCCCAATCATCCAGCTCTAATAACCAGGAGATGAACGTGGACAGACACCACATGAACCCAGAGCTGCAGCAAATTACCACATTAGTCCTGATGGTCCAGCAGTGAGGAGGTCCGGCCTCAGCCCCCCCCACCTGTCCCCTGCAGGGAGGAGACCTCCTCCACACACAGGTATGTGGGTGATGTTAAATACCTGATCTGAACCTGGAGAACCATCTGCTTTCACCTGGCATGATCCAGCTGTGCTGGAGAAAACGTGTGTGTGTGTGTGTATATATATGTGTATATATATATATAAGGGACCGCAGTCACCTTGGCAACCGAGTGATGTCAGTTTAACCTTTGACCCCACCTGATGTGGAAACATTATCTTTCTGCAGGTGCTCAGTGGGAGCTGCAGGCTGTGTCAGGGAACCAGAGATGAAGTGTCTCCACAGTCTGCTGCAGGTGATGCTGACACACTGAGCTTCTTCTTGTTGGACCTGACTTTGGATCATTAGATCATTAGTGGTTTCTCTGTGATGGAGAAGTGGAAAGACCCTGGTGGCCTGTTACCACGGAGCTTCGTTTTCATTTGAACATGAACAACATTTTTCAAAACCAGCTCGATCTTTGAATTCCACTTCCTGTTTCCTGCACGTTAACGTGAAGTTCATTATCACCCGAAACTGTTGTTGCTGCTGTCCTGCCGAAATGTCAGGGCCACAACCTGACTTCACCCCCCCCCCCACCCCTTACACAGATGTGAACCTCGAGCCATCACTCGCCTCTTTCACATAAATGTCAGCCGGGCAAAATGAGATTTTCTCAAAGTGCAGGGTGAACTTATTCAGCCTGGTTTATTTAAATATCAGCAAGACGGACAGAGAGAGAGACGGACAGAGAGAGAGACAGACAGAGAGAGAGACAGACGGGGGGGGGGCTTTGGTAACGTCAGAGTGACTTTAAATCTTTCAGTGTCTTTGACAGTCTGTCTGGTCTCATTGTAGGATGTAAAAAGAAGAAGGAGAAGAGTTTTCTGATCACTCCCCTGATGGACATGTCACATAAAACTCTGTCTTCTCTAAAGAGCCATTAGCTCGTCCAGATCATTGATTCTGTGGGTTTTGCTGAATGATTTAATGCTTTTTAAGATGCAAACGTTCTGCCAACATCTTTGAGGTTTCTGAGCAGACTGCTTTGTTTGGTTATTGTTGCAGCAGCAGCAGACGTCAGATGTCCAAAGTTATGTCCACACACTCACTGCACAAGTTCCACAGCCTCTGGCTCACTACAGCTCCTGTAGCACCGTCCACTCTCCAGGGTTCAAGCTGTCCACAGAGCTTTGGAACCTGGCTGCAGGGATTGGTCTCCAATCTCCATTGTTTTATTTATTTATTTATTTATTTATTTATTTATTTATTTATTTATTATATTGATGATGATGATGATGATGATGATGATGATGATAATCATAATAAACCAACCTCCATGAACAAAAACATTTCCTTTGCATTGACACACTGGAAATGACCTTTTGTTCTGTGACCTCTGTGGAGGGGTCAGGAGTAGGCAGATGTTTGCATTGTTTTCTGCTGTCCGTGTTCTCCAGTCACTGACTGACCACTCTGCGCCCGCTGGTTCACTGCATTAGTGTGGCTGGAGGATCACGCTGCACCCAATGAGCAGTGACTGAATTAGTGAGTGAAACAAACTTTGACTGAATGAATCTTTCATGGCGCTGAGGTCAGAGGTGAAAAGCATAAAGTTTTAGTCCTTAGGGTTCAGTCAGTGTGAGAGTCCTGTATTTGACCTCAGGTCGTACTAATGGGGCTTTGATCACATTTCAGGAACGATGCAGTGGCTCGAGGGAAAACTGTTGTGGAGCCATGAGAATCACATCCTGAGTCAGTTATCAGAATCTCCCCTTCAGTCCACCATCACCCCACATTATCAATTTGCATATATGTCTGCAGCATCCGTCTGCCGGGCTGCCCTTTCCAAATGCCACGAAAGGTCAGGCAGCAATAAGTCAAAGTGGCGGCGTGCTTGGTGAGAGTGGCTGATTTTCCACGCCTTCATATGCATCCTGGCTGTGTTTAACTGAGAGGCAGTGAACATAACACAGGGATCGATCCCAAAACAATCATTAAGTCATCGGCGTTTTCTTGTCACTGGTGTGATTGAAGAGCCTGAACCTGCGCCGCCTCGACATTTTAACTCGCAGCATTTTGAGCGGCGAAGAGGTCGGCGGGTCACAGAGAAATATCGATGCACGCTGTTTTTTCTTCTTTTTTATTATTATTATTCTCTGTGTGAATCAATACAGGCGCAGCGTTTCTCGATGAGTGACGCTGGCGGCCGGGGAGCGATCGCTTCCCGCTGAAGCACTATAACTCAAGCTGAAGGCCTCGCTGCAGGAAAACATATCGGAGCGTTTACGCCAATAAACGCTTTCTCCTGACGAACCTGGATTTCTCAGACGCCGTCTGCTCGCTGCCTAACCTGCACACCTGATCACATTTCAATGAATCCAAGCATCTTTTCTCACATATCAATGGATCGAGATCTTTAGGCCTCGCTGTGATCAGAGACTTCCAGGTGCCTGTAGTGATCAATCAATGTGATCTGTAGAAAATAGAGAAAAGGCTCCTAACATGTATCATTTGAAGAGATGCTGTTTCACTCCAGTCCACCAGGTGGCAATTGAATTATAATTACAATTTTTATTTGCAGCTCCAATAGAGTCAAACAGAGAAGTAGCTTTGTGCATGAAAATATGTTGGTTATCGGCCAAATCTGATCGACACACATGTTGATAGGCTGTGAAGGTTCATGTGTGAGGTTCTACGTGTTGATCGATGTGGCCTGTTAAATCCAGCACATCTGTGCTGAGAGCTGGAGCTGATTCTGCTTCCTGTGTTCCAGAGCCGATCACCTCCACACAGGAACGAGACGCTTTCTGGGAATTCTCCATTCATCCCTGTGACAGGCAGGATAATTGGCTTCCAGTCACATTGTCTCAGTGAGAGAGGCAGGTGTGTGTGAGTGAACGTGGGTCACACAGTGGAGACAAATTGGTTTCCAGAGAGCCAACACTTCACTGTGAATCATACGCTTTGCAAAAGACTCTTAACCCCTCTGTGATTCTTACATTAACATAAATCTCCACACTGTGACAGTGACACCGATAGACGACAGGAAGAAAAGCACATTTCATTTCATCTCCTCGAAGGTCACAGAGAAGCATCAGCGCAAAACCGCGTAAAATAAAGTGTGTGTGTGTGGGATTCAGAGTCAGACTGAAGAAAACACTCAAGCGAAATGTTTTATTTTTTTTAAAGTTTATTTTCAGAGTGAAATTCTGCATCCAGACTTATTGTTATTATTGTTGTTGTTGTTGTTGTTATCATCATCATTATTATTATTATTATTGCTGCTGTTATTGTTATTATTAGTATTATCATCATTATTATTATTATTATCATCATTATTATTATTATTATTGTCATCATTATTATTATTGTTGTCGTTGTTGTTATCATTATTGTTACTATTATTATTATTGTTGTTGTTGTTGTTGTTGTTATTATTATTATCATCATTATTGTTATTGTTGTTGTTATTATCATCATTATTATTGTTGTTGTTGTTGTTGTTGTTGTTAGGAGAAGTTGTTCATCCGAGCCATAACTACGTCTTTTCGTGAAAATGTTCCTCGGAAACTTTTCCTGGGCCCTGAGCTCCATCGCGTTCTTCTTGCTTCTGCTTTTGTGTTTAGTTTTCGTCTTTTCTTTCTGACTTAACAGATCTCTGTGACTGACGGCGCCATGTTTTTACTGAACATTCATTGATGATCATTTCATCACCGCGCTCAGTTACCATTAACCAGCAGTGATTCATCCATCTCTCAAGTGATATTGCTTCTGAGCGTGGGCCATTTCCTCCAGTCTCACGGGACGTCATCACACTCAGCCTGTCACGCTGGCTCTGACAGACACACACACACACACACACACACACAGAGAGAGAGAGAGAGCGAGGGAGGTGCTGGGACAACTGTGAATACACTGAGAGACCACTTTACATGTTATTGCCTCTTACAGACGTTTCCCTGATGACATAAAGCTCGAAATTGCAAAGTGAAAAACCTGTTAATGTTTCACAGCTCCATCATCTGCCACTTTCAAACTCAGTCAATCAGCAGGCAATCAGTGTCCCCCTCCACTCAGCAGCCATTCATGGCTGGAGCGAGACACCAGTCTATTACACTGACACGGTGTCCTGTCACAGATATTATTACAAAGTCTTAACTGGGCTCAGTATCATTACCGACAAAAAGGTCATCAATTCTGCTGACGGCTGTTAATACAGCTTTATGATGCTGTGTCTCAGCATCCGGCCCTCCCTCCTGTATCACAGCCTCATCCTCCGTCATTAGTGCGTTTGCTCATGAGAGCAAATATCACATTACACAAATGACAACAGAGAGCATCATTAGTTAAAGCACACAGTACAAATGGCTTCACCACAGTGTGACTCTCAGAGTGGATTCCCACTCTCCGGGTTTGTTCCTCCACATTCTGGATTCTGGAGCTGCAGGGATTGAATCAGCTTCACCCCAGAGTCCAGCGCTGATACTGGGTGATAAGATCTGGCAGTTCATCCCAGAGGTGTTGGACCGGGGTCAAGGTCACTGTTTCTGTGAAGGCCAGTCAAGCTCCACCGCTCCACCGCTGGGACCTGACGCTGATCTCGGCTATTTATAACATAGTCATCACATTATAATGAGTGAAATATCATCGTGTGCTCTGATGTCATGGTGCTAAGTTCAGTTTAGCAGAGGTTACCGAGGTCAACGCTCCTCTTACAATGTAAGAGATCCATATGAGATGAAAGTTACAAAGATGCATCAAAAGAAAATCTTTTGAAAATAATTGTTAAATGTCTTGTTTTTATCAGATATCAGTTGACATAAAGGTCTCGTTTACCATATTATGATGATTCTAATAGAGTATTGTTCGTTTTTTGAAACATTGTATACCTGTCTGCCGGTGTGAGTCAGCTCGACAACATTAAAACTGAAACCTCACCAATTCTCATTTAATCCGCCATTGATTTACCGGTGACTCAGTAAAAAAAAAAAAATATTCAGTCAAACTACAGACTTTACACAACAGTTTTACCTTCAGTGTTTCATAACGGTGTGGCGTCCAAACATCTGTTGAACAACACTGCCCCCAAGTGACAAGAATAAGAATAAAGAAGTATATGCGTCCCAACATATACAGACAAGACATAACAATGGAAATGATTCTTTTGTTTTTCTTTAGTTTTTTCTATATGTTGCTGTAAACATTTAACTAATGTTTATATTTATGACAGCGGCTATAGTCGTGACGTATGTTTGTCAATACTGTTTATAGTGTGTTTGTGTTGCGTCACCACAGTGGTTGGAGAGTGTTTGAACGCAGCACGGATTCGTCCTGTCGCCTTCACAGTTCACTGTCAGACTCGGTAAATGTGGCTTTCCGTTCATTCATGGGCGCTTATGTCACATTAACAGCACGTCGAGCTGCTGGGATTCATAATAACTCGCCAAGTTTGTGTTGTTCAGTTTAGAAACCTGCGTCAACTCGCGGCGACGCCACCTTTCACCCCTGCGAGTTAAAAACACATGATGACGCCGAGGGATCCGGGAAGAACCCGTGGGAAGACTGATCTGTCCGTCAACAAATGGGAAAGCAAGGTTTGCGCGAAGGTCCCGCCTTTGAAAAAATGTGTCCAATCACGTCCCGGGATTTGAACTTCCGCCACCGCACGTCCCATTGTACGAGCTGTACTCAAAGAGTGCCGCGGTTGTTGCAACGGAGGCTGTTTAAATGTTCGGTTTCTCCGCGGTTGTTCAGTCTGTAGCAGCCGGGCTTCGTGTTCCGCTGAAGAAACCGGCGAGTCGCTGTCATATGTGAATGTTTTCCGGAAAGCGGCGTGTTGTTACCGGGACAAACAGCGGCGATCTCCCTGGAGGAATTTTGGTTGCTAGCGGCGCCCGAGCCACCTTGCGGTTATGCTAGCACTGGCGCTAGTTAGCATCCGCAGTTGTTGTGTTGTGTTGTAGCGCGAGTCTGATTGAGATCTGCAGGAAAATGTCGTTCGCTAAAGGCCGTCGTGTTCTGAATTAAGTCGCCGGAATCGGGATAAAACACCAGGGACTGACAGCTCCACATCCGAGCCGCTTAGCCGAGCTAGCTAAGTCACTGACGCTGCCGGAGCGTCGTTCACAAAGGAGCAGCGGGTGAGTGAGAGACCTGACGCTGGATCTGATTTAACAGGCTTCGTTGGGATTGTAACGCAAAGAGCATCACGACCATACACGATGAACGGATTCAGCACGGAGGAAGACAGCCACGACGGACCGCCCGCCCCGCCGTTCTACGGCCAGAGCTGCTGCCTGATCGAGGACGGGGAGCGCTGCGGCCGGTCAGCTGGAAACGCCTCCTTCAGCAAGAGGATCCAGAAGAGCATCTCGCAGAAGAAACTGAAGCTGGACATCGACAAAAGTGTAAGTGACGTCGTAACCGAAACAGCGCGTGTTGTTCGCACTTGATGCGTCATGGTAACTGGAAGTTAACTAGCTTGTTGTGGAAACTGTTCGGTATCACCGGCTGTCAGCTAACGCTAGTTAGCAGGTTAGTTTGCTTTAACACAAGGGCGTTCTGGGCTTTCCGCTGCTGCCGGCGGCTAACTGTGGCTAACTGTAGCTAACTATAACGCTAAGGTCTGAAGCTAAATCTGCTCATACCTGGTTTAAATGTCAGGCTAACGTTAGCGTCGTTAGCTACCTGAGCGACAGCATCAACACACAGCTATGTGTCATTGTTGCGACAGTGTGTAAAATGGCTGTTGCCGGGGAAGTTCAGCGGGTTAAGCTCCAGCGGGTTAATGGAGGGAGGAGAGCCGCAGAGCTGCAGCCTCCTGCGGGCAGCAGCTGCACGTAGTCCCGGTCAGCTCCTGACTTTAGTCCCACTGGGTTGTGTTGTGATGCCGTGTAGATGATCTCAGTCCATCAGGTGATGGTGAAATAGAATCTCTTATGTGTATTTATTCAATTCACCAAATGTAATGACTCAATGTGGTGGAAATACACAACAAACAACTGTACATTCCCCGACACAATAAACAACAAACCCCACCCAGACACACAGCAGTGTCCTCAGTCAACACAACTCTGATCCGTGGAGTGGGTTCACTCTGATTCACTTCTCAGTTCCTGGAAAGCACCGAGCCTCAGGAGGAACCAGCTGCTGCTCCGGTTCTTCCTGAAAGTTTTCCCGGACGTGCCAGGTCTCATGCAGCAGGTCACATGTTGCCATCATGGCCCCAGGGGGAATGACACACGCGTGACTTCACTGCAATACAATCTGTGTTGTCATTTTAAGTTTTCAGCTGACACAGGAAAATTCCACAAAAATATAAAGTTATCACCTTTTATGCTGAATACATTAATACTTCTAAAGACAAAATGTTTTGTTTGTTAGTGTGAAAACGACCATCAACAGTTTGACCGTGTGTGTGTGTGATTTTGATCTGTTGTCAAACCCAGGTGTCACGTGTCCATGAGGCCACAGGCCTTTAGATGATCTGTTTTTTTTCTAACCAGACGTGTGTGTTGTCATGTGTCTTGATAATAATAGTTGATGTCTTTACAGGTGCGACACCTCTACATCTGTGATTTTCACAAGAACTTCATTCAGAGCGTCCGCAACAAGAGGAAGAGAAAGACCAGTGATGACGGAGGAGAGTCGCCGGATCATGATGTGGAGGTGCCTGAGGTAACGGGACTGATGTGTTACAGTGTTCAGTGTGGACATTGTATTTAGCCTCAGAGTGAAAAAGACCTGGGAGGGTGCTGTAGTGAATAGCCACTGTTACTCTTTTTCTATTTTATATTCATCCTTCACTTTGTAGTGTTTATTGCTGCAATAACAGTTTCCCCATAGAGATCATTAAAAGTCTTGTCCTCCTAAAAGTTGAAGAGGTGGCAGTATAACGTGACCGTCGAGTAAATCACTAATATTTTTCCAAGATGGATTTCTCCAGACTGGGCGACTGACTGCTTCCCTCCTCCCTGATGTGTTTTCAGGTCGACCTTTTCCAGCTGCAGGTGAACACGCTGAGACGCTACAAGCGGCACTACAAGCTGCAGACCAGACCTGGCCTCAATAAGGCCCAGCTGGCAGAGGTAACTCCATCTGGACTCTGTCCATCCACATCCAGCAAGTTTATGTTAATCCTGCATATCTAAAACAACGATTCACTGTTTTCTCTGTTCTTTTGGTGCCGGGACAAACAGTAATAGTAACAGTAACAGCAGCTTTTTGTTTTGAAAGTTTTAGGATGTTGTTTACCATTCTGTGCTATTTTCACATTTTTATGCTATCGAGACGATTAAACAATTATTCATTTCAAAAGTAGAGATTTGATCATAATAGTGTCTACAAATTATATTTGTTTTTCCAGACCAGATCGTTCTAAAATCTTAACTCCAGCATTTACAGCCACAGAAACTTAATCCCACAGCATCTTGGTTCAGAACAATCGGACCAGTAGTTCATTTACGTAACAGTGAACTCCACTGATCTGCCTTCGTTAGGTGCTCATTAACGGCTTTCTTCTCCACCCTCGCCTCCATGTTACTTATTTGCTGTGATATACGTCGTGTTGCAGGTCTCAGTCCACAATAATTGGTTGTGTAGAGACCAAATCGGCAGGTGACTCAGTCTTCACCCTTACAAACACCTCCTGTGTACTGCCTGTGGAGGAGGGGTCGTATGTGACCATACGGCAGAGTTAACAATGGGAATGAATGAAACCGCTGCAAGTTGAATGTTTCCCCAGGCTTTCGGTGGGGTTCAGAGCCTCTTATTAACAAGCCTCCCACATCATTTATAAAGCACCAGTCAGCAGCTCCAGAACCAGCTGCAGCTGTCCCCATGTTCAGCCCCGTTCAGGACGAGCAGCGCCCGGACAGGATGTTTGTTTTCTTCTCCTTCACGTCACTCCATAAATCCAAACAGCCACTTCTCACTGCCTGTTCATTGTCTTTGATTTTACCAGATTCAAGATGTTTAGCGCACAAATACAAGTGGAAAAACTTCATTAGTAAAACAGAGAGGTTAAGTACAAAAGTAACAACGGCAGATGATAATAGGGTGAAAAGACGTGATGTTTCCTGGTGGCTTGTAGACGAATGTACAAGGTCACCTTCACCTTTACCAATACTGTAAAACTCATAATCTGGTCTTCATTTATATAAGAAAGAAATGTAAAAAAAAAATCCATATGTTGCTCATTCCTCTGGCTCTGTGTTGGGTTAACATCTGGGCTGAAGTACAACATTTCTTCTTTGACTTTGTTAAACAGCTCGACCTTTCATTATTTCATACTTTGAACTTGACCTTCTGCTCCTCTGCAGACGGTGAGTCGTCACTTCAGGAATATCCCAGTGAACGAGAAGGAGACGCTGACCTACTTTATTTACATGGTGAAGAGCAGCAAGAGCCGTTTGGACCAGAAAGGGGAAGGAGGTAAACCGTTGGACTAATCCTCATGAGGACAGCCGCCACAAAATCTACAGTGATCAGTAACCTTGGCGACAAATGGCAACAGCAAACACCAACTGTTAACATGAGAGCTGGACACCACTAACTCCAGCAACAACAGCAGCCACGACCAGCTCCTCCTGCACCCACCTCTGTACGACCACAGAGCGAACACTCACTGTCCTCAGAGGACACTGAACAGAAAGGGAGGAGGACTCACAGAGGGACGCGTTCACTTCTTCACCCTTTTCACAGTCTGTGCACATGTCGTCACAAAGGGTCGATCATCCTCCAAAGAAACGATCATTTCCTCTTTCCCCTGCGGGGGCCAGGTCCCTGCAGACTGTGGAGGACCAGCACTCGCCGCAGGGTTTTTACGTCGTCATGCTGTAATGTAACCCGTCTACATGTATATACAGAACCACGTCTGAGCTGCAGTAACATGGTCAAATCCAACGTACAATATAGCTGCCTTAAGTGTAAAAAGCAAAACACGTTTTGGTAATTTGGGTATTTTCCTTTTTTTTTCTCGGCCGAGTTGACTGTTAAACACGTCACCATCTGTCACCATCTGTCACCATCTGTGAGGACTGTTTTGTGCCAAACAGAGGTGCGTTGGGTCTGAGTGATTCCGAGTGTGTGTTTTTTTTCTTTTCTGCTTTTGTGAATGAATGAATTGAAAGAAGCTGTGTCACCTTCACTGAAGTCACATCCAGCTCATGAGGGCCAGGGTCAGTTTTATTCCTTTAAAAAGTAAATGGCATAAAATTCACAAGGTGAAAAACTTCTTTCGCACTAATCTTAACACAAATTTTAAACATTAACAATAAAATCTTTAAGCTTCCCTCTTCCAACTGCACGTGATGCAGTTAAAAACTTTTTGTAATGAATGGTGTAGCATTTACCTACAACCCACTCTGTGCTCACTGTTGCATGAACACACACACACGGACACACAGATTTATTATTTGTGTTGCAGATGTTGGTAGTTGTTTTTTTTTTTACATATAAAAACAGCTTCTTTCATTTGTCTACAGATGAAGCTAAATTCTACAGGTTGTATAAAGTTGTCTTATTTGTTTCCATCTGAAATACAACTTGTGTGTACTTTTCCCCTCTGTCTTTGTGAGGACCTTACTGAGTGAGGACATTTTGACTTCAAACAGACAGTGAGGTTGTCCTCACAACTTCACTGTCTGTTTGAGGGTAAAGATCTTGTTTTAAGGTTGGAGAGGGTTTTAGGTGACGGGTGTGAAAAGGCATTACGTCAATCCAGTTATGTCCTCACAAAGACAGAAGTATGTGAGTGTGTGTGTGTGTGTGTGACAGGGATGCAAGAATAAATGTTAGAACCCTTTTAATATTTAAGAACAGCATTTATAATGAACGACATCTCTGCTCTTGATTTTTTTTCTATCATACTCGGGTGTGTTTCAAAAAAGTGCATTGAACAATCGGCCAGATAATTGTAGTTTTTATTCTTCCACACTCTGAGTCATGAATCGAACTGGAATTTAAATCCGTCTTACTCAGTGTTTTCACATCAGCCTGCAGATGTCACTTTTAGACAAAGTTTTATGGAGAATTGAGACAACGGCCCGAGCATCATACAGGTCCAGGTTGAATTTAATTTGGCATCGTAACCAGATTTGCGTTGTGCATGTTGTGCGTTTATGACTGTGATGGTAGCTGCTTCATGTTTGTTCTTCAACTCCATTTTTGCTGCAGCGAATCAGCCGTCCCTGATCTTTCTCTCCATTTGTTCTGTTATTGCTGGTGAAGCGTATGAGCTGCGCTGCTGTCTCTGACACTCACAGCCCCGGCAGGCGTTAGTGTGCAGTTACATGAAGGAGGGGAACCAGAGCTCATCAGTCGCTGTTGAATTGTGTCTTTTTGTATGAAACTTACACACCGTGATGGACAATGACTTGTAGGTGGACACCCGCTAGCTTCTGTTCTTTTTGCTTTTTTTGTTGTTTTGTTCTTGGAGCTCGGCTGAATTTTTCCACCACACGTTTGTTTCCTATAACCACGTCTCCTCTTTAACTCCACGCCTGTGATGTTTTCATGGTGAATGGACACAGTGGGGGTGGTTTTGTTTGGACTGTTTCTTTTATCTCATCATCTTCTGTCACATTATATTTAAGTTTGTAAACCACACTGGCTTTTTCTTACGAGATTTGATTTTTTTAGTCTGTTGTATTTTCAGTTTTGCTTGTAGATTTGTTAGTCAGGTAGCTAACGCCCAACTTTATTAACATTTAGGCCGTGACACATTAACCTAATTACTGTCTTTGGAAAAAACAACATACTTTAATATGACTGCTTATGGCTAATAATAATAATTCTAACTATAATGATGATAATAAATGTATTGTACAGGCAGAAGCAGCAGTCTGGCCTTTGTTCTGTCTGATCACTGTGTCTGAGCATGTTCACTATCAAATAATGTTTCAAATGAAAACAAGCTGGATTTTGTTTTTTCAGGTCAAGATTTTGTGGAGCTTCGCTGTTTTAGTGTCGAAGTCCGACCACCAGAGGTCGCTGCAGATTATCCCAGTGGATGAGGTCAGTTGGTCGCTGTGGTGTTGGTGGTGGGGGTCATTACTGTTAAAACCAAACCTTTCTTTTTAATTTTCAGTAAATATTACAGCCACTGAGATGCTAAATAATCAAAAATTCCAAAAAATCACTCCTTAAAATCTCACCTAAAATTCAATCATCAAAAAAGGTCACTGCACAACCGTGAACTGGTGTTTTTAAATGAATGTGTACATTTGACATATGCGCTATACACACGCAGGTTATAATAATAAGTCTGATTTCTCATTTATATATTAAAAATATAAAGTAAATCTGTACGTGTCAATTGTATGAAGAAAAAATGAAAAAAAAAAACAATTGGACACGAAAAAATATGTGCAAAATGCAGAAGACACGAAAAACAATTCTGCGACAGGAAGCGAAGACAAAAGTTTTAAATCCTGAATTTCAATTCACAAAAAGAAAAAATATTTACCTCTTTATTTTCATTGTTAACTGGCTGCGACAAACACTTTTAAAAAATAATACCACGTTTAAAATAACAACACGTTTAATAGGAATAATTTTTTTTAAAAAAGTGACGTCCACCGCAGCTGGAGTGTCTTAAAATAATTCATTTATTTACCGCTTTATATAGAACTTCACATCTAATGTACATTTCCCCGTCAACATTGCGCACAGTAATAAAACGTGGATCCGTTTTGCGGTTCTGTCGTGTTCGTACGTGTCGGAGCGAAGCTGTGCGTCACGTGAAGGCGGACAATGACGTCATTCTGAGGTAGATTCAGCTCAGGATGATCCGTCACTCAGTCAGAAACACAGTCACACGTCTGACTGACGCACAGGATCAATACCCGCGTATTGGCTTCCATTCAACCGCCATCGAACAAAAGTCTCCCCTCAAAGTGTCTCAACCAAGTAACACAACGTTATATGACGTCATCCGCATGCACACACACCGGCTGTTACTGATCGATCCGTTTGATTGTCATTAATATTTTTTTAAAAAAAGTGATTGATCATTTTAATTTCATTCGAAAAATTTAGTTTGTAATTTTTTGCAATTTAAATTTTTTGAAAAAGCGGCACTAAACACTGGAATAACGTGTGTATTTATACACACATGTGTGTGTGTGTGTGTGTACATACTACACATTTGGACGTGTACAGATTTATGTAATTCATCTAAAGATCTTTTCATTTGCGCCTTAAACCATCTCCAGCGCGCGACACATCGTGTGTCTATGTGCATCTGTGATTATTAATCAACAGCTTCTATAATGTAATTTAAGAAACATAATTAAGACTTAAAGAAACTGAGAGTCAAGAAAAAAAACAAAAGCCTTCAATATGTTCAATATGTTTGTGTTGTTTCTGACACAACTCGTGGAACGAGTTTTTACGCGCGGAGCTGAGATTCAGAAGAATTAAAATCCGCCTCGTGACCTCTTGATTCTCTGTTCGGATCAGATCGGATCGGATAGGATCGATCAGATCTGATCAGATCTGATCGATCAGTTGTCCTACGTCACACAGACAGGTCGCTACATTTTGCAGGGGAGACTTTTTTTCCTCTTGTTGCCCGCGTGTCACCATCAGCTCCATGAGGAGGCAGAAATATACCACACATCTCAAACTGTGTCCAGGTCACAGCAGCAGGAGAGGAGATCTGCACCAACACACACACACACACACACACACACACACACACACACAAAGACACACAATGACACACACAATGACACACACAAAGACAGAAAAGTGTCCGCTCTTCACCTCGTGCGCGTTTTGTCCTTTTAGTCTCTCCCTTTTGCGCATCCGTGCACGTGCACCGCGGTGCGTTCAGGTTCAGTCAGTCAGTGGTTTTTAATCTGATTTGAATCCAGAGGTTTTGGGGACGAGGAGGAAGGAAGGAAGGGAATAAGGAAGGAAGGGAAGCAGGGAGGGAAGGTCACTGGTTGAGCTCCAGGGCCCAGACCTGCTGCGGCCAGCCGGTCCGGCCCTTCACCTTCTTCTCGGCTCCTATAGAGTCCTGCAGGCCGTCGGTCTGTGGGAGGAGGACCACCACAACACACACACACACACACACACACACACACACACACACACACACACACACACACACACACGTTATCAACACAGCCGAGCCGTTGGAGGTCACTGAGAACAGAACCGGATTATGATGATCTCACTACATGACACATTAATACCACAACATGTATTCATATCGATATCAGATTACACGATATTCGCTCGCGCTGCCAAACACACTGTTATTACGTCACTGCTGTGATTTAGCTTTATGACGCCATCTGTCAGATTAGTCACATCAGACTCATATTAAAATAATGACAAAGTCTAATTCTGATACTTTGGATTAAAACATTTTAAATAAACATCTGAATAACACAATTACACAATAACGGTGTGTTGTGGTGAAACGCGTGTACGTGCGGTTGTTGTCAGCGTGTGTTTCCAGGGGTGGGACAGATGTGGGGTGTTTGTCAGCAGCTGGAGATACCTGACGCATCTGTGTGTGTGTGTGTGTGTGTGTGTGTGTGTGTGTGTGTGTGTGTGTGTGTGTGTGTGTGTGTGTGTGTGTGGGTGTGTTTGTGTGTGTGTGGGGTGTTA
>JAFBJQ010040671.1:52500-85045 GCA_016785345.1 Trinectes maculatus | reverse complement strand
ACACACACACACACACACACACACACACACACACACACACACACACACACAGCCTTCACTTGTGTGTGTCATACAAGTTGTACTAAGGCGTCATGTTGTATGTATTTTTTTTTTCCTATTGTTTTTCTCCATCAAGTAAAAACTACAGACTTTTCCTTTAACTCCGACGCTGACGGCCATCCTTTCTTCTCCTCTCCTCTTTTCCTCCGTGCAGCCAGACTCCCCCTGATAAGGATGATGGATGAGGCAGAACTCTGGCTCCAGCCGAGCCCGGCAGCTTCCTGGGAGCTGAGAGATACTGAGAGGGAGGGGGCGGGGGTGGGGGCGGGGGTGGGGGCGGGGTGGGGGTTATTGATGCCGGGGGACATACAGTAGGACGTCTCATTAAATTAAGACCATGAGGTTGAGCTCTCACCTCCACTCTTGTTTCCTGATCATCTCCTACATGAGGTGAAGACGCAGGTCCACAGGAGTTTTTTTAAATTCTTATATTTAAAAATCAATCAAATCAATTATGATGAATTAGTAAAGTTTTACAGTGTGAATGACGCTGATGGTTGTTCAGTCACAGGAGCTCCTGTGTTGTTGTGTGACCTTCAGAAGCTGCAGGTCCACACAGAGCCGTCCCGCTGCCGAGCTGCGATTACATTAATGATTTGTTTTGGTTTCAGGGAGACAGACGGGGACACTCGGGCCCCGTCCACTGTGAGAATAAGACAAGAGCCTGATCCCTGCGTGTTTACAGTGCGTTTGACAGGCGTTTGTTTTCATTAGCAGTCGGATGAGATAGTGTTTCCCACAGATGTGCAAAATCATTTTCCAACCAATTTTCCACATCCTCTCTCCACCAGGGTGAAGCAGCGTCTGCATCGTCTGCCTCTGTCCTCTGCTGTGTCACAACTCTGACACACACACACACACACACACACACACACACACACACGCGCAGATGCAGCCAAAGGACATCTTTTATGTCCCAGGATTCCTCCTGTCCTCTGTAAGGTGCACGCTGGCGGCTCACGCTGATGATTTAAGGCTGTTTATCACAGCTCGCTTAAACATTTACTTTTCAGCACAAGGTGAAGCTCCGGAGAGAAATGTGTCTGTGCACGCACACACACACACACACACACACACACACACACAGTGCTGGCGTTTATAGGAGACGCAACTAGTGATGCGACCCAAAGCATCATGGGAGACATTAGCTCTTGGCTGGGTGTCATGGTGGCCGAGGGCGTGCGCTCGGTCACGGGCGGCTTTAATTGGTTCATGGCGTCTGGGAGACATCGCCATATCTCACCGCAGCACACTGTTTTGATCGGGTTCCTCTTTCTAATGACCCATAATCCTTTACTGTTCAACAGCTGGACGCAGATCCAACGCTGCCGGACGACTGACGTCTCATAGTTTATGCTTCTGGATGAAGATTAAATAAATGATCGTTTCTCCACCAGGCCTGAACCTTCACCTTTTCCTCTCCCTCACACCATCTTTTGCCTGTATTTGTATTGTATCTGTATTTGTATTTGTATTGTATTTGTATTGTATCTGTATTTGTATTTGTATTGTATTTGTATTGTATTTGTATTGTATCTGTATTTGTATTGTATCTGTATTTGTGTTGTATCTGTATTTGGACTGTATTGTCTGAAAACGTAACATCGGATTATTGCTTTTTTTTCCAGCAATAATCACTTTTATTTAATGGAATCAAATTTTTCATTTTCTTAATTAATTCACTCAAAGAAAATTTGAAAAACGTTCACGTGTGTGCATATGTGTGTGTGTGGGTGGGTTGGTGGGTTAGTGGGTGTGTGTGTGTGGGTGTGTGTATATAAGTGGGGTCTCCACTAATGGGGGTTTAGCTGAGACACATTAAGACGTAGAGGAAAATGGTCGACCATGATTAGTGACCCTCTTAATGGTATAATGTCGCCAATGGTTCAGTCATCCTGGGGAGAAGCCTGGTGTGTGTGTGTGTGTGTGTGTGTGTATGTGTGTGTGTGTGTAGGGGGGGGTGGGGGGGGTTTGTGTATGTGTGTGTGTGTGTAGGGGGGGGTGGGGGTGGTTGTGGTTTCTTGGACATGCCGACCGGAGCAGGGATCTGGTTAGTGGATGCTCGACCTCAGCAGCTGTTAGTGAATGTTTTGGGGGTCAAAGTTCAGTTTTTCTGTTTAGTTTATATTTAATGAAAAGGAGAAGGAGGCTGCGTCTGTGTGTGAGGCTCTGAGTTGTGTTGTTGTGGTAAAACACACGTGTCGTTGTTTTCCATATTAACAAACTGTTAAAAATAAAATGTTGTGTGTTATTGTTTGAGCTGCATGTGTGTGTGTGTGTGTGTGTGTGTGTGTGTGTGTGTGTGTGTGTGTGTGTGAGAACAGTGACAGACATGGCATCCGCTGACAGCCTGACTCGGTCTTATCTTCACTGCAGGAGTGACGTTCGAGAGGCAGAGTGGGGGAGGAGGGGCAAGATAGGTAAAGGTGTGTGTGTGTGTGTGTGTGTGTGTGTGTGTGTGTGTGTGTGTGTGTGTGTGTGTGTGTGTGTGTGTGTGTCTGTCTGTTTTCTTCTGATGCTCGGTTACTTTCTGACGCTGTGGCCTGCTCTCTGGCATCTTCGCCGTCTGGCCTGTTGTGTGACCACAGACCGTGTGACGCTGCAGGGTTGTCGTCATGTTGTCGTCATGTTGTCGTCATGTTGTTGAAAACCCAGGTTAGTTGTGTTACAGTCACATTACAACTTACAACACATTACAGCTTCCTGTGGAGAAACACGAGTTTAACATCGTCATTTCTTTCTCCCACAACCAGACTGAACTGTCACGGCGTCCTCGTCTCACCTGGAACGTCCTCGTTTCACCTGGAACGTCCTCGTCTCTGCTCCAAACAACCAATCAGAAGAGGAGATCCACTTCCTGGTTCTGGAGGGGAAAATAAAAAAAGCGAGCTGGTGAAGAGGCTGAATGAGACGAGGGCTGGAGGAGGTGACGGGCGATGGAGAGATGACAGCAGAGAGGAGGACGCGGGGGGCGCAGGGAGCAGAGGAGATGAGGTAAGGGACTCGTGGGAACGAGATGAGAGAGAGTGGGGGGGGGGTGGCTGCAGAAGGTTTGTGCGAGGTTCTGCAGGTGATCAGGTGGATTTATAACAACCATCGTTCTCGTCGACACCAGCAGCTTCAGCAGCTTCAGCAGCTTCAGGAATGAAATGATCATGTGTCTGCTCAGAGAAGAAGAAGAAGAAGAAACATAGAGATGTCACATACATGTTCAAATGTTATGTGCAGTTTCCTTTCACAGGAAATCATTTATTTTTCAGGTAAAAAAAACCATCACAACATAAACAAACATATGTTTCCATCCTGGAAGTTTGTCAGATCTCAGTTCAGGTAATGTGATGTGTGTCCTTATGGACTGATGAGGACGGACGCCACAGCGCTCTCCTCCTATTCACATCATAATACACCATAATACATAATAATACACCATAATACACCATAATACATCATAATACACCATAATAATTATGGTGTATTATGATGTATTATGATGTATTATGATGTATTATGATGTATTATGATGTATTATGATGTATTATGATGTATTATGATGTATTATGATGTATTATGATGTATTATGATGTATTATGATGTATTATGATGTATTATGATGTATTATGATGTATTATGATGTATTATGATGTATTATGATGTATTATGATGTATTATGATGTATTATGATGTATTATGATGTATTATGATGTATTATGATGTATTATGATGTATTATGATGTATTATGATGTATTATGATGTATTATGATGTATTATGATGTATTATGATGTATTATGATGTATTATGATGTATTATGATGTATTATGATGTATTATGATGTATTTATATATATGTTGTATATAAATATATAAATGTAGTATATCATGAGTATATATATATGTTGTATATAAATATATAAATGTAGTATATCATGAGTATATATATATGTTGTATATAAATATATAAATGTAGTATATCATGAGTATATATATATGTTGTATATAAATATATAAATGTAGTATATCATGAGTATATATATATGTTGTATATAAATATATAAATGTAGTATATCATGAGTATATATATATGTTGTATATAAATATATAAATGTAGTATATCATGAGTATATATATATGTTGTATATAAATATATAAATGTAGTATATCATGAGTATATATATATGTTGTATATAAATATATAAATGTAGTATATCATGAGTATATATATATGTTGTATATAAATATATAAATGTAGTATATCATGAGTATATATATATGTTGTATATAAATATATAAATGTAGTATATCATGAGTATATATATATGTTGTATATAAATATATAAATGTAGTATATCATGAGTATATATATATGTTGTATATAAATATATAAATGTAGTATATCATGAGTATATATATATGTTGTATATAAATATATAAATGTAGTATATCATGAGTATATATATATGTTGTATATAAATATATAAATGTAGTATATCATGAGTATATATATATGTTGTATATAAATATATAAATGTAGTATATCATGAGTATATATATATGTTGTATATAAATATATAAATGTAGTATATCATGAGTATATATATATGTTGTATATAAATATATAAATGTAGTATATCATGAGTATATATATATGTTGTATATAAATATATAAATGTAGTATATCATGAGTATATATATATGTTGTATATAAATATATAAATGTAGTATATCATGAGTATATATATATGTTGTATATAAATATATAAATGTAGTATATCATGAGTATATATATATGTTGTATATAAATATATAAATGTAGTATATCATGAGTATATATATATGTTGTATATAAATATATAAATGTAGTATATCATGAGTATATATATATGTTGTATATAAATATATAAATGTAGTATATCATGAGTGTAGCACAGCAGCCACTTGTCTCTGTTTATTTCTGCCTCCTGACGTTGGATGGGACGAACATCAAAGACGACACAGAGACATCTGAGACAGATTGTTCTTGCCTTCTTTTTTCCCTCCTTCTTTTCATTTTTCTTTCCTTTAGGTTTTTTTTCCCTCCTTCGCTCACTATCTCCGTACGTCGGGGAACATGGAAGCTGCGTGACCCCGGATGATTTATCAAGACGTTTCTCTTTTTTTCCCCTCTCTCTCTCTCTCTCTCTCTCTCTCTCTCTCTCTCTCTCCAGTTAAAGTAAATGACTGGTATGTGGAGAGACTCTGGAGAGTACACCCCCCCACCCCCCACCCCACACACACACACACACACACACATCGCCCCCCACCCCCACAAGCAAGCTATTAGGCCTCCCTCCACCTCCCCCTGTGGAGAGAGGAAGATAAGGGCAAATTGAAAATGAAGAGGAGAGGGAGGGAGAGAGGGAGAGAGAGACATCACCATGTCCACAGACGGACCTCTTGTTCTCCTCCACTATCTCTCTCTCTCTCTCTCTCCCTCTCTCTCTCTCTCCTTTGAGCTTGATTAGCCGCCAAGCTTAAGAGGCTTGTTATCAACGTTGGAGACGATGGAAGTTCATCAGCTCCAGGGTTTGACTGATGGAGACGGGAATGGAGGCTTTTTCTGAGTCTGTGTGCATGTGTGTGTGTGCATGTGTGTGTGCATGTGTGTGTGCATGTGTGTGTGCATGTGTGTGTGTGCGTGTGTGTGCGTGTGTGTGTGCGTGTGTGGAGGAAGTGGCGTATATCTTCTTGACTGATGTGGAGTCACAGTAGAATGTGGTCAGCTCATTCGTATCCGGGGCGGCGGGGACTCCAACATGTCTGCTGACTGCTTCTTATTCAGCCCCACCGCTCGTCTGTTGTTGGCTGCAGGTCACGTTGACCCCTGTGACCTTTATCCGTGCCAGATAGATGTAAAAGTCCAGTGCTCGGAAAAGAAATAACCAAGTTTGTGATACACACAGCAGCCAACTTTTCCAGTTTACAACAACAACAACAACAACACCTCACACTGTAACACATCTAATGCTTCTCGCCAAAAAACCCCACACAAACTGCAGCTCCAGATCATCATCATCATTCAGTGTCGCCTGCCCGGAGGTTTCCACACAACCTCTGTCGCAGTTGTTGTGCGGCTGATTTCAATCGTGTTGCGTCATCGACCAAAACAATGTTTAAAAATGAAAAGAACAAATTGGAGAAGATGAAAAAATAATCAAGGGAAACATTGATTTTTCCAGAAACTGACAGCTGATGTCTCTCTCTCTCTCTCTCTCTCTCTCTCTCATATGCAGCCACCTGCTGTTGTACGTTGAAGTTCAGAACTAAGTCACAAGGTGACGACTCAGCAAACGCAACACAACAGGATGCTGAGCATGGCGAGGAGCCACTGGGCCTCATTACGCCCTGTGTTATTTCTCTTTTGTTGTTCTCTGGCGTGTCGGCCTTTGTGAACACGTTGCGTGTCTTTGCACAGGTTGTGCGTCTCTGTGGATGTTTTTCCATTTCTCTCTCTCTGATGTTTCGCAGGCGAACACCAGGGTTCGTTTACCGAGAATTCATCCGCGTCTCATAACTCGTACCAGCAGATGATGGATGTGACGCTTCCGTTCGCCGACTTGTGCAACACGTTTCCTGACTTTTGCGTGGTCGTTCTTCGCGGACGTGTCGGCTGAGTCCACGACTTGACCAGCACTGTCTCCTTGTCTCCTTCTGTCCTCTGTCCTCGCCTGCTGTGGATGAGGCCTCAGAGGGCGACAGGACCATGTAAACATTCCCAGCCCTCAGAATGATGCATCTGTCCGACCCGTTTGTTTACTGCTCAAAGAATGTTAAGGATATATAGGCTGCAGTCCCCCCCTGTGTGTGTGTGTGTGTGTGTGTGTGTGTGTGTGTGTGTGTGTGTGTACCCATATGACCACCTGTGTGTGTGTGTGTGTGTGTGTGTGTGTGTGTGTGTGTGTGTGTACCCATATGACCACACGTACTTAAAATAGAGAGTGTGTGTGTGTGTGTGGGGGGGGCATGGACGGGGCGGGGTCAGGAGTTGTGAATCGTCTGAATGTGTGTAATGATCCGGTGGTTGTGGATCTGGTGAATATTGTGGGCTGTTTAGTCTACCAATCACCACGGTGACAAAGAGTCTAGGTTTTGGAAGTTGGGGGGGGGGGGTTGAGGGGGGGAAGGGGGGGGGGGGGGGCTAGGGGGTCGAGGTAGTTACCGGTGGCAACTGCGATTTCTCTAATTGTGACACTGTTGATTTTTTTTTGGACTTAAACACTGGGTCACGTCTCCGCCCACAGGAAATGAGTCATTTCTAATTAAGGGGGGGCGGGTGAAGGGGTGTGGGGGGGTTGAAGGGAGTGTTTCTCACACACGTGAACAGAGAGTTACCTGATGCAGCGCTGCAGTTCACACACATGCACCACTGATTCTCTGTGTCTCTGCCTCAGACAGGAAACAGTTTCACAGCTAAACTGGTCACATGACCTGGCTCTGGTTTGTTTATCTGTTTGTTTGTTTACTGTGACACTGACTTTGTCTACAGTCGTCTTTACACGTGTGCGATGTGTCGACCCTTCACTTCCACGACAGCCTCAGTTGTGTTTGTCGGTCAGGTGACAACAGATGATTTTTTTTGATGATGATGATGTTTCAGCTGCTATAAAATGTTTTTGTTTTTGTTTTTGTTTTTTTCACTTTTATTCTGCTTTGAGTGTCAAACAGTTCAGTGAGCGTTGTGGTGATGTCACTGGCACACGGGCTTTGTGTTGTTTCTGTGTACATGTGTATGACTGTGCAGCAGTAACACAGCTGCTCTGGACAGTTTAAACTCTGCTGTCCAGTCACACACTGTAACACACATGAATCCTGGGCTGTGTGCGAGCGCTGCAGTCGCTGAGGGATGCAACATATTTTACATTGACTGGTGTGGATGTTCTCCAGCTCTGGTTTGGTTTGATGCTGCACGTTCAGATTTGAGAAGATTTCAATTCTGCACATTGAATAAAGACGACGTTAAACCAGAGAGAGAACAGGAACAAATATCAATGACACAATCAACAAACTGCCACCTCACTGAATTAACAAGTAAACATATTTAAAAAAACTGACAGTGCAGCATCAACCCTCATATCTATTCTATTATAATACTTTTACTATTATAATACACAAATACAAATCTGTGCTGATGAAAATGTCATTTCATGAGTTAAAGAAGTTCAATTACATTATTATTTTAATTATAAATGAGTTGCTCGTTGTAGTTAATAGATCTCATTTAATCATTCTTTTAAAATTAGTACAACTAGCTGATGTGTGTGTGTGTGTGTGTGTGTGTGTGTGTGTGTGTGTGTTTCCAGCCTTTTCATTTATTTTTTTAGGCCTAATAAAAATAACTTTTCCCCCCATTGTAAATAAACAAGTGTGTAAAGTCACAAC
This sequence comes from Trinectes maculatus, assembly GCA_016785345.1. Classification (NCBI taxonomy): domain Eukaryota; kingdom Metazoa; phylum Chordata; class Actinopteri; order Pleuronectiformes; family Achiridae; genus Trinectes; species Trinectes maculatus. The sequence goes on along the minus strand of JAFBJQ010040671.1, from coordinate 76,572 downwards.
AGAAGACACTCGTCATCCACACATGAGTTATAGATCTTATTCACCCTTTCACTGAACCTTGAGATGCACTTAGCGCATGTTTGCAGCAGCCGTATATCAATGCTAACAACAGTGAAGATCCACTTCAGAGCAGCCGGGCATGAGGCGAAACCCTCACTACCGCCCCCCGGTGGAGGAGGTTTCCAGTCAATGCATGACTCCTGCTAATACCTCATGTTCATCACAATAACATTTAGAGCTACGACTATTGATGTTTGTTTTCCATTTTTTGATTGATTAGTCTGAAAAAATACCAGGAACTTTTAAAAAGTTTGACAGAAAAATGTTTCCTGGGCTTAATGTGATTTTTCTTTACAAACAACAATGAAGTTAAACTTATATTAAACTATTTTTAATTCTCTTCTTTAATTTTAATTCTCATTTTTAACAATTAATTAATAAACATTTAACAGAGTCCTTTAAGTAGATAAAACCTAACAGCTTAAACGGACTGTTTTCAGATAATCAATTAAACTATCAATAAGAAAAGTTCTCAAATAACATTATAAATATGTATGGAGATGAGAAAGTGATTTTTAAAAAAATGTTTTCACAGATGCGAATGTCCAGTAAAATTCATACTGTTCCTGGTTCTGGGCTCATGAGTCACGTGTCCACCGGCCCCCGCGTGTCCACCGGCCCCCGCGTGTCCACCGGCCCCTGCGTGTCCACGGGCCCCCGCGTGTCCACCGGCCCCCGCGTGTCCACTGGATGTTGCAGCTCTCCACTATCTGAATGACAAGGTTCAGTAATCAAAGCATCAGTTGACCCTCCCTCCCCCTCAGTGAACTCTCCTCCCACCTCTCCACATACTCATTTGTCTGTATGTGTCACGCAGACTAATGTATGTGTGTGCGTTCAGGCCGTGTTCACATATGTGCAAAATGCATCTGAGCATTTCACCACAAAACGACACCTTCATTTCCACAGATCTATATTATAGATATACGAGTAATGTGCTAAACGTGTTTAAATCCTGGTTCGAGGACTTGTTCAGGTATCATCTTCACATATTTCAGACACACAGCAACATCTGGTCTTTATCCAATAATTCACATATATTCGATAAACAGGGTTTTGCAATGAAACTGTGTGTAAATTATAAAAACAATGTAAAATAGTGTCACGTGTGGTTTCAGGCGGTGACATCCACACAGTCTGTCAGCATCAAATCTACGTTCAGTTTGATCAATGATAAAATGTAGAAGAACACTGACTTCGATTATCACACATTAAGATCACTGCTGCAGCTTCTGGAAATATTCACATACAGATATGTATTGATTTTATCGATTGATTTTTTCCTGCTGTTTCTTTATTTCATTGCAGATGAAACTTTCTGATGTTTCAATGCAACGTGTGATGCAAGATGTAAACAATGTGGCTGCGTATGTGGATGATGTCATCTCCCCGGAGAGGTTTATTCAGAGAACAAAGTAAAGAAAACTACCACACACACACACACACACACACCTACACACACACACACACGCGGATAGACACAGAGACACTAAGATCGTGGAGGGATCAGATAATTCTTGCCCTGCATGCCCCTTTGCCCCCTGCTCTCTGCCTCCCCTGCAGACACACACACACACACACACACACACACACACACACACACACACACACACACACACTTGCTCGACCATTGCCCATCTCTCCCTATCAGCTGCTCCCTGCTGCCGTTGTTTGGAGAGGTCAGAGCTGTTTGTTTGCTCGGAGGCCCGTCGGCTGATAGCGTGTGTCGGACTACGCCTCCCCCTCCGGCCTCGTCTTAACCTGGGCCGCTATCAGCCGCCCGACTCCCCGGCAGCTCCAGCCCTGTCTTCTAAAAGGAACATTTCCACAGGAAGTCACGGATACAGACAACGTCTCTGTCCGTCAAAGGTGGAAAAAGTCCAAACAGAGCGAGGCGACAGATTCCCTCGGCCCCGGGTTCAAATCCATCTCATGACCTCTGATTCCCGTCTCAGGAAAACTCAGCGTTCACTCGTTCACTTTCACTTGTTCAAGTGCAATGATTTTAACGCGGTTTGGTTTGTGGAAGAATTCAGGACGGATCTGATCTGTAAAACACCTCCACCGATTCTTTGGTCCAGACGGAAACAACGTGGCTCACGGTCCCCAGAGGATGAATCCTAACGCCTTTGTTGACGTTCCGACTTTTCATGGTGTCTGCATTTTTTTGTTTTTCAGTGAAGTGTTTCTAGTCTTCTTAAATTTGAATGTAACAATAGTTCTCTTCTGTTGCTCTTTTCAAAGTTTGAATAAATCCGGGTTCTGAATGAAGGATCTAACAGTTTTTTTTCCATCTGCTCCCTGCAGCGTCATCTGGTCCGTCCTGCCTGTGATAAAATTACTCCCCAGCACTGGATCAAACCCGGCGGTGGGGGGTGGTGGTGTTGGTGGGGGCGCAGCGACCACCTGATTAAGCAACATGGAGGAAATGAGAGAAGAAAAATGGTCCATTTTCTCCAGGAGTGGGAAGGAAAAGCCCAGAAGAAAGAAAGAGGTATGACTGTGGGGGTGGGGGTGTTGTAGGTGGGATTCTGTACACGTGTGTGTGTGTGTGTGTGTGTGTGTGTGTGCGTGTGTGTTGGGGGGGTGCTGGGTTAAAGTCACAGATTTTAAATCAGAGCTTTGGCCTTTAACGGCCACAACAGAAGCCCAGTATGAGAGAGCAGAACAAAGAGGCAGCAGTGGCCTCGACCAATTAACATTCCTGCGGCCTTTATGAGCCGCCTGGCCCCGCCCCCTCACCAACACCTCATAAAAGTCACAAACATCAATTCTTGCAAAACCATAACTGTCATTATAATCCTATTAAAAACAACCCTCTGAGCAGTTGACAGTGAACGCCGGGGTCGGGTCAGCCAGCAGGGGCAGGAGACGCCGCGACCTCAACGCAAACCAAACCGAACCGAACCAAACCGAACTGAACCGAACCAACAGTTTAACCTGAACAACAGAAACTTAGATTAAATGCATTCGTCTCCATCCTCTGTTAGATTGATTATGTCTGGGCACTGAGTTGAACACGCGGCGACGCAGACACTGTGCTTTAATTGATTTCTGGCCACACGGGGGCAGAATAACACCAAAACAAGGAAGTGTCACCTGCAGATCTGGTTCAGCTGACGAATGTGGGTCCAGTCATCATAATAATAATAATAACAATAATGATAATAATAATGACAATAATAATAACAATAATGATAATAATAATAATAATAATGTAAAAGTGCTGAAATGAATGAGTTACTGTAATGATGTGGCCGATGTCACGTTTGCTTTGCACGTGTGCTAAATAACACTAATATTCTAATATTTAGCACATTGCTTTTAACATTCCATCATTTCCAAATAAATTCCAGGACGTTTTCTACAAAGAGATGTTATCCTAGCGACAGAGAAAACAACAATGTCCAGAAAATAATTTAATTTCAATCAATAGTTAATTTAATCTAATTTATCAAAATTGATTTTTATTCATTATGAATTTAAGAATAAATAAATTAGAGACAGCTAAACGTCCTCATGTGTGGACAAGTGACCGAAGCAGTATGAGCTGAGATAGGACACATCATGTCTCATCACTGTGTGTGACCCCACATAACCTGAGAAGACTCATTGAGATGGGAATGACGCCCTCTAAAGGACATGTTATGCTTTACATCATAGGATTTTATAATAATTGAAGTTATTTAACTTACAGAAATGACAGCATACTGAAGGCATCAGTATTTAACTGAAGACACTGTTGTGAATTATGACTTCAAAAGACATAAACTTAAATAAATGCATGTTTAATATGTGAATACATGTTGCTGCAGTGAAAAAGACTTGTGGATTTTGACTGTAATTACAGGTGATCGTGAAAAGAAGGAACAATTCATATTTCAGTGAACACACCGTATGAGCGTGATGCTAATAATGACACTGAAAAGCATTAGCCTGTCTTTTAGATAGAGTATATATATAGTATATATATAATACAGCACAGTACATTTAAATGACAAAACAAATGCTTTCTACCTAGAATATTATGTAGGATTATTACTACTACTTTTTTTCGGAACATTTAAAGAAAGTAAAATTAGACGTCTCAGTAAAAAGGCAATTAAAAAAAGAAACTTGGTTTTATTCATTCATTAAAGCAAAGCGTTTTTTTTCCTTTTTCAGGCTCATAAATCAATAAATCACTGCTGTGAAACTACAGATTATGTTTCTCAGTCTGCACCTGAGGCGTCATATCATCAGTCTCCATCGAGGGGCTTTCATTGTGCGAATGTAGAGTTGAGTGCATTTGCTGGTGGCAGGTTTCGGTTTGGTGAACACAGTCGTGATGGCGATGACGAGCGAGGAGGAGGAGGACTCATGTGTTTTTGGCGCCGACCAGAACAACATGGAGGTTTCTCCTCCTAATCTCTCTGGACATCTGACACCAGGAGCACGAGGTGCAGAAGGCGGCGTGCAAACAGTCCCTGCACATGCTGTCCTGCAAACAGAGAAACACGCAACATGCAAAGAATGAAAACTCACAGAGAGAGTCATTAATGAAATAATAATCATAATCATAATCATAATCATAATCATAACAATAATCATAATAATAATAATAATAATAATAATAATAATAATAATAATAATAATAATAATCATGATCATGATCATGATCATAATCATAATGAAAGAGCTTACTTTGATGCCATAACGGTGACGCATAGAGACCCTCAGGGACATGTTGATGGGTGGGATGAAGCCAAACATGTCCAGCAAGGGGAGACAGAGAGGTTCTCCATAGGCCTCACTGACTTTACAGGCGAAGCAGGGACAGCACCAGAAAGCGCAACAGCCTTATGGAGGGAAAGAATACACACAGTGAACACACACACGCACACACGCACACACGCACACACGCACAATGAGACTATTTTAAGAAGGTATGAGAATGTTAATGAATCGTTGCATTCATTCCCCAAATATTTGCAGCATGACCTCTGACCTCTTTTTTTTTCAGGTTCAGGATAAATTCTCCCTTGCACCAGATTTGGTATCAGTGTGTGTCCGATGGTGTGAGCAGGCGTTTATCTCAGTTTGTCAAAGCTCAATCTAAATGATGAAGCTTGAGAAAGCGGTGGACGCTGTGGTCCAGCTGTCACTTACACTCGGGGACGTCCTGAGTGCAGTCGCATATCCCAGACCCCCACTCGTCAGAGTCCTGGGACACCATCACAGGCTGCGGCTGCCTGATGACCATAGTGTTGTGAGACATGACGCCGTCTGGAGGAGAAACCTGGGTGTGGAGTTGACGCCTGACGTGTTATTTCATCAAATATACAAATGTAGAATAACTTTTACTCACGTTAATAAGTTACTAAATAAATCACTTTTTTTCAGATAAGAGGAGAATGAGGGAAGTTTTGTGCCAGGAACTTTGTCGAGGAACACGATGAGTCGACACTACGTGAGTTGTTTTTCTTGTTGTTGCTTTCTGTTTCTAATAATTGGCGGTTGTTTTCCTTGACGTAGGCTCCAATCACAGTTTCTCCAGATCCCACACCAACAACACACCAACACAATATTTTTATTTTCTTGTGAGCCGAATCTTCACGTTATAATAATAAATCACACCACATACATTTTATTTGTAGAATAAAAGAAAAGAAGCACTGTCCTCAGAATATCTTTCACTGACCTTTGACCCTAATTCTTTGAGCTCTCTAGATCATCTTTAGATCATTGATACTGTGGAATGTTCAATCAGAGCGTGAGAGTGTAAAGCTGTTGGACGCAGCGCCTGAGACTGACCTTCAAATAATTTGAGGAAGCTACAAACAATTAACCACCGTCTAACAGGAAATGGAAAAATGAGGTGAGATGACTATTGAATGATTAAGAAATTAAAACATTAACTTAATTTTATATTATTTCTAATCTATTTTTCTAATTTGACTATGTAACGTCTGTCTCCATCAGCTGTAAATGTTGTTTAATGAGTCTATATTCATTTGTCCTTCTTAAATTCACTTCCTCGCCGACTATAAAGAAGTAAAAATAACTATATTTACATCTGCTGATGTAAATATAATGTAAACGAGGCTGAGAGCAGCGCTGTCTCACCTGTGTGATGAGGGAGTGTTGAGTCGCCCGTCCTGTCGCGGCAGACGTCTGCACTGAGACGATGTCATCGCTCACTCAGCTCTGAAATACCTGCAGACACCTGAGAGCACAAACTGGACAAACTGGTCAAACGTCGCTCAGCGGGAGACAGAGAGCGGCGAGGGTGCAGCCGGGACACGGGGAACATAATGAGACGTTGTTTTCCCGAGCCGCAGCCTGAGTTCAATCAGCCTGAGCCGGAGTTTGGGAAAACTTTATTCAATGAATCCTCTACATGGCAAGGGATCAAACCTGCAACACTGAGGTCACACAGAGGTCAAGGCTTGTTCACAAACAGGTGACACAGCTTTGGCTCGATGGAGAACGGACGTGGTCTGGTTGAGAAGATCTGGGCAGGACCATGAATAAAGAAGCCTCTCCCATCCTGTGACAATGAGAAGCTTTTCACTGAGCCACGGCCGCAGCTCACAAACCACAGTCACTCACTTTACTCCTTCATCCTCTGGGCTGGTAGAGACGAGAGGTTGTTGGCTCAGTGCTGCGAGTGATGCAATGACCTGGAAAACAAATGGGTTTTGATGTGACAACAGAAAGGCATCTCCATGGACGCCGATCTGCCCCACCCCACATATCTGAATGTGAATGATGAATATCATCATCTCACGTACAGTAACACACGCCTCATGTGAGTTTCAGGAATAAGTCACGGACAGGAAATACTGGAAATACCTGAAATGATGATGTCACACTCACAGGAACTGACCAGCAGGAAGCGTCTGATTTACACCGCAGCAGATGATAAACAACAACGACGACGACGAGGCCGCTCCTGTATTATTGTCATGTCAGGATGTTAGCGGCCCCGGTGGACGCTGCCTGAGCTCCTGCAGCGTTCCCATCAACTTTGACCCAGATCATTGACACACACGACCAAACACAGTCTGAGCAAACTGGCCCCCGGTGCACTGTGATCCCGCTGCAGCGCTTCCCCTCGTGGACTTCAGGGAAATCTGGAACGGAGGGAGAGTCACGTGTCAGCTGATCTCATGATTTAGTGAAATCCTTGAATATTTGGAATAGCTGAGGGCAGCTGGGATTCCAACAGGAACCGTTCTCCGAAGGCCTCTTCCTGCCTGTGCCACAGCTGCAGACCTGTTAGAAATCATACAACACGTTGTGTGATGGCACAGTGCTTTTTTTACAGGCTGATTCAGTATATTGAAAAAAAGTCAGAATGGCATCATGAGTAAAGCCACATGGATTTGATTTGATTCTGTATTCTGTGTATTCAATGAGAGATAAACACAGGAACTTAAAGCACACGAATGATCATCGAAAACAATACAAATAAAAGTAAATGTATAAAATAAAAATAATATAAAATAATAAAATATATAAAAATAATATAATATAAAAATGAAACCGTCCAATATATGAAACGATAAGAGAACGTGTCACAAAGCAGAGCAGGTCAAACTGAACCACACAGACAGGCGATGACGACACGAGCCCTACTTTCAAAGACCTGCTTTATGATGTGTGGTCACTCAGAAGACACGTGCACACACACACTCACACACACACACTCACACTGGTGTCCTCCTGCGTTGGTCACACCAGGTAAACCTGCTGAACCTGGAGAGCAAACGTCTGATCAGAGCAAACAGACGGTCGAGCATCAGCCAACATCATGACCCAACTTCTCCTGAGGAAACATCTCTTCATGTCCTGAATGCTCCATTATGTGAATAAACAGGTTGTGGTGTATATATTATCATACTGTATACACCAGGCAGGTACTGCCCCCACCCCCCCTTCCCCCCCGACCCCCACCCCATGGGAAACAGCTGCCTGCCGATGGAAAGGAGAAGGTCTGAGTGCTTTGGATTAAAGCTCAACAGCTGCTCCTCGCATGTGAACTCAAACAGAGCCAAAACGACAGTGTTCAAACTGATGAAAACCACATGACACAGTCGACAGTCTGGAAAAAACAGGTAAGTTGACCTCCAGTTGGGAATGTTCTCCTTCCCTTTGTGTTTGAGTGTAAAATGCAACATGTAGTAGTTTGGTTTCCCTCTCTGACTGTACTCTTTAATATCTGGTGCATTGACTTTGAGTCTCATGGCACAGGCGAATCCTGAATTGTACTTTGTACCAGGAAAGCTCATTTATGCTGAATGGTTGCTGAGGTCAATGGGGGGGGTTTAGGTGGGGACATGGGGGGGTTGGGGGTGGTCAGGTTGAGCAGTCAGTCGTTTGCAGAGAAACGAGGACTTCACACTGAAACCAGGTAGGAGCTGAATCTGTTCATCTGAAATATGTAATGTTTTATGTAAACGTATCTCCTGCAGGTATCAGGTATCAGGTATGCAGGTATCAGGTATCAGGTATGCAGGTGTCTCTGTAGGTGGAGATGAAGAAACCGTCCTCATGTGGTTTGCTGCTGTGACTGTTTATTATCACTGTGCTGCACCTTTCCTTTGGTGATTATTATATCTGATCATTATTTTGCTACATGTTGACACAGTACTGTCATGCATATAATGAGGTGTCTTATGTTCTCCTCATTCGCCTTGTTCACATTCGTCCTCCACCACAGCCACATCTCGCTCGCTTTGAGCCGCTCTCCCTCCGTCAGCTCAGGCTCCGCGGCAGCTGTCAGGGTCTCCACACACTGAGCTCTGATTTACTATTCCTCATCCAACCAGGATTCCTCAACAACAACGACGACTTCAGGTTGGTCCACTTCCAGACAGAACCACGACTTAACACAGAAAGAATGATTTAACCTCTGCATTGATTTCTTGAAGCAACACTAATCACCTCGTTCTGTTTAAATGGGACAGAAAACATCAGTGTTGCTCCGTCTCTGCCGACCCAGAAAAGAAAATGTTAACATTAACAAACAGCGAGATGTGTTGCTTTAATCCAGGTGTTTCTGTGGCTGGTTGAACAGGGACATGGAGGACAGCAGGAACCCAGAGACCGTGGCTCCTGGTCTGTGTAGGATGTCGGCCATGCCCGGGTCTCCACCACCAGACCCTGTGGAGAAGCTGCACAGCCAGGCGGACTCTTTCCTCACTGCAGCGCGGCTGCTCCGCAGAGGATGGATGGAGGAGGGGAAGAAAGCAGGGCAGCAGTTTGACCGCTCAGCATATCAAAGCAATCCAAGCAGGTCAGATGGAAATCCGGATCCGAGACGTGCCGAGATCTGCCTGAAGGACCCATGGAGCAGGCGGGTTGGTGTCAAGAACGTCAGGAAGACAGCGGAGGATGGAGAGACAGGTCCTGGAAAAACTCGAGACGAAGTAAAACCGACGGCTGAGGTAAAACGCACAGCAGAGGCGGCGTTCTCCTCTTCTAGAGAGACAGAAAGACAGAAGGACATTATATCCATCTGGAGGTCTGGATGTCGCATCAGATGCAGACAGCCCAGGAGATTTAAGGCCCCTATGCTGCCTGTCATTGCTGAGATGTAGATGAGGTCAGGCCAGGTGTTAAAACAATGAATACGCTGACTGTGATTATGTAGGACATAATGTGTTAATGCTGTTTTCTTCTGTTCATTAAGATCATATCATCATATGTACAAATGAAATTGAGAGAATGTAAATATGTGAACATGAGTAGGTTGGTTTTATTATTAGCTGAGGACAGACTGATGTGGTTCACCTGCTAGAATTAATACAATAAAGAAAGAGCACAGTGTTCATCCTTATAAATAATCAATAAAATAGAGTCACAGCTAAATTGAGGTATACAATGAATATTTACTGTATATCATCTTTTCCTAAAGCAAATGTAGAAAATCAAATGAACCAATAGTACCATCTAGTGGCTTCAATGAGACACTGCAGGTGAGCATCGGGAACACTTCCAAATGTTAGTTCCAAAATTAACTTACAGATATGTTTTATTAACAATAAAACATTACCTTATTAGCTGTTATTTGTACTGTTACAAAGGCTACTACCCAACTGTTTCAACACGATACTGATAATGATTGGCCAAAAAAAAAAGTCCCCACCTGGATCCAGCCGAGCTGATTAGTCGCAGGCTTGAATTGGATGATGACTGCAGTGAATAATGTGTCAGCGGGCAACGAGTTGCTTCTCCCCAAATGATGTGAGTATATTTTCAGTTCTTTATCATCCACGTGCAGAGATATGTGACGTTACGCTGTGTACACGTTTGTGTTACATTCAATACTGTACGAACTTAGCTACAGCAGACCACGACAGGTCAGAACAAAACTGAAACATCTATTATCCACAGTAGTTCCGTCTAAAAACATAACAAGCATAAAACGAACAAATTTAAAAAATAAACATATGAGTAAAAGTCAAGATACGGAAGCAAAACAGCTAATAGTTCATTTTATTTATTAAGCTAGTCGCTGCTTCCTCTGTCTTTAAATTTAATACGAATAAGTGGACGAAAATCGGAACAGCGCCACTCCACAGTCGTCATTTCTACTGTGGTGGGAAACGGTATCACACCCGTACTCAAAAGCGCTGCATAAATGAAAAACCAACAGTCAGGAACATTATAATGCATCAGTTTTAGGCTCCGCTTTAAAGATCAACTGTTTAAACCCGGTCTAAAACGTCAGAATTATTTTTTTATGAGAAAAACAGTTGCACGTTTATAACTGTTTCCACGGTGAGTGGTTTTCAAGTGAAAGTAAAACAAAAAATCATTCATAATTTCCCGAACAACATTTACTATAGTGAATTAGATCAGTTAATATAAATGACTACTTGACGCTGTGCTAAATACTTTAAGTATAAAAATATAATAATGTTTCCGCCCGGTTTCGAACCGGGGACCTTTCGCGTGTGAGGCGAACGTGATAACCACTACACTACGGAAACTGCGTAACAGAAGGTGCATATGTCTATAAATATTCTCGTCCTACAGTGATACCAGTTTATATAGCTGTAAAACTACAATATAATGAGATTCAATAGGACAACGTAAATATGATGATCAACGGAGTCTTCAGTCTAATTCGTTCAATAACAAGAAAAGCCCTACTTGTCCCATCGCCTCCCCACATGAGTTTACAACGTCCGCTTTTACAGGAGATCCATTATCAATATTTATATCATACCGCTCCCCAAATGACCTTTGAACTCCTTTAGATGCACTTCCTCACACGACCCCTGTGTGATTCTGTAGTTTCTTTCACTGGACAAAACCCTCAATGTTTGAGATTTGTAGTTTTATGGAAACCAAATATTTAACTTCCATTTCGTTGTCATTTTCAATTTTTTAAAAAAAAAATAAAAGAAATGAACACATGAACATACAGTTTATGATATTTAGGCCCGTATTTTAAGAAAAATATGGTTTATGGCTCACATCATTTAAGTCATAACTGATACAATGAGATTATTATTATTATTAATAATAAAGATTTGCTGAGAGGCCGTAAGTTATTCCACAAAAGACGATTAACTTATTTTTAAAAAACAATGACACTTAAAGAATACAAAATGATCCAGAAGAGAAACTTGAAAGTTGTTTTCTATTTTTAGGAAGTGTAACTAAATAAGGGACTAAATCTATCGTCTACCTAAGAATTGCCAAAGGTTATTAGCTTAACATCCTTCATTATTACAGATATTCTGTTGTCAAAACACAATATTGATTTTATTTTAAACAAACTGAATTTAATTAAGACTAATTTATGATTTAATATTTCACCCTTGAACATGGACGCATTAGAAAATAAAATACTGAAAACGTCTTTTATTTGTCAAAAAAGCTCCATTACAGCGCCAAGATTTTTCAACCTGTAAAGCCAGCAAACATGTAAAATACAACCCTTACAATACATTAGAATCAAAACAGGTACCAAAAAGTACAGTAAAAATTTCACTTCCATGGATGGAAATGTGGAGGGGGGAAAAAAAGAACACCAAAGGGAAACGTAAAACCTAAAAATCAAAGGGTTAAAAAAAACATGGAAAAGTTACATTTCTGGTGTTTTCTGTACAAATGGTCTTCTGTCATAAAAGAGGTCGAGTTAGGCCCAGTGTGTCCATTCATCAGTTGGTCTCACTGGATCACTTAAGTCCTGGGGAATGGAAAAAAAGAGTCAAATACGTCATAAGAACATAAGTAAATGGAGAAAATTTGTTTTAAGTTTTTACAAATCTTTTATTTAGGACCTTGAAGTTTAGATCAGTGCAGGGACTTGAAAGGATGGACAAAATACTTTGGACAAACACATTTAAATCTCTTGCCAAACAATCCACAAAAACTCAGCTCAAAATGCCCCAAAATACACAATATAACTTTATTGGCAATTTTACGCACATAAAATTTATCCAAAAATCGCTGTGTGTGTGTGTGTTACAGTATAGTGCAGAGACAAAGCTGAACCTAAAATACAAAACACAATATAGTACTGCATGAACACTTGATGCAGGAAGAACACAACTATCACATCTCTTCCAAAAGAACAAAAATTAATGTCCTTACAGCAGAGTGCTACAGAAATACAAGCCAAAAGGAAAAGAAAAAATTAAAACAAGCTTTTAAGTCTCACAGCTTTCTGATGTGATTGGCAGACAACAGCGGTTTGTATACCAGACTGAGATGCAATACATCTTACGATGTCATGGCTGCACATAGTCGATTAAAGTCTAGCAGGTGGATTCTGTTTTGTTTCCGTTTATTCTCTGGAGCTTTGCAGGATGGGAGCAAGTTTACCAGCTCCATCAGCCCTACAGCTAAACTGTGACCTAGTACAGACGTGTTTTCCGTGCTTGTGCTCATGGGCACCATTGAAAGTTTGTGAATGGACAGTAGTTTTAAGCCCTGGGATACCTTGCAATATCATGTCATCATCAGTATGGCTTGTAGCCCGCCTGGTGTGCCCCCCGTCTCGGGGATTTCCCATAGGTGGCATTGCCCTGGTCTGTGGAGCAAAGACAAGAGACAAAGTTCGACCCCGATTCCTTTTCAAACGAGTATACACGCTCAGTGTTAAAGTGAGTCGTTTAGAAAAAGTCATCAGATATTAGTATTTATGTCCTTAAATGTGTTTCCATGGAAACATAAGTCAATTGCCAACATCACCTAACCAAACTTTAAGTACAGGTATCAGCTTATGACAGTTTGTGCTTACTATAATCATATCCAGGACCATATCCATAGTAACCAGACGAGTAGTCGTAGTTGCCGTATCCACCGTAGCCCTGGTTCCCGTAGCCCTGGTTCCAGTAGTTTCCATAGCCCTGGTTCCCGTAGCCCTGGTTCTGACCTGAGATGGTGCACAACAAAAAGCCTCAGTTTCAACAGCCTGAAAACAAACATTCCGACAAAACAACCACACACAGGAGATGATGGACAATTTGATTCATACTGTTGCAGGTGAACACCAAGTTTTTAATCCTTACCGCCACGATTTCTGCCCCGGCCACCATAAGCACCACGTCCACCTCCAAACTGCTGCTGCTGATACACCTCCTTCGGCTGGGCGATCTTTAGCTCACACTGAGACGAAGATGCAAACATAATTTGAATTGTGACCACTCACAATTATCTGAAATTCATAGTACAGGACAGCTGATTTCAGTTTTTCACTGTAAAATCAGAGTTCCTACTTATCTCCATGTACGTACCCTGCCACCCTCAATGTTGTGGTATTTCTTCTCCAAACACTTAAGGGCACTTGCTTCTTCTTTGTATGTGACAAAGATAAAACCCCTCCTTTTTTTCGTTTTGGGGTCCATGGGAAGATCAATTGTTTCGATCTGGATGGAGGAGAGATAGATAGATAGATAGATAGAGAAGTAAGAAGAGTGGGTAACTGTTAAAACTACGAATTATGCTTTGTTATTTAACAATTCTTTTTACTGGTAAACCACAAGCAATTGGCCTCTTACAACAAAAACAACCATTGCTTAGGCCTAACTTTTCCAGTTCTCATTAACAATACACAACTTCTTTTCCACAGGAAACCTCAACATAATTTCAAGAGGCCAAGTGCTCTTTAGTGAGCAGTACAACTCGGAAAGGCTCCTGTGCGGGGATCAAAGATGACATGAAGCAAACACCATCCTCCCTTCAAGAATCTGGCATGTATAACTGTGACAGCTTCAGTCAGTCACTATCAGATCACCCTCAGTTCAGTGAGACTGATTTATTTACCGTCATCCATCCAATGCTCTGGGAAAACACCATAAAGCCAGAGAGTAAAGGGTGTTTTGTGCACAATTTGGAGGTCTGTTGCCGTCGACTGAATGTCTAGTAAAAACAAACCTCTCCAAAGGTCCCGAAATATTCCCTGATTGCATCCTCTGTTGCCTCAGGGTTTAAACCTCCAACAAAAATCTTGATGGGCTCTTTCTTTATAGCCATAGCCTTCTTGGGGTCAATCTGACGTCCATCCAGTCTGTGTTCCTTCTGCTCCAGCACCTGGACACACACATGTGCCATTATCAACAGGGTGTATAGACATGTATGACATGGAAAGATTTTTGTTCCCTGTGTGCTATTGTGCTATGTCTACTTAAAAGACGTTTTAGAGCAGCACGGTAACAACTGCCCTAGTAATCTGTAATGTTTGCATTGACTGATTTCTGTAAACAGCTGTGACTTACCCTATCCACGCTGGCAGGCTCTTTGAATAGAACAAAGCCAAATCCTCGTGATCGGCCTGTGGTGGAGTCCATTTTGATGGTGCAGTCTGACACTTCTCCAAACTTACTGAAGTAATCCTTCAGGTCCTTTTTACTCGTGTCCCAACTTAGGCCACCCACAAACATTTTGCTGCAAACAGAGAAACACTGTGAGGTTAGGTTAAATTCTTACTACTGCATCTATCCTTATTCACATGTAGCCTAAGCCAATACAGAATAGACAGTCAAACTGCATTTATGTGTCACGAGTTTTTCTGCATACCACAGGCGCTTGTATGTGATACGTATACACGGTTGAGAAGACGCTTAGAAACACTCACCCAGCATCTTCTTCTCCTTTGCTGGCGTCAATCTTGCCCCCATCTGCACCATTGTCCTGGCCCTCATCTCCACCCATCTGCTCCAGTTCTGCTCCATTCTGGTCATCCTCTCCCTCGTTGCCGTTCTGCTCTGACGTCTCCATGAACAGATTCTCAGAGTCTGACATTGTGACGGTGGGCTCTTCAACAGACTGCAACAGGAGGAATAATCCTTTGCGTTAACACACATCCTTTAACAATAGTGCATTCACAACAACAATGCATTAGCAAAGAAATCTGGTACAGGTAAACAATGAACAAATGTGTTAAAGAATGATTGCATTGATCCATCTTAAAAGTTTTAGTACAAATCAATTGTTGTGATGCATTTAATACATCCTTTACACAAGTATAAATGATTTATATACGTTGACTAATATGTTCATCGTTTCTAATTGTTTAGTATTACCCATTGTGGCTAAATAACGAGCTAAAGGCTGGTAGGCTGAGGCTAATAGATAATGTGCAAACAACGGTATTCATAAACACAGAGCGACAATAAAACGGTGTCGGTCTCCACAATGAAGGTTCAAGCGGACCGCGCTTTGACCAGTTACCGCTCGGGACACAGCGCAGGCCCGGTTACCGTTTAGCTAACTAGCTAAACACGAATAGCACAGCCGATAAAATCCACCTGGAATAACATCTAGCTATAATTTGATTCACCGATCAAGAAGCATAACTGCCTAATATCTGCTGCAGCCACCAGCGGAGCTTTACATCCAGTGTAATAACCGAGCTAAACAACACTAGCACCGCTGCGGCTAACGGGCAGCTAAACAGATTTACTGACGATCAAAGGCCGACATGCAGCTACAAGCAGACAGAGGGGAGCCGCCATAATAAGCTAAACTTCCTCATATGTGTCTTACAGCACAAATAAAAGCAAGATAACGGTCTTACTTAAAGGGAAAACACCGGAGACGCAGACGTGCTACTCAAAATGGACACTCTCCAAATTCGCCGCTAACTCGTGGCAAAATATATACGACCGGATGTAACCAAGCGTAGAAGCACGTCGTAGTAACTACGCGTGTGATTGGGCACAATGCTCCGCTGTAAGAACAAAGGCGTGACGTTATTGGCTGATTGTAAACATGGATGAAAAAAAACAGGAAATACAGCAGCAGAATATTTGCCCTACTTCCTGTCTTGTTTCTGCGCATCGAGTCTTTGTTTATGTTTAACGACACGGCCTTGGAAACGCCTGAGCTTTTATTTTTAAATTTGTTTTACTCAAAGAATTATAAAAAAAGCACAGTTATGTATTTGTCGGTTCAGTTTTAACTGAGCTAATGGACAAGTTATAAGTCGTTATCATATCAGATCCCCATAAACTTCCACTTGTATCATATCCACATTAAATGAGCTTAAAATAGGGTATCTGTAAAACTGATTTTGAAACACATAGTTTGCAGCACAAATGACTCTTTAATGTTGAGAATCAAAAAGGAAGCAGAATGTTGTGAGGCCAAAATGTATTGCATCAAATAGATAATATGAAAGCGAGGGCACAGAGGTCACATGGAGAACTAAGGGGATGGTTCTCAGGGCTTTTGTTTTTCTGCCTCTGCCGGCTTCACCCTGGCAACATCAGGGTGATGTCGGCCAGCCAGGGGCAAGTCGAGGCACGACCGGAGATATGAGCACACACACACACACACACACATACTGCATACACACAATAAAGTGTAACTGTGGAGACGGTTGTGTTTCTCTAGAAGTGGTCACTTGTAAACTGTGCGGCGAGAACTGCAGCGAGCAAAGGTAAGATCACAGCTCCCATCCATTCACACACGGACACATTTAATTTGTGTTTTTTTTTTATGTCACATCACGTTAATCTACAACAACCTATTAAAAATCCAAACATTCACTGGTTAATTATTGATTAGAATGCAACTGTGCTAATTCCATTGTACAAAAATGTCTGTAAAGGAATAAAGGAATTAAAGGCAGCACAGCCTGCTTGTGTTATGTCAGATTCCATTCATACTTTTGGAACATTTTAGTTGTAAATGTTTTCTTTGATTTTATACTTATGTACTTTATACTTTATATTTTCATCTTCAAAGTAACAATTAGCTGAGTCTAACAATCATGACCTAATGCTCCAGCCCAGCTCCTGTTGAATCAGTCAGTAAACATCTACTGTGCTGGTCATGTCACTCTCCAACTCCCAGCATTTTTTAATTTTTTTTTTTTTGCATTGCAAGCAATTTTTGATATTGTGATTGCTGTGTAGGCAGTGTTGTTATCTGATTGTTCTCATGCAACACAATCACTAACTACACTACCGATACAACAACCACCGCCACAAACAGCTGCTCGGGGGAAGGCTTGGATTGGAAACCAACTGTACCAAGGTAAAGTAAGAAAAAACAATTTCCATTTAGAAAAAAACAGAGCTGATAGACGCTTTTATTTCTTTTCAATGACAGTTCAATGTTACTTTATTCACATTTACTTTAATTTTAGTTTAAAAAACATTTAGAAATGAGGGTTAAGTTAAAACATGACTATTTCAAAGTTTAAAAACCTGCTTAAACAGCATTAATTTAAACCATTATATCAAACCATGTATGAATAATAAATCTAAAGATATAATAAACTGTCCCAACACTTTTTTTCCTGCACATTGTGCTTTGATCCAGCATCACAGCTCCCATCTGGTTCTGGTTCCAGGCTCAGCTGCTGGACTCTAGGACCGGGACTTGCTGACCCAGTGGTACTTGTCAACACGAGGCCCAGTGAAGGTAAATGTGGCTCGATAGGGCTTGAAGCCCTTCTGGCTGGAGAACTGGGGGGTCGGACCGCCGGTCGGAGGAGCGTGAGGTGGGAACGCATCACCAGCAAAGGCTTTCCGCTTCTCCCTCAGCCAGGTCTGAGGGGCTCCAGGAGAAAACTCACTGAACTGAGGACGAGAGCATCAGAAGGTCAAAAGGTGAGATCCGAGGTGAATCATAACCAAGTATATTTACTACTATTACTACTACATTTCTATATGACAACTGCTGTTACTTTATAAAACAAAGTTCTCCATAGCAAATGAACTCAGAACATGATGTTTTGGTGGAGCTCAGGTGTGTGCAGCTGACCCGGTAGACGCTGTTGGGGTTGCTGACAGTTGGGATGGTTTTGGGTTCAGCGTTGGTGGTTGGGATCGGAGCCGAGCTCAGAGCTGATTGGCTGCTGCTGCCACTGCTGATGCTGATCGTGCTTTTGTCACCACCTCCGTCCTCCTCATCTGAAGAGCTTTCTGATTGGATGTCAAGACTCGCCCGCTCCACTGCGTCATGAATACGCCGGGAAAACTCGCCATCTCCACGGCGACCGCCGTGCACCACTGAGACACAGAACGGAGAGCTGTGTTCGCCGTACCTGTGAGGAGAACGAGTTAACACTTAGCAGGCTGCAGAATATTTCTGTAAAACTGTCTAACATCAACCCAGATGGTAGTTAACGTTAATATTAATTATGTGAACGCAGCCTGGCCGCCCCTCTGACCTGCAGGACACCTCTCCTGGGTCGACCCACAGCGTCATCTCCAGGGGAAGGCCCAGATCCTCGTAGTGCACTGCGCTGCGCTCGCAGGCCTGTTGCAGCACGGGGTCCTGCAGCCACACACGGTTCATCCGCAGACACCTGAAAAACACACGGTGTTCCAGATGTCACAGGTCTGGACTGTGGCTGGTTCAGAAGATGTTACCTCTGCAAGTCAAAGACCTTTCAGTTCTCAACAGCCAGGATAATACGTTCACTGACCTGTAGGCCTGTCCTTTGGTCGGAGCGTTTGGGTGCCAGTGGTTCTTGTAGTTTTCAAAGAGAACAGAGGTGAGGGTGGCGGCGAATCGCTCCCTGCTGTCATTATCCAGACGACCATATCTCTTCACCAGCCGAGCAACAAAAAACACGGCAGCGGCAATTTCCTCCTTCATGGTCAAATCCACACACGCGTGGCCTAACCTCTGGTTTGATAAAGCCTGTTAAAACCTCGTCAGACAATAAAACACGTGTAGGGTGAAAATCCTACTTGTTTTTAATAAAGCAAATAAAACTATCAGCGACAAACTCGAGCAAACACATTTGCTGCTGGATCTCTAGAGAGAACTCAGCTTCGCTTTCTGATGCTTCACCACCAATAGGAAACCAAACCTGTAAATCTAAAACACATCTACAGCCATCAGAGTCTGTGTACAGAACCTCACAGGTATCAGATACTGAAGGAGCCACTTCCTGCTCCTGTTTGTCCTGAGGTTTAATAACAGCACAGCTCAGCTGTGTGACAGACGCACACACCTGAGGCTGGTTGACTTGATGAACCCGGTGCCTCTCTGCAGCGCCTCGCTACTGAAATGGCCCAGTTCATGGCAGAGGATGTGAACGTGCGGTCAGACACACACATCCATTAGAGTCCCAACACAGAGAATCAGTCAACACAAACCCAACAAAACAAAGGGTTCAGAGTGAAGAGTTAACGTCTCAATCAGTGTTAATGGCGCAGAGGTAATTAAACTCTTTGTTTGGTGTAATTGTGATCAGCAGACAGTCACTGGATATCTGCCCTGCTCCTCCTTCAGATCATCCAACTGCCTTTTGCCAGATTACACAGGCTCAGGTGTGATGTGATTCTGTATCATTGACGCTAGGCGGAGACAAAGGGCAACTAATGAGACCGACGCATGACAAACGTGAAACTAAGTTTGGGATTAAAAAAGAAAAAAAAAAAGAAAAGCACCTTATTTTAATAATCACAGATCTTAAGTGTGTACAGATAAAAACTTAATCAAAACACTTATGGGGGAAACTTCCTGGTCATTCAGAGGTCACATGTAACGAGTAACTTTGTCTCACTTGCACATGCACCACACACAAATGTGGGCTTGTTTGGAAAATGTACACAGAAAAATCAAATCAAATCATAACTGTGATGTGTTGGCAGGTTGGAGTTGATCCCAGCGGCCATGGCACGGCAGCGTGTTTACATGGAAGCAGCAGGGTGGTGTAGGAACACCGTGTCCGAACTGTGTCGTTTACTACGTCGTTAAATCTCCTGCATCATCCTGCATCGACAGTCAGTTCCAGACCAGACACTGTACACGCTGTTTTCTCCCGGTGGATGAAAGAGGAGCTGCTGCTGGGTCAGGACGAGGGTCGGAGCTGGAGCAGCTGACTGAGGGCTTTATGGCCTACGACTGCAGGAATGTCCACGTCTTGGTTTTCTGGGGACATTATGTTTTATTGCATCTCAGACCATTTCTGTCTCTCCCTTGTGTGGCAGGTATGCAGCAAGTGTTTGCGTGTTGGTGTTGGTGCTGGTGCTGGTGGGCCTGCAGGAGGACGTCTGCTCTGGTTGGTCAAACAGAGCAGCAGGAGCCCTGATAGCACAGAGGCATCAGAGAAGAGCAGCAGACGACATCACAGCATCGATTATCAGGTAAGAAGAACAATCATTGTCTCTTCACATGAATGCATCTCAGCACGCGTTAGACTGGAAGCTGAAATATGAACGCGTTTTCAGATTCGTTTTTTGCCAGTCGTTGAATTTTTGTGGTAACATTTGCTCTTATTTAGAAACGGTGTAGCATTTTGTCAGTAAAATCCCTGTGACATCACACGTCGTCGTCATCATAAAAGAAATGACGCTAACACACTGAAACATCAGCTTCATGATAAACGTCAGCCCAGAAGAACCAAGAGCCAACACGTCCTCTATGGACTCGTGTCCATATTACTTGATGTAAAGCTCCATCTGTGGTGTGAACCTGGTTTTGATAGAACATCAGTTCCTCTGCAGCAGCAGGAAGGAGCCTCCTCACTCCTTGTTGTGCCTTTCACACCGTATGCAGAGTGAAACCATCCACACCACTGGCACCGGCCTGCGATTAGTGAGTGCTGGAGAATCTTAAGTGAGTGACAACGGTCCTGCATGTTGTCAGGCGCAGTGAGTCGTCCTCGGTGATAATTTACAGTCAGCGAGATGCAGCTGAGCACGTTGGCACGAAGATCCGCTTCTATTCCTGGGAGATGGAGCAAGAGGACTCTGCTCTGGAACGACAGTCACTCCCTCACTGAGGCTATAAAAAGCAAAGTCACTGGGCCGATGTTTGTGAACCGGGACATGGAAATAGAAGATTAAAAAACACACACACACACACACAGTTTAACACTCTTTCTAAATATGGAGAAATATTTCAGTCTTTAGCAGATCGTACATGGTCGTTACGTTTCAGGGAAAAGAAAACGTAGCACAGGTGCAGGTGAACAGGGCAGAAGTGGAGCAGCAGGTGACGACAGGATAAGAAATACAGCGGAGGGAGAGAGGGGCCACTGGTGTGAATGGCATGTCTGCTATTTGTGGCCGAGGGACAGGGAGGCGTGGACACATTGACACTGCATGAAGATACAGCACCAAGCAGTGACAGGCGTCTCAGGGCCTCAGGCCAATGACGTGGACGTGTCTGCAAGCTGTCACGTTTGTAACTGCCAACTGTAAGGCTGTGGACGTGCTGTTGTCGAGGTGTCGACAAACCGCTGAAATATCTGATTTGACGATTTCAAATCAAAATCAATCATCTCGATTGTTCAGACCAAAACCGATTATTGTAAGGGTTTTTTTTTTCTTTTTGTGAATCAAAAATGTGACGCTTGTTTGTCTCCACCACAAAATGCACCAAAACGCATCAGCGAGCCATATTGTTCCCACCAGGAGGCGTGTGACTGAGGTCACGAGTTATTTTGAGTCGCTCACATGTTCAATGCCCAGACGCCAAACAATATAGTGACAATTCCTCTGGAACTGCATGTGTTACATACAGTGACTGGTCATAAAATACATCTCATCTGTAATGATGTACATCCCGACTACAATACTTTACAGTACATTACATTCACATATATATATATGTGTGTGTGTGTGTGTGTGTGTGTGTGTGTGTGTTGACGTCCATCAGTCAGCCTCTCCTCTTTCACGTTGCCATGTCGTCTCGAGTGACTGCTCTAAAAACCTAATTTCCCCACGGGAACCATTACAGTTTCATGTTTTCTTCTCCGCCCTGTGGAAGACGTCCAGCTCAGCAGGGGGTCGTAACTAAGCCTCCGGGCAGGGGCAGGGACAGGGACAGGGGCAGGGGCAGGGGCAGGGGCAGGGGCAGGGGAAGCCCTGGAGATAGAGGTTTCTAAGCTGGACCTGGTCTAAACACTATGTTTAGCTTTGAAAACAGAGAAGATGGCATCAGGGGCTGGGCAGGGAAACCTTCAGCCCTCGTGGACGAATGAGGGTTTGATTACCAGGCAGAGGACAGAGGACGCACTGTCACCATCCTGCAGCTTCTTCTGCTGCCTTTTTTTTTAAAATTTCACTTTATGTAAATATTGTAGTTTTAAAAAGATTCTGCTTTTGCAAACTGTGACAGACGAGCTGAAGAGGTTCTGACCTTTGCTCTCAGGAATCTTCTCTCAGGTGCAGCAGTAGATCTCGTGAGTCGCTATTCGCTTCACTGGGCTCAGTGTGGAACAGCATGTTGAGAGTTGTGCATTTTGATTCTCTACTCTTGTAAGCTTGGATTTAAGAATCTCAACAAACGGCTCAGCAGTTTTTATGAACTTTGCCATAAAATGTTTTGTCGTCAAACCCAGTGACCTAATGATGAGTGTCACAATTTACATTTAGTAAATGGAAAAAAATAAAATAAAACTAGACATTGCAGAGAAAACATTAGAAATTTATAACATTATCCTAATAAACACATTAATCAGCAGCAAAACATGTTTTTTTAATATTTATTCAATGTACATGAACCAACAATAAACAAACAATAAAACCAAACCAAACCAAGTCCAAAATCAAGATTTTTTTTTTGGTTAAGTGATTGGTGACAGGACTAAACCATCTGCCTGTGTGATTCTCTCTCCTCCCACATGCCTCACACACACACACACACACACACACACACACACACACACACACACACACACAGAAGCTGGAGACGTGGCTGCGGCGTGTGGACACACAGCTCAGCGTGGACAGCAGCACTATGGGAATCGACGATAACGACTTTGGGTCCCGGAGAGGTCATTTATATTTATATATTTATATATTGTTGCTCGCTCTCATATGTTTGAGGAATGTTGTCGGTGGGAGCATGTGTAAGAATGTGTAAGAATTCCATTGGCAGCAACTGCTCCATGTCGTTTTTGTTCATATGAAAGAACATATGTGAGTAAATAAGTGGAGTAAATGTCGTCTTCTGTGCTGGTAGATGAGGAGGAGCTCAAACCAGACGTCCTGCTCACTGAGGGAAAGAGTGGACGCTCCGAGCAGAGCCCACACTGCAGCCTCTCTGGAACAGATACGCTGGTA
Source organism: Trinectes maculatus (assembly GCA_016785345.1). Taxonomy (NCBI): domain Eukaryota; kingdom Metazoa; phylum Chordata; class Actinopteri; order Pleuronectiformes; family Achiridae; genus Trinectes; species Trinectes maculatus. The sequence continues at coordinate 53,032 of JAFBJQ010040671.1, read as the reverse complement.
CGATGGTCCTCTCATGTTTCTCCTGCTCCGTGCTGATCCCTAGCGACTCTCAGGATCTTTCAGTATTCCTCATTCATCCCTGTTGCCTTTGTCACTATTCCGGCCACAGCAGTGTCTAATCTAACAACATCTAACAGCAGTGTTTGTTTTCCTGGCGTCCAGAGTCCAGTAGCTGTTCTACAAAGTTGATGTAGTCAGTTGATGTAGTTTCTCAGCATCTCAAATGTGATATATAATATTATATCACATTATATTATAATATTACCTCCACTCATATTGCTCTTGTTTTATTTTCCACTCAGGATATTTAGACAATGAAACAGCTGTTAGCAAATAATTGCGAACGATGATTTGATCAATGAAATTATATGATGTTTATTTATATTATATGTTTTATTTCATATGAGGTCGTATGAGTTCAATCTATTTGATAAAATCTGCCTCGATACAGATACTGACATATTGACCTTCTCGTGCACTCTCCCTGTGTGTCCTGTATGAACCTGCGCCTTCGTTCCCCCTGCTCCGACCA
>JAFBJQ010040671.1:32500-50000 GCA_016785345.1 Trinectes maculatus | reverse complement strand
CGTGTTTAAACTCTGTTTTTTTTATTATTGTCAATGAATTCTTACAATTGGCTTTAATTACCATTTCACATAATGACACTGCTCTCTTTGAGGTTTCTACTCAGATCTGGTTACATGACACCGAAAAGCCAATATTAGGGATTATTTGGTCAGTTTGTACAAAAAACAGAAATTACACTTAATTTTAAATAGCAATGTGTTCACTTACAGATGTGAAAGGAGCCTGACATGACACAGGGCAAAACAACCAAAGCTACATTTCCAACTCTGTATTTGCTTTGTCATAATAAAGTAAATATCCTCCTAACCCCATATCCATCTAAACTGGTGCACATCAGCTGCTCTGTTGATACAGTCTGCTGACACGTAAAGTGATGCATATTTATCAAAGATGTTTCCATGACTGAATAGTTATCCAGCTATAAAATATTACATGTGCAGATAAGGTGCACTTCAGATAAGCAGCAGGCTTTTCTGCTGTCTCAGAAACATGATTTGAAGCTATTAAATCACGGGGATGTAATAAAGCAGCAGAAAACACAGCGAGCACATCATTTGTGTGTAATGTCGCGGGTTCCTGTCTGTCTCCTGACCTTTGCTGCATGTTGTTTTGATCACGGGTCCAAAGCCCGAAGCTGTGACTCAGCTCTTGTTTTCGACGTCTTTAACGTTATATGCTGATGTTCCCAGCGCAGATAATTTGATTTGTGGTTAATGGTCAAAATCATTCATCAGTGCTAAAATAAAATGAAATATTATTGTTGTTGTTGTTGTTATTATTATTAAAAACAACAACAATAATAATTTTGAATTTTTGAATTTAGCTGTTATATGGTGGAATAATAATAAAACAGGTTAAAAACAGTTGGCAACATCTGGCCACACTGTGCATCACCTTCTGCAGCTTTAATTCATGTTGGGGAAAAGTTCTATGGTGACAACTTTTCATTTGCGTCATTAATCCACTGGAGTTACAGCAGTGGAGAGCCGTTCATGAAGGCTTGAAATAGCTTTAATGGTGAACATAGCGCTGCGCTTATTGGATTACCTCAAAAGACAAACTGTGGCTAACATGTGACGGGTTTGTTTGTTACTCTCAGATCTTTGTATTTTATTTCGAGCCAAATCAGATACATTACAGCAAGTTATAATAATCTGAGCCCGGCTGTTGACGTGAATGCAACAGATACGCGGACGCATCCCTGTAAATTAGACTCCACCGCCTCATGAGAAATTTGGCAGCCCCGGATGTTCTGAGTGTTGATGAGGGGTCGGGCCACAATGTAAAGTCAAACCACATAAAGACGTTCAGTGATGAGGAATGTTTGTCCAATACCTGATCAATCATCAGAACTTTAACTTTCACTCTCTGTCATTGCAGGAAAATATATGAAACTTTTTTGGGGGAATTACTTTTTTTTGACAAATAAGTAAAACCACCAAAGAGGAGTCGTGTAGATTTCTTTTCAGCAAAAACAGTTCTTTGGATTTCAGTCTGACTTCTTCTGCTGTTTTTCTCAGGCTGCGTAAACCTTATTCTCGAGCTCCTCACGCATGGCTCCTCCCACAGCCCTGAACCCTGGCTGACTTCTCACTGGCACATGCCAAAGCCTGTGAAATCAGACCGGCCAACTTCCTGCCTTCTGCTGCCACTGACCTCTGACCCACTGCGCCTCAGAGGAAATCTAATACGCCGTAATTCACTTGAATGCAACATCATGTTTGTAATCTGTTGATCGCCACCATGTTACACAGATACATTAGCAGTGAACATGGAGATGGACAGGATCGTCCTGAGCTGGGTTGTTTACAGCATCATCGAGTGTATGAGCAGGGTCTTTCATAAGCTGGTGGTGTCGGATGCTGCAGCGGCGTGACTCCTATCGTTGGAGGTACATGGCCTCCACAGTGTGGGGTTGACTGTATCTCCGCCAGGGGCTCGGGCCTGTACAGGAGCCTGAGGGTCATATCTTCCTGTGACGCCTGGTGGTCCAGCTGCCAGCGACCTGCCGGTCAGGCAGGAAAACATGGCCGCCAACTGCAGCCGCACCTCCCTCTGCCAGAAGGCGTACACCAGGGGGTTGATCAGCGAGTTGGACAGTCCCAGCAGCCACAGGTGATTCTCCAACACGTCCTTGAGATTACAGCTTTTACACAGAACGTGCACCAAGCACACGACAAAGAAGGGGCACCAGAGCACGGAGAAGAAGCCCACCAGCACCCCCACCGTCCTCAGGGCCTTGACGTGACTCCGGTAGCCGCTCCTCAGATGCTGGTGCTGATGCTGCTGCTGCTGGGGATGTTGACCGTGATGCTCAGTGGTCCTGGAGCCCGCCTGCCTGACCTGGCAGATTTGCTTCTGGTGGCCGTGTGCGATCTTCAGGATGTCCACATAGATGTAGATGAACACAGAGAGCACAGGGAAGAAGCACACGCTGAACAGGACGACGATGCCCTCCTCTTGAATGACAGAGAAGAAGGCACAGAATCCGTCGTAGCGCTCGGACTGCAGCTGCGGCACCATCACTGAGCAGCAGAGGGCGTGGGTTAGTTCACCCATCATCGAGTAAAACAGGCCTCAAGAGACCAGTGGATCCTGATTAATAACTTTTGGAACCAAAGTATGTATTGATAATTAACTAATTCATTCATTAATAAACAATGCAGGATATTCATTTTGCATTTTTTTTTAAAAACTTCATTCATATAGATGGAATTTTTCCCACCTGGTAAAAAGCCCACAGTGAGGGAGCTGATCCAGAGGGTCAGCAGGGCCCCGGCCGCCGTGCCCCTCCCAGACAGCAGGGAGTACCGCAGGGGCATCTTGATGGCTGCGTAGCGGTCAAGTGAGATCAGGAACATGGACATGATGGACGCTGTGCAGGGAGACATCACAAACACCATCCTCATCAGACAGCGGTGCCTCCCCTGAGCAGGGGGCGTGGCGTTTGTGGGCAGGTCAGTGGACATGTGGACGTGCTGGTTCTGATGGACTCTGTCGCCGTTGCTGTTGAAGTCTTCTGTGGCCAGGCCGGTGATGGCCACACCCACCAGGGCGTCGGCCAGTGCCAAGTTGAGGACGAAGCACCAGCTCTGGCTGCTCTTCTTGAGAAGCAGCCTCAGTAGAGCGACAGCCACCAGCAGGTTGGTGGTGATGATGAGGCAGGCGGCGATGCTCAGGATCACACCCATCGCCCGAGGCCTCTGGCCCAGTTGGGTCGTGAGCACACCGGAGTCCGTGCACTCAGGGGTCATCCTGTCAGAGGTCGTGGCTGCTTGTCGGATCAGATGTGACACGCTGTGTTGGAAGAAAACAAAAATCTTTCGCTGTATTTACAGAACCACAGCGCAGCTGTGACATGAAGACGCCACGTCCATCACGGTAAGCGTTTCATCCATGACAGCTGTTCACCATCATCATCATCATCATCATCACCACCATCATCATCATCATTTTCATCATAACACCAAATCTGTTAATCACAGTCAGAAAAAAAAACATGAAGGTTTGCTCAAGTTATCAGAAACTAAGTGGGATAAAAAAATAAACATACACACTGTGACATAGCGTTCATAATATTCCACAGTGACTGACATCAAGGCTTTAGACGGTGAATTCATCCCTGTGACATCCATCCGATCTCACCACACTCATCACTGTCCTTTCAGTCCCAGCATAATGAATGCAGAGGGGCAGGGACACAGCATTATCAGCAGGTCTCGCTCGTCCCCTCCCCGCTCTCTCGCTCTCTTTCTCACACACACACACACACATTTATGCACACACCCTTCACTGGGACTAACCTTTGCCTCGCTGGTCCGTCTCTTTTTTCTCCCCCATGAATGAATGAACGAATGAATGAATGGGTTTGATCCATACTGGAATTATTAGAACATGCGTTGCATAACCTCAGATTAAATATTTCATGTCTCTACACTGTTTTATCTCATCTACTGAACCAAAGTCGACCGTTATAGCTTTTCATTTGAACTCTTACAAAGTAAACAAGCTGCAGCACGGAGCGGAGGGGGCTGAGTTTAAACTCTAACCCTGCTGGCTGCCGTCCTCGTCAGGCCCGGGAGAGACATCTGGCACGATGGGACCTTTTTCCGCCAGGATTCACACACAAATAAATCTGGCTAATGATGTCCTCTCACTGCCATCAGAGCAGCTACACTTTGTTCTCAGAGAAAATATGTCCAAATGTCCAAATGTGAACAAGGGCCATTTAACAGTCTTCCCTTGACGTGGAGTCAAAACATCTGGATCGCCCCCTGGTGGCCAACTGCGGTGTTGTCCATTTTATCACATTTCAAAGCCCCAGCCAGTTGAGCCCAGTTTCACAAGGTTCAACACGAGAGGAAAGATCCTGCTCTTATTTCCTCACGCCCCCTAAACAAACCAAAAGAGCTCCAACGGACTCACAGTGAAGGGATGTTGTTGCTTCTGGACCTTTCAGGACCTTTCAAAACAAAGTGTGGGTCAGCAGTAATTGTTCCAGGAGCCCCACGGCAACCGGGGAGCTGGGATCTGACATCGTCATCCTGCACCTGCTGTGACACAAACTTGTGACTTTACTTCTGGAATCTGGTTTGAAGGCACCACTGAGTGTTTTGAGAACAAAGAGAGGAGAGCTACAGTTTTGGAAGGTCGGAAGGTCGGGAAACAGTTTCTACAGGTTTGTCGAGGTGATGATAATAAAGCTGTGTGACTGATGTTGTCAGGATTCTAGGTTTAGGTGGTAGTTGATGATGTGATTGTGGAAGCAGTGGAACTGATCACATGTGTGTCTGTCAGACTGAAGATGTCCGTGAAGAGACGACTACTGTCCATGTTGCTGTGCTGCGTTTACTGTGTGCCCTCGCTCTTCTGCCTCCACCCAAACCACAACAGCTGCCTCTCTGTCGGAGCCCGGTGAGTCTGTTTGTGTTCTGTGATGCTGTGAAACAGACTGATGATGGTTTACACACATGTTGTGCAGTAAATATGTAACTATGTTAGGATCTCTGGTGGCAAAGTGGTACCATCTTAGGGAGAATGCTTGCTCCATGTGTGCATGAAAAGACTGCATGTGGGTCACATTCTTTGGATCCACCACCTGCAGGGACAGGACTTGGTTTTGGGTGATATGTAGCCTGGTCTTAGACTAGTACCAGGGATATTTGGTGTCACTTCAGACAGAGGGGCTGGTAGGTGAGGTGTTGTCGATGCTTCAACTCACAGATCTGCCTTTTCCACTTTCTATGTTTCGTCGATCTACCTGGTGTAGTGTCATCTACCTATGACAGGTGACAACATGAATGACTTTAAGATGAAGTACATTGTACATCTTTATACTCCAGAGTGAAGGGATGTACAGCTGCCTCTGTGGACCTTTACTGAATTAATACCATGATTTAAATATAGTGCACATGTGTAATCCACATATTTCCATAAACAATAACATAACAATATAACATCTTAAAATCCAATTGTAGAAAATCTGCAGGAATAAACAAATATCATAAACACTTGTTTAACTTATGTACAAATAAATTAAAGCAAATCTGACAAGGCACATTTTTATTTTGAAATCCTACGTGTTTCTTTGATGAACCCCGCTGAGATCTGACGTCATCTGTCACCCGTCACACCTGTCAAATATCAATCTGATGTGAATCCTTCTTTTTTTAAACACATTCTTACTGAGGAAATGAGGGAGACTAACGATGGCCATGGTATGGTATTATTTCCGAACTGATTTATTTAAAAGAACATCATGATTTTGCTTCCAGAAACGCGACTTGTCAACATTTTATTTTGAAAGTATTAGCGGAAATCTTGTTGCTAACGAACATCGCTCTCGTGATGCTAGCTGAAATGGGAAGCTAACAGCAGGCGAGAAGTTTTCTGCTCGCACTTTACCAAAGTCGAGCCACGTTCGCTCATTACGTCATGGAACACCAAGTGAAATAGCAGTTTGCGACACCGACGCCGCAGACACGCGACGTTCCGGCTGAATGTGACGGTAACTAGTTGTTCATCGGTAACTTAGCTCGGTGTAGATATTTCTCTAAAGTGTTAGCTGACTAGCTGCTAGCCTAGCAGCAGCTTTCTGCTTCAAGCTAACCGTAGGAAACAGCTGCCACGGTCATCTCTGGGTTAAGAACTGCTAACCTGCACAATTTTTATTTTAAACTGCACATCATGTCAAGTATAACTACGAAAGTTTAAAGTCTGTTATTTATGTGTTGGTAATTTTATGACCGTGCATTTTAAGGATAATTTAATAACTAACATCCTCGTGACGCTGTTGCTGTCACTGCCACTCGTGGCTTGTCCTGCCCACCACGCCAGCCAATCGAGTCGTTGAAACGCTTGATTGACGGAAGTCACGACCAATAGCAACCCCCACAAACTGATCCGCTGTGTCGGCTGCACTCGGCGCAGCGGGCGTCCTGTTTCCGGCGCCGGATGCTGGGGATGCTGTTGCCGAGGAGCGTCGTTGATCTGTAGCATCACTCGATTACAAATGTTTGTCGACATGTTGCGTAGTGTGAGGCTGCATCACTGTGTTGACCTGTGTCTGGGCGGCCTGCTCTTGTTTTTAGCGGGGCTGCAGCAGGCGGAAGCAGCAGCCGCCGCCGCGGAGATGACCAACCTGAACTGGAAGCCGTTTATCTACGGAGGCATGGCCTCGATTGTCGCAGAGTTCGGTACGTGATGCACCACAGCACGCAGACGATGTCATGACTATATCCTCACTCTTTTTATAGCTGCCTGTACGAGTTTTATACATATTGGCAGAATTAGCAGCCATTGCAAAATGTTTTCCCTGTAATGTTTGTGTATGGAATTTGCATTTCAAAGCTGTGTGGAGCACCTTATATGAACCTTCCTGAAACTGCATATATACACAGTTTATTAAGTTAAAGCAGGATGATTTGCTCAATTTGCCGTTTACTATAATTTGAATGTTTAACAGGTCATTCTCGCTTCTTTTAATGTTGCTGTCTATTATGTTGACGTATGGTGTCTATATTATTGTTACCATTTAAATCATTGCAAACTACATCATCTTGTAATCGTCATCTTGTACATAAATTTTTGCTTTATCTTTCTTTTTTTTTCTTTGGTTTAACATGGTTTTATTTCTAATTCGCAGGAACTTTTCCGATTGACCTGACTAAGACCAGACTTCAGGTCCAGGGTCAGTCCCAGTACACGGAGGTGCGCTACAGAGGCATGTTCCATGCACTCTTCAGGATCGGCAAAGAGGAGGGTGTCCGAGCACTATATTCTGGGTATGGAACAACTTCTGATATGTTTCAGCTGTGTCACGTTATTCAGAATAATCTCAAGGTAATAGACAATGAGCATAGATCACTTTTAGATTTCACAGTCCTTAGCTAAAACTGAAAATTAGCATCTTCCTTTTTTCCCCCTTGTGTTATCAGTTTACCCACAGAGTGAAGATTAATAAACATAATGTTTATGTCTTCTCAGGATTTCCCCTGCTCTATTGAGACAAGCTTCTTATGGGACAATCAAGATAGGAACCTACAACTCCTTGAAGAGGCTGTTTGTTAGTCGTCCAGAGGGTGGGTGTCACTGTTTAATATTATTTTATTGTTTTCATTTCTGACCCTGCTGCTTCTTAAGTCACATTCTTTACCTTCTGGTTGGACTCAAAACAAAGCCCAAGCCCCTCATGGGTCTTCCATGTTTTCTGTGTTAGGAAAACGTCCATGCATGTTGGGTGTTTTGGTGGGAGGCTGCTTCTGTTTTGTCTTCGTCCCCACAGCTTAGATCCAGTTGTAAAGTTGAGAAAAGAGTTTTTGCCTAGTGATCAATAAACTCATTCACTAATTGTAGCTTGAGAGTTAGATTTGCACAGTGAATAAATGTAGAATTTATGCATCATCATAAGAAATGCACAGCAGTTTACCCTGGTACTACTGGTGCTGTGACGTTAATCCATAGCCACAAATTGTTCATTGAGCTGTGTGTAGCAGTGTCACTGTGTCATTGTATTTCCATGGGCTGCACACCTACACAATAAGGATGGATGAAGGCGTCGTGACAATCTCTGTTGACCTGTTTGATTATGTAAACCTCCCAGCACAAATTTACAAGCTAAATAAGAGGCAAAGTATCTGCAGAAAGGGATAGAAAGGAATTACAGTAGACATTAAGAGATGAATAATGCTGTGGTTATTTGATAGACAAAAAAAGGTGAAACATTAAGCTTTTCAGGGGTAGATTTTTTACTACCAGTGAGACAAAAGATGCATTTAAATACAAATCTTTGCTTTATTTTAGTCAGTGATCACTTTATTAGTTTATGACCTCAGCCTGTCTTCTCTTATTCTGTCTCCGCTCTGTCTGCTTTTTTAATTTGTCTTTTTTCTTTTCCCTCTGACTGCCTCTGTCTTTACGTGGCTCTTTATTTCATTACCCCCATTCCGAGTTTGTTTTTTTTACTTTGCTTGTTTCCCGTCACTTCCCTTTGCTCCTCTCAATATTTAATGGCCAATCACTGCACATTAGATATATAATATTAATAATACAGTGGGTCAAGGTAGGAGATCAGAAGAGATTGATTCGAGTGAAGCACAAAGGCTTTTACAGAGGAACTGATCTGCTTTTTGGGAGCTCATCTAAATCTTTGGTGTGACAGACTTTTTGTTCCTGTTTCATTATGATGTTTGTCTCTGTCTTTCAACATGTGAACCTTCCACTTCTACTTCTGCGGTGTCAACTTTTAAAAAAATATATCAGCGCCTGTAATCCAGGGTTAAATGTATTGTGCACGTTAATGATGCTGAATCTGAATGGTTGGCGGATTGGAGTTGGAGATTTTTAACTTCACCAAAAATGCAAACCACTTTTCTTTTTGTGTGTTTGTGTTATGTTGTCTTTGTTGCCTCTCCCCTGTGCATGCCCTGTGCCACGATGGTGCCAGTGTGTTTTACATGCTTGTTTTGATACAGGCTTGGGTTTGCCGTGTGATTGTGGTGGGATCGAACGCCCTGTTCCACTGCCCATAAAATGAGCAGTGTGAGGACCGCCACACTAACTGTTGGTCAGATTGATCAAGGATCACTGTAACTATTATTCTAAACTCGATCCTTTCTTATGTATATCTTCTCCTCCTTATTTCTTATTTTTACTGTAGATGCACATCCTGGGTTACTACTAATGAGATCCACCACTTTCTAACACTGGCAGACTCTGAAGCTAATCACATACAATGGTTTCTGCTTCTTTAAAACCACCATTTATAGAAGGTGCAGTCTCTTCAACAGCCTTGTAAAATCATCCTCAGCGTTTGTTTTGTTCTGCTTAGAGAAACATCACATAGGTGGAGCTTAAAACAAAGAGAAAGTGAATGTGAATACGTTTTGACTGATTGTAGCTTCATTTTAACCTCTGTCATCGATCATGAGACTGTTAACTCCACCCGTGTGATGCTTCAGGAGGACTGAAGCAAACTCAGAATAATGATTTCTAACAGTAATAATTCATGACTTAAATACTCGTATCAAGCTCCAGTCGGGAGTGAGACTGAAGCGATTTACCTTCTCTAAAGCATGTTTATGTCTATGTGAGATACTTCTGTGTATAAAAACCTTTTAAAATCTGTTACGATTTGATCTTTGTCAATACTAAGATAAAATACTAAGATACAATAATTACTTTCACACTTAAGATCCTTAATCTGTAAATCACCTCAGATCAAAGAGCATATAAAAATAATAAGTTACTTTATAAAATGATTCTAGCAAAGAAAGTAAAAGTTGCTTCTTTCAGGGCATGTACACAAACAAGCAGTGATTTGAAAGTGACACCAGACTTAATAATGACGATGATCTATGTAAATGACATCACCTTGCTAGACACATTTACTTAATAATTAAAATTTCAATATAATTTTATTGTCCATTTTCGACAGATGAGACCATGGTCATTAATGTCTTCTGTGGTGTCGTGTCTGGTGTCCTGTCGTCCTCTCTGGCCAACCCCACAGACGTCCTCAAGGTGATTCTGGATTCTTAGGAGAAAATATCTATTGAAACGTTAGATTTATTATATGGAAGAACTATTTCATGTCTTAATTATTTCTCCCAGTAATATTTAATTTTTTCATTCATGATCCAGATGAAATGGATATTTGATATATTGTGTTCATTTGTGTCTTTCAGATTAGAATGCAGGCACAGGGCAGTCTGCTCCAAGGCAGCATGATGTCCAACTTCATCAACATCTACCAGACGGAGGGCACCAGGGGGCTGTGGAGAGTGGGTGATTTATGTATTTAGTGACGTTAGTTCTTTATACATAATAAATCCTCCGACGGTATTGGGAAATCGTGCTTCACAGATTGATGATACATGCCTCTGTCTCTGTAGCGCACTCACACTAGTGACATTAAAATAAATCAGATTTTCTTCCCTCTCCTTTTCTTCAGGGTGTCATTCCCACAGCACAGCGAGCTGCCATTGTTGTCGGGGTGGAACTTCCTGTCTATGACATCACAAAAAAGCACCTGCTTCGCTCTGGCTTGATGGGAGACACCATTTTGACACATTTCATGTGAGTTGATTGATGCTTTATCTTTCCTGCAGATCAGTGGTGTCTTTGCTTAATGGACATGAACATTTTTGCGAAAAGTTGGACGGTAGTTGACTGCAGTCACATTTCAGTTTTTTTTTTTTTGTCCCTATGGTCCTATGGAAACCCAGTAGCTTTGATTATGTCTGTCATCTTTGATCTTCTTCTCTATGTTGGTACAGTTCCAGTTTCACGTGCGGTCTGGCAGGGGCACTAGCCTCCAATCCCGTAGATGTGGTCAGGACACGTATGATGAACCAGCGGGTTCTGTCGGGAAGCCCCATGTACAAAGGAACACTGGATGGACTGATGCAGACATGGAAGAATGAGGGCTTCTTTGCTCTCTATAAGGGATTCTGGCCAAACTGGCTGCGACTGGGGCCTTGGAACATCATTGTATCCTTAAAAAACCTACATGATTCTTCATATCATTCTGAACTGTTCATGACATGGTAAAGCACTGTGGTCAGAACAAATCTGACTCGGGAAAGTCTGGCCCTTGGTGGGGTTTGGTAAAATTTGTTCTTGTTTTGAGTGATTGCATAGAACCTGGTGCCACATTGGAAGCAGGTTTCATTGCCTGTGCTGAGCTTTGCATCAGTCCACTGAGCATCTCCCGACTGATCTCTGTCATTATTGTAGTCATAAAGTTTCCTCAACACACCTCTGCAGTTCTTCATCACCTTCGAGCAGCTGAAGAAGCTCCCGCTTTAAGAGGAGCTGGAAGTATGACTCCGGCCGATCAGCACGTTTGTCAGGGAGGAGTGTGAGCACAGCAGCACCTGGAGTTTTGACACCAGTATTTTCACACTCCTTTCTAAATTCATACACGTCACAGTATCAGTCATCTGCCCGTGTTCATCAAAATCTTACACTCAAATTTATTATTACACTGAGTTCTTCTTTTTTGTGTTTTTATTGTCACAGTTTGTTTTTACGTACAGTTTTGCGGACGGTTGTTTTGCTGATAACTGTCACTCCCTTGGCAGCTAAATGTCTGATTCTAGCAGAGGACTGAAAGCGTGAAAGACTTGGAAGGATTTGTCTCATGAGTTTTGGCTTTAAAAAAAAAAAGAAGAAAGAAAGAAAAAAACAGATGATGCTTGTGATTGTTTGTCATGTGGAAATCTGTAAAAACACAGAAAAGTCATTTTTAATAGGCCCAGGTTTGTGGAAAAGAAAAGAATGCGTGGTTTAAAGCGGGTGATGTGTTGAATCCCTGTAACTGGTGAAAGTTGAGGAATTGCATAGAAAAATAGTACCAGGGGCAAATGGACTGTTACAGGTTGTTACTGAGGGAACTGGACAGAGTTCTATTCAGACATACAGTATGTACACATTATATGAGGTTTGGTTGATCATGGTGAAACACAAAGCCTCTGTAATGTTACAGTGACATTTGAATCAGTCAGTGGGTCAGTTACTGTTTAGTTCTCACTTCCAAAGCCTCTAATTAGAATTTATTTTTATTCGTTCATGCACTCCCATCCCTACAGATTCACAGACACACACACATACGCACATGGACACACACGCACGTGGATGTATTTTATTCTGTGGTATATCCAGGTATACATACACCACCTTGTTGTGCTCGTCTTACTGTTGTGTTGCTGTAGAGATGATGTCCTGAAAGAAAGACTGAAGACAGCTGTATGTGTGTGCGTGTGCGTGTGCATGTGTGTGTGTGTGTGTGTCTGCGCGCGCCAGATATGTTGACTGTTTCTTTTGGTTTTGTTTGCAGCTACTGTGCTGAATCCCGCTCAGTGACATAAGAAGACGTTATCATATTTACATTTTTGTGATTCTCTGAGCCCAATGCATTTCCACTTCTTGTCCTGATAGTGATGATAACATGCTCATGCTGTGAATGGCTGTTTCACTGGCTCAGTAACATCCATTTCAGGTTCTCAATGAATTTGGTGAATTTTATTTTGTGACTTGGGCACTTTGAAAAATATAGAATGATTTTTTTTGACAGCACTTCTCTGTGTGTCCTGCTGTAGTCAGTGATACTGGCACAGTGAAACTGAGCATTTCTTTGTTTCACATTCTTCTTGTGTCTGCATGAGCTTTTCTCCAGCTTCCTCCCACAGTCCAAACACACGCAGACTGTTGTCCGGTTCCCTGGAGACTAAATTGTCCATAGGTGCCAATGTGAACGCGACTGGTTGTTTGTCTCCGTATGTTGTCCTGAGGTTGACTAAGCAACCAGTCAGGCGGGCGCGATTGGCTCCAGCTGGCCAGTGCCTCACAGTGGCACAGTTTTTAATTTTGTCATTTTACAACAAACTCAGAACATCATGTTCAGATGTTTGGATGTAGCTTCTGGAGAGTTGTGCTGGTTTATAGACAGTAATGTTGTTTTGAGTGTGTGATGGAGTCCAGACAACAGTTGTGTTGGATCATGTGTGTATCAGTCTTACACTGGCTCATTGTGTTGTTTTCCGTTGTCGTTGCGCCTCCTCTCATCCCGATTGCCGTTATTGAAGATGAAGACTTGAAACGATTCATTGTTTTGAGATGTGTGTTACCTCAGCTCTCGTTCAGACCAAACCTCACATTCAGACCAGGTTTAGGTTTTATTTATGAAGTAAACAGGTGAGAACATTTCCTGGACCTCTTGTGTGCTGCTGTGAATGTAAATGCTGATGTGGCACTGGGTCTGGTGACTGATGAAATCAGTGATGGTTGATGATTGTCAATCTGACAGAACAATCATTTTGAACGATGTTAGGGAATTGTTTGTGTTGTAAGCTTGCGGATAGTATTTATTCTGTTCTGTGTTATGTTTTTTTTGTTTGTTTGTTTTTTAATAATTCCTGGTTAAATGTGTTCAGTGAACATTAGCCCAGCTCAGCTAATGCTGCTTCATTCCCCCTTAGATTCCTGAAAAGGTTTCTTTAGCTATTTTAGTTTTTGGAAAAATTTTTGTGCTTTGATTTGAAATGTTACCAAGTTCTCACAGTCAACAACATCGACCGCTCATCTGTTTCTGTCAAATGATTCATTCCCCACATTGACATTTAATGATCATGTGAACAAATTGAGTTTCCTTAATGTAGCAGGTCACAGTCTGAAGTCAAACCTCTGAACATTATGAATGGATTCACTTGTCTGTAAATGCAGACATGATTTTTGTTTTGTTTTGTTTTTTACCGACCAGGGTCCTAAAAGATTCAGAGAAATTTTAAGAGACATAGGTTAAAAAAACAAAACAAAACAAAAATCCACGACACTTGATTTGGAAGCATTTGAATAAAAACTGGGAGGAGCATGTGAAACTTCATAAATGAACTGATGGTGATTGCGTAGTGATTTGTGTTCATGGATGAGGTTGTGATCAATAGAAAGAAAGAGGTTTCTCCACCTCTGTGTGCCATTTGTGTGCTTTTTTAATTTAAATCAGTGACATTATGAAAATGTGATGGTGTCTTTTAATTATTTGGTGCTTTTCTTCTGTTTTACCTCAATATTTAAAGTTTGTCAGATTTTTACAGCCCAAACACTCCATTTGAGCGTCGCCCTTCTGCTTTTAATCTGTTTCTGTGAAAAAAGGAAAACACTGAAAATCTGGAGGTTGATTGAAAAGCTCCTTTAAGTTCTTTGTTTGAAAACCAAAGTTCTCCTCCTCCTTGTCCTCCAAACTTCATGTTGCTTTGTTTGTCACCTTCATGAAAACGCTCCAACAGAGACGGTTCAGACCGGACGTGTTTTGTCAGATGGATTTTAAAGTTCTTTGAGTGTGGAGATTGTTGACTGTCCAGTCATGACAGGAAATGTGTACTTTCTCTTTCACCAGTTATTTGCACTTTGTGTTCTGCTTGCCATTACTGTCTACAACCTTTACATTTGTTGACTTGGTTAATTTCTTTGGTGGAAGTTTTACTGTTTTAGTGTTTTTTTTCCCCTTTGGCATATGAATTCAGTGTTCCCTCAATTAAAAAAAATATACCCTGTGATCTTTTCTGTATCAGTGTATTTTTTTATTTTGTTATTTTAATGATGAATTTTAATGATTTGAATGTATCAAGTGAGAATTTAGGGCCTGAGTAACAAAGTTGTCATCAACAGTGCTGAATGGAGTGGCTCAAACTATCTCCAAAAACATATTGACAAATTATCATGATTAATGTCGAATAATTAACAATTCTTATTTTCCATATACGATAAAGCATAAGGAGACACTTGGTAATTAATGATATTTTTAATATTTTATCCATATTGTGTCATTAGCTGTGCACCAGTGTCTTTCTGCTCCTCTGTCATATGCAGTTTGATAAAGAACAGGAGAAACATCTGAAACACTGTCTTGGAAACACTGGATGATTTCTGAACGGATGATTTTCCTCCTAACCGACATGTTGGATGAAAATTGTGCAGCATCACTGGAACCTGCTGAGTCATTTGTTGCTGTGACGACCGTAGCTCCAGTTCATCGCTCTCTGCTCCTCCAGGTGATTCCATCATAAGCAGACATGGCTCATGTTTCACTATGTTGTGATATATTGTTTGTGTAGTTGCCTGATTTGTTGGAGCTGCTGAAGTGACTGTAGGTCAGAGTGTTGTGAGAGTGATGGTTGTTTGTATGTTGTTCTGTGATAGGTCGGTGACCTGTACAGGAAGAACCCTGCATCAGTCTGGGCTCCAGCAGGGGTGAGTCTCATCACTTTCCATTCGTTCCCTTGGGGAATTTATTACTCATCTTCTTGATCAGACAATTGAGAAAATGGCTCTTTGCCTCCACCTAGTGTCTGACTCCGATTCAGACGTGGAACAGACACACAATGTACCGTTGCTTCATTTCTGCCACTCTGCAGTGCAGGGTGCTCAGCCACCCTCTGACCTCTGACCTCTGGCCATGTCACCTTTACAGTGAAATGGTTGGGGGGGCAGAGAGGGGAACTTAGAAGCAAACCAGGAAGCAACAGAAGTAACTTCCTGTTGTTTAGTGACGGCTGGCAAACACCTGCCAGGTGCATTTATGCCAACTCCCATTACACCTTGTTCTTCTCAGCGACAGAAACGAGGTGGCGCGTCAAGGCCTCGATTATGACGTCATCAGTGTCCTTTAACCCTTGCAGGAGATGCGCTGCAGAGTGGAACCTCCGAGACAGGTCGCTGAACAGGTCCTTGCAGATCTTCTTGACCTTGCTGCGAGCAGAGATGTGTCTGAGGCGGACCTGCTGCAGCAGTTTGTTCAACAGGAGGTGGGAAACCCTGCCGAAGTCCACCTGGCTCATCCAGCTGTGGGCCTTCCTGACCGCGTGCTTCAGAAGACCCGTGACCACCAAGAAGATCAGGATGTACGAATCGACGAGGTCGTCTGACACCAGCGCGGACCCAGAGGAGTCCTTGGAAGGAGAAGGGGATGATGAGACGATGTCCGTGTATCTGCACACCATCCTCTGTGAATCAGCTGAGGGGTGAGATCCTCCTGCATCTTCTGCCGCGGCGCCACTGTTATGTGCACCTCCATCAGTCACGTGACAGCATTCATCGCTGTCACTCTCCTCGTCGTATAAGATGTCCCACATGCCGATGACTGGACCGTGCATGTTCTCGCACCAGCCGCCCACGTCCGCCGCGTGGTACACCACCTCACACAGGATGGACATCAGCACGCTCTGGCTGGTGGAGTAGATGACGTCACACTGACTCTTGGTTATGACCCTGCGGAACCGTTTCCTTCCCCTGCTCTCCAGCAGGGCGGCGGTGCTGCTCTCTTCGCGCCGCTGCGCTGCGCAGCCGCACCTGCCCCTGGACCTGGAGCGCGTGAGGCAGCTGATGGCCCGCGCGCCCGCGTCGATCATGTCGCTGAGCGCGTGGTAGCGGACGCAGCCGCACTCGCGGTAGACGCGCGCCAGGTGGCTGGTGTTGGAGTTCATCCTGCAGGCGACGCTGTAGTTCACCTTGGCGGCCACGTCTTTGGCCAGCAGACTGATGAGGCGGCTCAGGCTCTCACAGCGGGGGGCGCTAGACTCGTCCAGAGCGCGCGCGAAGCAGCGCGGGACCACGGCGGACATGTTGGACAGCACGTGACCTTCGTTCACGCCGAAGAAGCAGCGCTTGTGTCCCACGTGGGAGTACAGGAGCCACTGTTTGCACACCCACTCCGACACGATGGGCCTGATGACGTCAGTGACGTAGAGCGTGAAGGTGTTGACCAGCATGTGACACAGGCGGATGAGGGGGGGTCTGCACACCTCCCCCTCCGCCCGGAACCGGGCCCTCTCCCGGCAGTGACGGATCAGACAGCGCGCGCTCGGAGCCGCCGCGGCGGCGCGCGACGGCGGATTCGTCATCAGCTGGTTCAGGGTCATGTGAGGGAAAACCACGTGCGCGATCACGTCCAGTTCGGATGGATCCATGTGTGAGTCCGTGTGTGTGTGTGTGTGTGTGTGTGTGTGACGATGATGATGATTTTTATTGAGATGAAACTTTCACCTTGTGTTTTCATCCCGATGACACGTGACTGTCGCCTCAAAGACACAGGGCTGTGACGTCACTCTGCTCATACTCCTGTATGAGGTAAACACTAAAACATGCTCTTTATACACAACTAATAACTCCACATTACTCACATGATGAACAGTGTGTGTGTGCTGAGTGATGGGTTTAAATTGTAGTTACGCCATTGACCACAGGGGGCGCTGCTGCTGTGGGCCTTGGTTCTCAGGTTGATGAGAGTGGTGAGGTCAGTTTTTCTCCACACAGACAGAAGCTGATTGTTTCCCAATATTTCCCCGTGTGTGTGTGTGATTTGTCAAAGTGATGAGGAGCACACACTCTGACACACACACACTCTGACACACACACACACACACAGCACTTTGGTCCCAGTCGTATTGACAGACAGATGTGAAAGCTCTCAGCTGTGATTAAAGTTCAGTCAATCAAACACAC
>JAFBJQ010040671.1:0-27500 GCA_016785345.1 Trinectes maculatus | reverse complement strand
CAAGAACCGGCCAGTGGTGGCAGCAGTGAGGCTCAGGAGGACAGCACCCCCTCTGCCTACGACAACCTGGACAGAGCGTCTTTATGTCAACAGATGGATGACGTCACTGGTGAACGGTTTGAAACGAATGATCCAGGAGGCCTTATTGGAAGTTGTGAAAAGGAGGCGGAGCTAAAGGAAGCCAGGCGGAGAGGAGACTCGTCCTCCTCGTGGTCCTCCTGTGAGGTTCTACCACTGGACGAGTGCAGTGACGCAGCGGGAGAAGTTAGTCCAAAGAAACCTGAGAGGATCCGTTCGGGTCGGGGAGCACAGGAGGAGAACAGTGATAATGACTGTCATGAAGGCACCAGCAGTAACGTTCATGATGATGAAGACGATGATGATGATGATGAAGATGATGATGAGCGTAACCACCATCCTAACTCCCCCGTCTCTGTGCTCAGTGATTGTCCTCTCAGTACAGGCAGTTCAGAGGTGTTCCTCCCCTCTGCTCCTCCAGACCTCCACGCGCCTGAAGCTCAGTCACAGTCTTGGGAGGATCACTCTCTTCTGGCCAAACTGCAGCAGCAGATGTCCCAGCAGAAGGCCGAGTACCAGGCCCGGATACAGAGGTGAGACGAGAAGCTGCCGTGGCCTCCTCATCAGGCCTCGTGTCCTGTGAACATCGTATTTATAAAGTTGAGCAGCTTTGAATCTTTGAATATTTGAACATGCGCAGGATCAAATCCGTGTTTTCCTTCCAGCCCGTGTGTGTAACGTGTTGTACGTGTCTGCCGCAGGTTGGAGCGCTGTAATGACGTCCTGAAGCGGCAGGTGGCGGTGCTGCGCGTCAGTCTGGAGCAGCAGAAACGCAGCCAAAGTGTCGCCGAGATCAAGATCCGCCACATGGAGCGAGCCAAAGCCGACGCGGACCGGCGGAACAACACGCTGCAGAGGGAGATGGAGCTGTTCTTCCAGATGTATGGAGAGACCAGAAGAAGAGGGAGAGATGGAGGGGGAGGAGGAGGGAGTCTCTAAAGCGGGAATGTATTGATTTGTATGGAAAGATGGGTGGAAGGAACGGGAGAGAAGACCACTGACTCTGAGGCAGACACCATGACACCATGACGTCATGACATCATGGAATCCTGAGGAGAATACATCAGGACATGAAAATAAACTGTGTGATCCAGGAGACAATCTGAAGAAGACCTCAACATATGGAGGCAAATACAAACTGGTCATGAAACTGTCTTTCAGTGAGGCCTGATGTGACGGGCGTTTTATCACGAGGTTCTTAGAAACCACATTCCAACATAAATCATTCCTGACCAACAAATGAGGTGGAGCAGAAGAAACTGGGAGATTGACCAGACTATGAAACTTCCAGCATGTCCCGCTCTGAGATGTTCCTTTGTCCCAGACTGTTGATGGGTGATCGATCCCTGTACCACTGATCTGATGAGGTGGAACATGTTTTTCTTGACATCTGATGGTTTTTCATTGTGATCGGGTTAAAAAAAACAACTTGAGAATGCAAAAATCTGCAACGCTGTTTACATATTTATCATCAAAATACAGACTTTTCATTCCCCGCCAGTCGTCCACTTCCTGTTTGTCCTGATAGCACAGACAGTGGGACATCATGGTTCTTCTGAGTCATAAGGAATGTGTGCTATGTTGATATGGAAAGATTTTTGAACCAATCGGATGTTTTCCCACTTTTGCATTAAGAAGACTGGAAGCTTTAATAAACGACTTGGTTTTTTTGTTTGCAGGATCTAGATGACCTGAGGTGCAGTACTCCACGCCAACACCAGATGGTGTTTGATGTCAGTGTCAGACATCACATGGACTGAGCGTGTACAGTAATATTCCTGTTCACTCTGCATGAGGACACTTTTACAATGAAATACACAAGTAAGTTTTTTTCACACATTGTGTGTATTGGATGATGAACTGAGGCTCTCTAGAGGCCAAATAAATCACTACACACTCACAGGGAATTTTCCTACGACGTCGTTAAATGTTCTGCTTTGTTGAAAATGAAAAACAATGTAATGCAAAAACATTTCTAATATACCAAAAATAAAAACATCCTTACTCGTCTTTTCATATCGAGAGTGTAACATTTATTTTGAAGTTCAATAGTCTTTTGTCATAGGAAAATAATCCATGGAAAGAAAATGTGTCTTAATGTTCAACAGGTGAACAGAGACGCAGAAACGAGCCAGTCACATTATCATTTAGGCGATTTAAAGGGACACAGCGTCATAAACTATGAAATGTAACAAAACGTAACTGAGGAGAAAACAGCTGAAATAAACACAATATTTATAGTCGGCGGCGACAAAAGCCTAATTTGTTCTGTGTCTAGCTTTAACGTTGTTATCACACACGACACCACAGCAGAGTCACAGGAGGCCAGTGACATTTTCACTCCACTAAAACAGATAACAGATAGATTCCACTGCTGGGTCACGTCATACACGAATATCCTTTACTACCAAAACACATACAAATTAAAAAGTGCAAAAATAATAAGTAACTATCAGCCAGGAGCTACATTTTCAATCAGTACATCTCGAACCCTTTAAGCTTAACAAACCTGCATCGTGCAGAGACCTTGCATATCATCATTTACTATCAGCTCCGTAACAACGGAACATTCACTGAAACATCAGTGCAAAATCAAAATGAATAAAACAAATGTTTTCAGTTATTGAGGTAACAGTTTTTTAGTGTACATCTTGAATATCTAAAAATTCAAAAAGCTTTTTTACCATCTTTTGGGGGAAAAAAACACCTCAATTAACTTAATTAATAAAGAGGGGTCTCTGCAGGACACAGCCAGTGTACACAGCATCTCTCTCTTCAGTCAGTGGTTAAGCATCAGAAAACAAAATCAGACACAGGAATTCTTCATATTTATAAAATCACACACTAGATGAACACTTTTTTTTCTTCTGATCCCAACACAATAATCTGTTGCTACAGGGGCAGATAACAAAAATCATCTACACAATAAAACATCTTTAAAAAAAAAAAAACAAGGAAGGGGAAACTTTCAGTGAGCAGGAGCCAAACACATTTCCTGAGTCAAACGTTTCAATTTATTTAAATGTTTTTTTTTGTTCTTTTGTATCTATTTGAATCTATGCTGGGGGGTTTTAGTATATGTCCCTTTCTCTGCTTAGTGAAATGGACCTTTGAGAAGAGGAATGAGACGTTTTTAGAGATGTTTAACATGTAAGGCCTATTTAACAGGGGAGTGGTAATAAAGTGCATTTACAGGGGCTCAGCTGAAAACACCATCATCGTTAAAGCACCTGACTCCAGCCCACACAGCTTTTACACTCGCAGGGTAGATTCATGCTGCAGCAGGAAGCAGCAGTGGAAAAGATGCAGACGAAGAGAAATGTTTTGATTTTACAGCACAGACCCGTGCTATCTGCCTCAAAGCACTGTGCTGAACTCCTTTAGTGGTGGAGATGATGGACAGATGTTGAAGCTGCTGTTAAAGGTCTCATGAAATGTGGAGACGTCTGCTAACTGCTACACAATCAGACTAAACATCATCACCTGCAGGACGAAAGGGATTTGTCAACAGAAAAACACTGGGAGTCAGACTGAGTAACAGTACAAACACATACAGGGACACATACAGGGACACATACAGGGACACATACAGGGACACATACAGGGACACATACAGGGACACCTGGTAACAACAACAGTGACGTCCGCATTTAATGTGACCTTTCGGCGCCTCAGTGCCGAGCAGCCGACATGTGTCCTCCTAGAAGCCAGAGGGCGTCAGGATGTTCATGTCTCTGGGCTTCAGCTTGTGTGGTCGTCCTCCCTGCCGTCGACCTTCCACTGTGGGAATCTCCATTTTAGGAGGGGCCACATTCTGAGCAGTGTTGTTGTCAGCCAGCCGCGTGGCCTGCGACTTCATCACCTCCATTGGAGTCGGCTTCTGGGCACCGCGGTATGCCTGCAGTGCAAAGCCTGCTGGGAGAGGAAGAGACACCATGGGCTGTAAGTTCGAACGCCAAAGACGCTATCGACATTATTCAAGAACTTTTCCTGCCAGCAAATTTCTGGAAATTGTGCCCATCTGAGAATACAGTAGAGTAAGAAACAGTCATAGCAGGCAGATGTTTATTTGCGTGCAGCCACACAAACCATCTTAGTGATCATGGAAGTTATTCATCATATTCAACTTTATATTTTTGCTGTTGTTTTGTAAAGATAAAATATATAATTCCTCTTAAAGGCAATTCTGAAAGTATTGTATTATAATTGATATAAGTCGTCCCTGCTAATCATCAACATTAACTATCTTATGACTCAATGAGAGTAGGTGTGTCACTTCATTAACATGCTGCAGTAAACGTCTGTTTTCGCTTTAGGTACGTACCTGGAGCCATCCTGGAAAAAAGACTGGGATTGTTTCCAAACAGACTGAACTTTCCCACATGTGAAAATGCAGACGCGGTGTCTCATCTGAATCAGATCAGTGACTTCTATCTCTTTTCAGTCGCTCTGATGCAGCAGCTGATATGTGAACTGTGACACTGGACTCTCAGCTCTGAAGGTAAGTCAGTGTTTACCGTCTGTCCAAAGATCATGTGTTCGTCCATTTACCCAAATCCTGAATGTGTTTGTTCACACACTGACAAACAGGATGTGGTGTCTCACTGTGAGGTTGTTTACCTGCAGTCTCAGGGTCCGAACCCAGGTCAGAGTTCGACTTATGGATGAGGGGTCGAGGAGCGAACATGCTCCACTTTTCAACCGCACCTCCCGCCGTGTCGCCCATGTCCAGGCTGCTGTTGGAGGAGCTAATGCTGCTGACCTCGGACCCCGCATTACTAAACCAGTACCTACACAAAAACACACAAACACAATCTACATCTCACCGACTTATCGATTTTCAGTGTTTGCCATCTATTTGGGTCAAAACAGATCAGATTCAAAAACAGGATAGTGAACGGTCTCTGTGTGTGTGTGTGTGTGTGTGTGTGTGTGTGTGTGTTTACCTGCGTTGCTCTTTTGGGGAGCTGTGGGGTGTGCTGGATGGAGTTGATTGGGTGGAGGAGCTCTGCCGCTCCTCTTTTGCCTCCATGCTCTGGATCTGTAGTTTCTAAAGATAATAATAATAAAGATAAAATAATAATGAAAGATACAAATATAGATTTAAAAATGTTATCATCAACCAGTGTCACGAAACGTTCAGGACGAGTAAATCAAAACACATAAAACGAAGTGGTACTTTTTGTACTGTTAATCACTTTCACCGTTCAGTAAACACAAACACGTTTGGCCAAATACAACAAGCCATGTTCCAATTGGTAACAACAGAAGCATTTGGATCACACGCTCAGATCCAGTTGGGGCTTGAAATACAGAGCAGCTTCCCTCCGTTGCCGCTGTGATCTGTCTCCAGACCAGCTGGGGAGGTTAATCAGGGTTGTATAAAGTACGTATATGAGCCAGAGCAGCAGCAGTCAGTGCCTCTGGCAGCTCCCCTCATTGGCTTTAGTTTCCTCCTCTTTGTTGTTACATGCTGCCTCTCTCTTCACTGCTGACTCCTTCCATCAGTTTCTCCAGTTTGATTATTTTATTCTGACTGAATTATTTTATTGCCCAGTATACTCCCGTGTCAACCATAATTATAGCAACACGCCGCCACTGGCTGAGTCTGTCATATAGTTTATCCGCTGATAAATCATCAAGTCCACCTTGGTTGTGCTGTTTGTGTATGTGAAGTGTCTTTTACCTGTAGGGACTCGGGAATGCGGTGATGGAGTCTGGTCTCCTCGGCAGTGAGGCCTTTGTGGGGAGTGTAGCTGGTGTCGGTGAGGCCCGCCCTCTGCTCAAACCTGTACACGCTCTCCTGAGTCTGCTCTGAGGGCCACACACAGACACACACACACACACACACACACAGACACACACACACAGACACACACACACACACACAACATATGAAACTGTCAGGAGTTTTCTTTGAAGATGTCAAAATGTTCCTTTAATGTGGCAAGACAGTTTTCAACGAAATACACTTTATTGCCAAAAGTATTTGCTCAGCTATGCAAATCATTGAATTCAGGTGTTCCAATCACTTCCACAGCCACGTGAGTATAAAGTCAAGCACCGAGGCATAAAGGCTGCTGGGTCACTCTCAGGAGCTCAGTGAATTCCAGCATGGTCAGTGATAGGATGCCACCTGTGCAATAAGTTTGGTCGTGAAATTTCCTCACTGCTAAATATTCCACAAACAACTGTCAGTAGTACAGTTGTACAGTACTATAATGGGTTTCCATGGCAGAGCAGCTGCATCCAAGCCTTGAGTCACCAAGCGCAATACACGCAGTACATCCAGGCGATGTGCCCAGCTGAACCAAGGAAGATCTTAAAGTTCTCTTTGGTGTCAAGCTCATTACTCATTGACGGCTGTTGAATAGTGGTGGGAATGTGAACTGTCAAATGTAAATGAAAACCAAATAATAAAACTGGGGCTGAACAAACATTGCCACTATATTTTTAATAGATGTAACATACTGGTGATGAGGGATTTCACAATAATGGAGGAGGCCTTGGTTTTCACTATGCCAGGTGTCCTGGAGGCGGCGCTGTCTGGCACGGTGCTCTGAGTGACTACACCACTCTCATCCTCCTGTGGGAGACATGAAGCATCAACATCCTCATCAGCATCCTCATCAGCATCCTCATCATGACCATGCTCCATCACTGCTGCTGATGACAAACAGAAAGATGCAGATGTGCTGTCTCACCTCAGCCAGCTGTGTGAACTTCCTCTCTGGTATTACAGGTCGTCGCCAAAGGTTGTTAATGCTGATGTCATGGGGGGGTGTGGACATGGGGGCCTCCAGGTTGTCGTCATAGCTGAGGGCTCTTCGGGTCATCCCGATGGGAAGCTTCATCCCGCCCATCCCAGAACCCTCTATGGCTGCGGATGCAAATAACAATGGCTGCTAGGTCATAAACCCCATTTCCTCCATGTTAATGAGTTGAATGAATTAAAGAATAAAGTCAGTACAAACATTTTTTTTTTTCAAAAATGGTTTCTGTCAGTGCAGGTACTCTATGTCACACTGAAGTTTCCCAATGGATGATTGTTTATTGTAGTTGTGCGTGACACACAGTGTAAAGGATGTGCATTCAGAGTCTATTCGTGGCTGTTTTCCGTTCATACAATTTACAGATGTCCCCTAAAGGCCTCAAATTTCAGCCACAAGAAATTCTCACCTGGTAAGTCTCCTGAGTCGGACATGGTTTCAGTAGGACGATGAACGAGACCTAACGGAACAGGACCTGTAAAAAGCAAAACAAACAAAAAACACGTCTACATACAGGGATACATAAATTACATAAAGTTATGGAGTCTCCGCCTCCCTCTCCATCCGGCACATTTTCCCTATAACATCGACATGCCACTGGCCACAGCAGCAGCAGTGCACAAGAGTTCAACCATAATGATGATAATGATGATAATGATGATGAGTCTGACTTCCTACCTTTGTCGCTGTGATGTTTCCAAGATGGAGTGGTGTCAGAAGTTACAGTGGTTGCCCCAAGACACACATAAGCCTTTGGCAATGCATTATGGGTGAATAGCAATGCCAGGGATGCAACTATGAAGACACGAGAGGTCATAGGTCAACCAGGAGACGATTTTATCTATATACTAAAGAAAGCAGATTGGCATTACACTGCAGTTACACTGTAACATCTTTAAATTATTTACACAAATGAAAAAAAACTAACATTTATCACAACAATCTGATGTATGAGCAGCTCATCTGCTCATACAGTGGAGGATTATTATTATTATTTACAGGCTGGATTACAGTAACATTTACATTGAGAGTTAAAGGTACATTACGGTGTAACACCGCTGAGACCGACTTGATAGCATCGCGAAACAAAACGAAACAGAACCTGTAATAAAATCAGAACATTTTTTCCTACGGGTTGTTTGTTACTGTGCGTTTCGATGATGACGGCAACAGACGAGTCTGTTTATGTTTTACTAATCATCCAGAATTAAAGAACGGAGGCTCAACATCGACAAAACATCAAAACTTTAAAGTTAAATCGTAAAAACGAGTGAACCCTGAAGCGTCGCGTCATTAAATCGTCTGTTTCTACACGGGCTTCGGTTGCGGATGTTGGGATGCGGAGATAGCGGAACCACTGGCTCTGAAGGACAACAGACAACAGGATGCTGAACAGCTGCTGAATAACTGACAACACGGACACACAGAAACTCACCAGGCGGTAATGACCCGCTTCAGAGCGACGACCGACACACGGGCGACCCACCGACTGCGACCGGATCCTGGACAGAACAAGCGAACCGCTGCAAAGCCGCCATTATTATGTCCGATTAGAAAAGACGTTTCCTGCTGGAGCTGGTCGGTTCCTGAACCATCCGGGTTTATGATTCGAATCGGCGTACTGAATCAGGAATCATGAGTCATATGACTGCTGCTAAGTACACAAGGCGAGTTAGCGAACTCACCGGAAATACTGCGGACTCAGAGGATTCGGGTGAATCGTTCACAGAATCGAGTTAGCGGACTCACCGGAAACAAAGCGGACTCGGAGGATTTAGTTAAATACACACACACACACACACACACACACACACACACACACACACACACACACACACACACACACACACACATACATATATATATTCAGGCACACGAACGTCTATTATTATTATTATTATTATTATTATTACGAGGGGGTGACCAACAACACTGACTCGAGCGAACCGGATCACTTTAGTGAGTGACTCAGAGTAACCCGAGTCCATAAAATGAACCGAGTTTACCACCACTAGTTCCTGCCGGTGCGACGCGAATATCGAGGCTGTTCGCGCTGGATATCGCGAGAGCGAAAATAAAAACAATACGCTGTAAATGTCTTGTAAGTTTAATAAATTATTATTGTTGTTGTAACTGTGGTGGTGACACTACCAGTCTGTTGAAACGTAACTTTATTTAAACTAAATTAGTTGCGTCTGTACCGGAAGCAGTGGGAACTCTGTTCCTGTTACGTCAGTGTCCGGCTCCTCGAGCGCTCCCTCCTCCTGCTGGAGGAGGAGCGGTGTTAGCTGACGGGAGTGCGGAGCGCCTCCCTCCCTGGCTCCCTGTCAACATTCGGCGTTAGTTTCCTCAGACCCGACTCCGTTCTCCATTTCACCCGCCGGAGGAGGAAGTTTCACCGGGGCAGCTTTCCTCAGCCCGGGAATCCAGCGTGGTTCCGCTCTCTGCTCGGATTAGCTTCCTAACTTTTTAGCAACAGCAGCTGTTGTTGTTGTTGACTTCCCTAGGTGTTGTGTTGTGTTGTTCGGGTCAGAGTTCAGCATGTCTTACTACACGACGAGTTCCTACAAGACCGTGAACGTAGCCTCGGCCCCGGAGCGGGTGACCAGCACGGTGATCTCGGCCCCGGAGCGGGTGACCAGCACGGTGATCTCGGCCCCGGAGCGGGTGACCAGGTCGGTGATCTCGGCCCCGGAGCGGGTGACCAGCTCGATGATCTCGGCTCCGGAGCGGGTGACCAGCTCGGTGATCACGACCCGAGCGGTGTCCCCGCTGCCGACCGCGCAGAACGGCTCCTACGAGACGGTGCGGTACCTGGTGCCGATGCAACAGGCTGTGCAGCAGCAGCAGTCCTACGTCCTGATGCAGCAGCCGATGGTGCAGCCGATGATGCAGCCGATGATGCAGTGCGTCTCCCCGCTTTACCTGCAGACGATGCCCCGCCTGAGCGCCAGCAGCCAGGAGTCAGACCTGGTCTACCTGCAGCAGCAGCAGGTGGAGGTGAGTTATTATTATTATTATTATTATTATTATTATTATTATTATTGTTGTTTTTATTATTATTATTATTATTATTATTATTATTATTATTATTATTATTAGTAGTAGTAGTAGTAGTACTATTATTATAACTTTGGGGTCTTTGTCTGCACCTCATATTACTTGGTCAATGTACCAACCTAAATTGATATTATATATAACAAGCAGGTTTATTGATTATTACAAGGTGGAAACATCATCTTTAATCAACAAATCACTGTTAAATATGCACATTTCCTTGTTGTGTAAAGTTACATCATGAAAGTGTTTAACTGAATTAGTTGCTGTAAATCAAACAGCCATTAGAATAAATGGTCAATAGTTTTGTTATGACATTGCTTGAAATGATTGTCTTTATTTAATGTTCAGGTTGTCACATCATAATCCCCCCTTTTTTAAAATGTCGTGATTCAGTGGCTTGGTTCCTGTACAGGTGTGTAACCTGTCTCTTCATGGGTTCACATGCAGCAGTTTTTATTGGACAGGGGTTTGATGAGGTGTTGTGAGGGGACGAATCAGATCAGAGCAGTTTGTCAGTGACACTTCTTCTCTTCTTCAACAGAGCATAAATATCAGTAAATGCTCCAGGGGTTTTAGTAGCTAATTCCTGAGAACGTCACCCTCTACACATAAGAGTTTGAGCCTCAGCCAGTTTTTGGTCACACCCACCTGTTGCACCTTCGTTGGCTGATAAGTCAAAGTCAGTTTCAGGTGTCGGAGCAGAGAAAAAGGTTGTGCTAGGTGAAAACAGTTGAAAATGATTCACAGCCGTTGGAGTGACAATATCAGTGTGAGCAGGTTGCCCACATAACGTCGACGTGTAATTTATCAGACTGAGATTTGTCTGAGTTTTCACAGCTTTTGATCGGAGATGAACAGGTGAACACGAGAAACACAAGGCTGCGACACTTTGCACGAGGAGTTTTAGTATGTTTTAATATAAAGTCAAAATGATGTTATACTTCTACCTTTAGACGACATTCCTTTACAGTAACAGATGCTTCTGCACGACTGCCCTGTTAAAACACAGTTCGCTTTAACGCAGATGAGAGTAAAGAACTGGCAGGTTCCTCCTTTAACTAGAAATAAATGAGGTCATCCATTGGCACAGGTAATGAACATTGGTTTGCACAAACTGTTTTTTTGCACTCGTTTCCCTTCCTGAAAGAATGAGCGCCAATGAAGTTAATTATCTCCTTTGAAGAGGCCTTTGCCACTCCCACGCTTTATCACTCGACTGACGATTTCGCTGCCAGCGTATAATGTGGTGTGTATAATGTGGTGGTTTTAGTTGCACAGTCTTAAGGACTGATGGAAACTTGGGCCTGACACAAGGCTTGTTAACATGTCAGTGAGCTTTTGTCCACTGTTGTGGTTTTTGTTGTGGAGTTTGGCTCCTCGGTGAATAGTTTAAACGGGGAACCAGTCTGATCCTGCACCTGCCTCAGAATCACTGGTAAATACCTTCCTGCGCCGATAATCACTTCCTGAATACCTTGACATTTGCCCCTTGGATCTTCGTTGTAGGCAGAACATGTTTGAATATTATCTTAACTTCCACATTTTCTCCCCCTCATCTGTTTCCTGTAACGTGCTGCGTTGAAAATGGTTTTCCCCAGTGGGTTTCCTCAGCGTATTGTATTTGATTGAATCTCCTGTACTGAGCACAGCAGCAGTTTGTTGTGACTGACTGAGTTCACTGATGGTGGTGAAGTGTTGGCTGGAGAAGCGGTGCCACACCCGGTCTGACTCCGCCGAGGTGACACACCCTTACATTGAAAGACAAAACACATTCCTTCACCTGGCTGCTGAATCAGCCTGCAGGGATCAGAGGTCAAACAGCAGCGTGCCCTCTCGTCTTCGGTGCACATACTTTGCTATTGTCCCTCGAGGGGGGGTACTAATATATCATGAACATACAAATGTGTCAGCTGTTTGACAACGTTACATGAATTAAGCTACGTGCTGTTTTGTGATATCTGTTGATCTACATATCATGATTTTAAGTGCTTATTCAGCACAAAGGTCCAACGTTTATTTAGTGCATCGTTTCAGTTGATCAAAATTTGCCGGTTTAATTTCTTGTTTTTTGTTATTGTACGTTTTTTCCACTGGATCTAAACTTTAATTAACTGGACTAAACATGAAATTAGGCGTAGCATTTTACACTGTAACATCAGAATTTATATGCTCAGATTTTTGTTATTTTCTTCTTCAGTCAAAGTCAATTCTAACAAATCAAAGAAAACGGCTGCTGGTGAACAAGTCAAGTTTCATTCTAGGCATTGACGTTGTCTCGTGTGCTTTAAAACATGTCGTAAATAATCCAAGACACATTCTGGTCAAGTCCTGAGTCCTGACACGTTTACGAGCTCAGTCGCAGTTTGACTTTTAAGACCTTAGGTCCTGATGTCGAAGGAACGTGAGATCCTCAAGTGGACTTTCTCTTCACTAGGCCATGTGTGTGTCATGTGTGGACATTTCCAATCCATTAATTTTACTAGGAAAAAAAATCTCACTAATGTGTTATAAGCATTATATTGTGTGCAAACTTTTTTTATTGGTTTGCTTTGTCTTTTATGTGATTTTAAAAGAAACAATTCAAACTGAAGTGTAAAGATGATGAGATGATTGAGAGGAGTTTTCTGTTTTTTTCTGTTTAAATCTGACGCTCTCTGTTTTTTCTCTCCTTCCTGTATCTGTTGTGTCAGAGCATCAGTGGGAAGTCTTCATCTGTGTTCAGCCAGTCGTCCAGTCCTGTCAAGAGCCCGGAGCCAAGTGCTGAGGAGGCAAGGACACACACACACATACACACACATACACAGAGAGAGAGAGCGAGAGAGTAAACGAAACTAACTACCTCACTTTGCTATTTAATCTTCTAATGAACACACTCGGTCAACAGACATCTGGCAAACACACAAATACTGTGTATGTCCCTCACTCAGTCAGAACTCACAGGAGCAAAGGCCTCATTAAATCTCTCTCAGTTCAGTAACATTTTCTTTCTTGTTTCAAATAGATTTGAGGATGAACATTAACAAACGGTCTGATGTTGTAAACAAGTTAAGAATCGTGCTCTGCAGATCATGGAGCGAGTATATTTGAGGTGTGTCCAAAGCTAATTAAACTTATTTGACACGTGGGGGGAATAAAAAGCTGCCGCACCAGGCACACGTCTCAGAGAGAGTTGTACTTTATCTCTTTGGCAGTTGTGTGTGTGTTTTGGTAAAGTGCAATAAACCGATCGATAGAGCCACATCACATTTCCTTTGAAAACAAGGCGTGCTCTCAGACTGTAGCAACGGTTAACAGTTAAATACTGTACCGCTGTCTTCAGGTAAATTACTGGGCAGCTCTGCAAGCTCAGTGCACAGCACCACTTAGTACTGTTTTGGTGATGTGTGTGTCAGAGAGGACGAGGTGTCTGTTGGTCTTTAGTCTTTTTTTATATCAACCATGATGCCGTTGAATAGATGTGGTGAATGTGCAGGGATCCAGAGCAGGCCGAGTTGTTCTCATCTCTCTGTTCTTTGTGTCTTCGGCTCTTCGCTTTGTGTGTGTGTGTGTGTGTGTGTGTGTCCGTCCAGTGATCTTTAGGTCTCTGGGTTACTCAGAGACTCAGAGACAGACGTTTTGCTTCTGTGCAGGCACACCCATCAGCATGAAACAGTGACATGGGAACATGCCCAAGAACCTTAGTGAAAGAACTTCAGAATAATGACTCTCTTTTTTGAAACCTCAGTTCAGCCCTGGGTGACTGGCTACACACACACACACACACACACACGCACACACACACACACACACACACACGTGCTCTGCGTGCAACTACGCCCTTCATCCACATTCAGTGCCACAACAACACTTTGTTCGGAATCACAGGACCTTCAACGGCCACAATGCTGACAAGCCATTCTGGGTGGGTGTAAGATCTGGGTGTGTCGGGACACTTCCCACAGGCCTTTGCTGTGGGTGTGTACATTCCATTTGATTTGAACCTGCAGCGTCATGTATATGGCTGTTGTACAAACAGCAAGCTTCACTGAATTATAGCGGCTAAGACAGCGCTTTGATGCCGTTTATCTTGGCGCAAAGTGGGAAACACCTCACTGGGAAATCAGAGCTCAGGGATCAGTCTAAAGAGCAGCTCACCCTCACACAGCGTAGTTTGTTGTGTCTGCAGTTCATGTTTGAGTGATCCCCTAAAGAAGGAATCTTCTCATTGTAGATAAATACGTTAAATATGAAATACAAGTTATATTTCCTGGTATTGGTAACAGCATCTGCGCCCAGTGATCAATAGTGGTCAGTTTTTGTTTATCTCTGCAGTAAAAACACAGTGAAACAAAGCGACCCGATAAGAAACAGTAGTCTGGATGCAACAGTCCAAAATGAAGCAGCAGCAAACAGAGTGAGGATTAGATGAAGTGGAGTTAGTGCTCACAGTACACAGAACACTTTCAGATCTACACACGTCAACTGGTACACATGTTTCTTTGTAGTCTTCATCGAAACAAGAGAAATATTGTGCTGTAATCTGTAATCTATTATCTGCAGTCTGTAATCTGTAATCTATTATCTGCACTCTGTAGTCTGTAGTCTGTTGTCATTTGGTGCTGTCAGGATCCAGAAACTAATCTGCCGCATAGTGTGTCTGTAAAAGTTTGAACTGTTGTGGACACAATCTGATGAAAACAGTGGCTGTGACGTGTCGACTTCATCTGTCTGTGTTTTTCTGTGAAAGCGGAGGAAAAGAGGTTTTTCTCATGATTTGTCTTTTGTGTTGATTTTAGTCTGACAGTTATTTTTTTTTTATTTTTGAGGCTTTAAAACCTGCCGTGTGGCCAATGATGCTGCTGTTGCACAGGATTACATATCCACTGTGTTAGGAAGAAACAGGTAAAGCATATCCGTGTCTGCAGTTTGCAGTGAAAGATAATGCGTGTTTACGTGTCTTACATTCCCGCAGGGACAACTCGGTGACATCATACTTTTCTTCCGGCCTTGCAGTGTGAATTAAATTCCAAATTCTTCAGAAATCCAGTTTTCAGCAGTGACATGTACATGGGAACGTTTGGCTCGTGGTGTAGTTGTTGTAGGTTTACCACACCAGGTAATTAGTATTTTTAAGCTTGTGATTGGCTGACATGGCTTCACACTGTGCAAACAGACGGTTGGCTGGAGGTCAGAGTCACAGCGCTGTGGTGAGAGAGGAGTCAAAGCGTGTTGAGGGAAGAGTGTTACATTTTTCTGGTGCAGGTGGAAGTTCAAGTGTGATTAAGCCGGGGGGTTGTTGACGGACATGTTTTTGACTATGAGGATGATTTTCCTTTCACACCGTGTGAAGGAGTCTGCAGCATCATCTGCACACAGATGTGAGGTTCATGTGTCTGAGTGTTGAGCTTCAGCTTTGTTTTTTGTTTTTTTGGTCTCTGATCAGCTGCTTTTCTCACCACTGCAGGGTATGTGAAGTATTCAGGTTTAATTACAGGGACAGTGACAGAGAGCGTCGCAGTGCGGTGAGAAGATTGGATGGGACGGCAGGTTTACGATGATTGCATTGTTTACTATGAAGAAACTTCTTCTTGCAGTCACGTCACTTTGCATCATATATGATTTATTTATGATGTCTGAGGTGGACATGTTCTCATACAGCCTGTGCTGGTGAACGCAGCTCACACACACACACACACACACACACACGCTGTCGACTGAGCTCACCAACATTCCTTAAGTTATGTGTGTGTGTGTTTTATTGTATCACGTCTGCATATGGCATATCTCAAATCTGAAGCAGGTGGTGTAAATGATTGATGGCCTCGAGGTGCAACCGTTTTGTGTCTCTGTGAACGTCGGTTGTGAAATTTGTTCCGATTTTATTTATTGATCGGGTATTTTTATATGTAGCTGATCGATATGCGTATCGTCACTGCAGTAAATATAATTGGAAAATCTTTTGATAAAATTCAACTTCTTCTCATTAATTTTTGTGTCTTTCTATGTCATAAACAGTAAAACAGGAAGGAAAATGAAACAAACAAATGTAATATTTGAAAACATATAGAGAAGTTCCAGAAGGTTCGTATGAAAATGTTCTTGCTGCAGTGAACAAAGCTGCACAAACTCTACTTGATAAGGAGATGTTTTGCAGTTCACACTCAGAGAGACACACACAAAGAGCCTGTGTGGTAAAGTGACTCCTTCCCCACTAACAACCTCTGGTGTTACCTGAGTCCTGAGAGCTCGCTCACTGACCTACATCCACACACACACACACACACACACACACACACACACACACGCACACAAACCACTGTCATGGTGAAGAGGTGATGTGATGATGTATTGTCGTATTGAGTTGCTGGTCTTGTGAGATGTTCTGTTCACACAGTGTGGAAAAGTAGATCGATCAGCTTCTGATCCTCCAGAGACGTGACCCCGTTATGACCTGGTATGAACGTCTGTCCTGAGTGATCAGATCACAAGTGGTCAACGCAACAAGGAAGTGAGATCAGTTCAGAAGTGGTCGTTGGAGACGCATTCCAATGCCAAGCGTGAACCGAACTGTCCGCATGTGATCAGATCACCCAGGACGTAGGTTCATGTCGGGGATGGACGGGGCCTGGAGGGATTTCTGTTTACATTGGAACAGGAAGTTTCTGCTGTTTGACTTGATTTAACAAACAAATGTTAGCTCATCGCAGGTCCTAAACCAACAAGGCTGAAAACTCACATCACACGAAAAAGACAAAACTCAGTTTTGTGACACAATTCTCCATTGGGTTTAGGTGTAAATTTCCCATTGTGATATAAAGCCAACTACGCACACACACACACACACACACACACACACACACTTTCCCCCACTGACCTCTCGTCGTGAGGTTGTTGTGATCGTCTCACACATTCTTCACAGCTGTACGAGCTCAGAGCTGCTGCAGATCACTGGAATTTCACATCTGTCTGCAGGTTCGCTGCATATTAAACTCCGTCCAAGGACTATTTTTATCCCGGAACATGAAGACCACCCACTTTCCTCCGCCTCCAGTGAGATAGATGCAGCTCCAGCCTCTTCCATCTTTACAGTCTCTCCCCAATTCTGATATAAACAACAGGCTAATGAGAAAAGAAGTTTTCATAGAGATTTGCCATAATGTGAGCACTTTAACATCTGCTACTGTGCCTCTTCGTTACTGAACCCAACCTGCGCGCTCCTGATTAATCAAACCGCCGACTGCTTTAGACTCGTCGATTGAGTCCTGTGTGTCCAATGTCTCACACGCGTGTCAACAGGAAATAGCCACTGTCTCCAAACCCTCCAGGCAGGTTTGATAACAGGCAGCAGGAGAAACTAAGTAACATTTAAATTGTTGTACAAACTGATACATATTCATGTAACAACTTGGTTGTGTTTGTCGGTTTCTCTGTCCAAAATGTCTAATGGCATTTAAATTCAGGACAAACATCAGCTGGCTGTCCTCGACCTATGGTCCCCTGTCTGGTTCAGGTTTGTCCATCATCGTTCCCGCTCTCACTTTTTCTGCAGGAATGTCAGGCATGTTGCAGAAGCAGCCGCGGCCCTGCGGCGGCGAGACACACCCACGTCCATGTGATAACAGGCAGCACAGACGTACACTCCCTATCCCCCACGTTACACACTGCAGCTCTGCTGTTTGAATTTCAACCCAAATGAATTTTAACTTATACAGACAGACGTCGTCCTACGTGGTAACAAGTCAGACATGGAGGGACTCGATCTGATTAGATCTATTTCCTGTTTTGAAACTTTGCCGCCTGTTTTATTTTTCTCATCGGCACAAAGTTCAAGCAGTCATTCCTGTCCCGTTCCCAGCAGGAATCAAATTCCCAACATCCTCTTCCAGGGTCAGTTTTCACCCACTCAGCTGGTTTATACCTGAAGAGTGAATCAACACTGACGCATCACTTCCCTGTCACTTTGTTTGGTTTTTCCTTCATTTCTTTATGTAAGTTTTCTCTTCTTGTCTTTCCTGGTTGTGGATGAACTCAGTGTTTTAGTCTTTTGTACACTGGTGTTTCAGAAACAGAGAGGGAGACTGTTTCCTCACGTTGTGTATTGCCACACTGAGACAAATCAGGAAATAAGAGACAACGACATCAGATTTGTCAGAAATAGTTTCGACTCTAATCAGGGAGAAACCACCTGGAAAGTTATTATTATACTCGAAACTCGTTTAACAGCCCTAAAGATGAACTGCATTACTCGACAGGTAGAGTCCTGCACAGGTCGCACACCACGCACCAGCTGCACCCTGGGATCAATGTAAGCCACAAAGATTCAATCGTGGCGAAGCGTGTCATAAAAACCCAACCAGCCTGTCTTTCACACAAAACGAGCTGCCAAACTCCATTTATCTTTTATCATTTAATCCACTGCACCACTTCCTGAAGTTTGACACATGAAGTTGCCTGGTTGTCACAGGGAGCGTGTTATGGATGTCGCGGTGTCGACCAGCGGTTTGTCATGTGTCGGCTAACAAGCAGGTGTTATCAGCGAGTGAAGGTGCTCTCTGTGTGGCGAGCACACACTGCAGATAACCACGGCCTGAGATAACAGGTTATGCAACCACTTGTGTGTTTGTTAAAACAAATGTGTGACTCGCTTCTGTTGCTGCATGCAGGTAACAGGTGGTGATGGGTGTGTTTCACTTCAGACATGTGTATGTTCCTGAGAAGTCAGCGGTTACCGTCACATGGTTTTTGTCGCAGTGGATCCAGGCCTCTAGTTGTGTCAGTCTGACTGGATTTAATTCAAGTTTTATATATTTTTGTATTGATAATTATTTTACAATTATTCTTAGTAAATTCATCAAGCATCATTTACATTTTTTTCATAAATGTTTGATAAGCTGATAAACTGCATTGAAATGTTTTTTTATTGGCATCTGATTAATCCATATCAGTCAGTCAGATGGTGTGTGTGTGTGTGTGTGTGTGTGTGTGTGTGTGTGTGTGTGTGTGTGTGTGTATATATAATCTGTATGCAAATGCATTAAAACACAATGTACATACAGTTTAAAATTAACAAGATGGACACGGAAAGAGTCACAGCTGATGGTTAAAATTCTTTCTCTGTCTTTCTCCAGGAGGAGGAGGAGGAGGATGAGGAGACTGTGGAGGTGGAGGAGGTGGAGATTGTTAACGTCATACAGCAGAAGCCGCTGCCGACGATCAAGAAGATCTCCAGGACGGAGGTCAGGACCGACGTGAAGGAGGAACCCCAGCCGACGAAGATGGACACGCGCTACTTTGGCGAGCTGTTAGCTGACGTCTACAGGAAGAACTGCGACATCCACTCCTGCATCTCGGAGCACGTGTCCAAGATTCGTGGACAGTGAGTGTGGAAAGTGTTTGGTTTGTTTCCTGTGCAGTGAACTCAGACAGGTCTGAGACCAGTGTCTGTCGAGTCCCTGTAGGACAGGTCGATGAGGCAGGAAAGTTTCAACATGTAAACTTTGATAGCTGTAGACTTTCATTTCTTTCTTGTGGTCATGTGTCATCTTTATTGTTTCTCTATCCTGTTTTTGTGTTACAGGAAACACCAGCTGGATCCCACCAATGACTACAAGGTGAGAAACAGACCCACACTATACAATCGAGCGTGCACACACACACACCTGATGGATAAATCTTTAGAACATGCATATAGTACACAGGAAGGAAAACGAAGCATTAGTTCAGGCTTTAATGTTTTAACCTCTGCTGTGTATGCGTGTGTGTGTGTGTGTGTGTGTCTCTTGGGATGGAGAAGGAGGAGGTGGAGGCTTTGATTCCCAAAGGAGCCACTGAACTGACCAAACAACAAATCCGCTACCTGCTCCAGGTGAGTGAGAGATGTCAAGCCACCAACCAATCAGAGTAGCCGATAATTATAGCTCACAACATCCTTCATAGAGTTTGTCGAGGATGTGAGACACTGCCTCATCAGAGCTGTGTAGATTTACAATTCAACTAAATAGTGTTGTTCCCTCCCAGGTTTTACTGAAACGATTGTTGTTAAAATATGAAAAATATGAATAGTTTTTAAAATCTTTTTATTATTATAATAAGTATGTTATTTTTTATTAGAATAATTGTGTTATTCAGCTGCTTTGCCCTATACTGTAGTAACAGTGTATTTGTGTTGTGTTTAAATCTGATTGTTTACCTTTTTTTACATTTAAATGTTTACATTTTATTATATTTGTTAATAATTGCTTCACACAGCTTGTAAATGATAAATATACTGATAAATAATGTTTATCTGTTGAGATGAGGTGCCTGTCTGTGTGTTAATCTCTCTCTCTCACTCTCTCTCTCTGGCTCTCTGTTGGCGTCAGACTCGTCTCACTGCAGATAAGAGCATGCGTCTGCTGCTGTCCACCTTCAGCAGCCTGAGAGAGGAGCTCCTCCACATGTCCGAGGACCTGCGGGTAAAGAAAAACCCTCCTGTTTAACACTGCAGCCTCCAGTTCAGGGATTAAAGAAGTGACTGACAGGGGAATGGGATCATGACGAGTGCTGGGGCTAAGTCCTGACAGTAACTGTAGGTTGAAAGAAGCCGGCTCCTCTGGTTACACGACACGATGACAGCAGAAGAGAAACAAACAGCGGCTTCAAGCAGCATCCAATCAGATCGTCCCCTACTGGTTAAAGAAAATCATTACACGTAACATGAGAAAGCTCCTCCAGAAAATAATTACGACAAAGATTTAAAAAGGAAGCAGAAACAGTTTTACCTCCTAATTTTATTTTTATTATAGATGACGTTATTATTACTCTATTGCTTACTCATACTGACTTATATAAAGGGTATACTTTATATACGAATATAAAGATGGTAATGAACACTTTACTGATGAACACTTAGCTCCTCCCATGCTTACGTTATTGTGTTAGATAAGAAAATGGAGCAGACGTTGTGTCACAGCATCAGGTTACATGAATACAGTACAGTGTGAGTGTGTGCAAGCAGAGGTTCATGTCAGGTCAAAGCAGCATGTTCACATGATGAGCTTTTCACCGTCATGGGATTTTTTAAACTCAATCATATTATTTAAGAGGCTGTTTATATGGTGGAGCCACTTTTATTGTCGATACCTGAAAATAATCAGCAGCTGAAAAACGACAAAATGGAACAAATGGATACATGATGATGATGTTTTGATTTAATTTGTTTTCTTTCAGTCACCAACAAAAGATGAAATATCTGCTTCATCTGCTGACAGACATAAAAACAATGTTTCCGTCTGTCTGTCTGTCTGTGTCTGTGTGTGTGTCTGTCTGTCTGTCTGTGTGTGTCTGTGGTGGTGCAGCGTCTGGAGAGTGAGAAGGAGGCTCTGGAGAGAGACCTGAGTTTTAAAGCTGATCAGGCTCAGCAGTACGACTCCCTCCTGGAGGCGGTACGAGAAAACAACAGACAGCTCCAGGTACAGTGCACCTGCCTGTCAACTGTCATCAACTGTATCTCACGTACAGTCGGGGAAATCACTTCACTTTCATTTAACTTTCATTAAATCGATACAGTGTTAATATCAGAAAGAAAGCTGGAGCAGAGACACGGTCAATATCAACATTTTCTCTGAAGAAACATAGATGTAAAATGTATATTTAAAAACCATTATAAAACACATGTTGTCTGTCTGCAGCTGTCCCTGAAGCAAACCACCGCCGCCCAGCGCTCCTTAGAGAGCCAGCTGATGAGCAGCCGACACACCGACTCCAGCCACGAGTTCAAGGTCAAAGAGCTGGAGGGACGGATGAGAGCGTTGGAGAAGGAGAACGAGATACTGCGACAGAAGGTAAAACACCACCATCCCATCGCAGAGGAGATCGTGGCGTTTTCCTTTCCAAAAAAAGAATAATTTATTATTCTTTATTCTCTTACTATATAATTGTCCTTATCATGAAGTGATGGCTGTCTTTTGGAGGAGTGGAATTTAGTAACTGCGTTGCGTTAGTTTTAGAAGGTGATGATGTTCTTTCTTCTTCTTGTCCTTCAGCTGGCAGGACAAGGCAGCAGCTCCACCCTGCACATCAAGACAGAGGAGCTGTCGCGTCAGTACAACGAGCAGCTCAGCTCCCTGAGACAAGAAAAAGACCAGGAGATACAGAGGCTGAGGGTGAGAGTCAGAGACATGGTTGAGACGTTGTGACATGTGGACGATATACTTGTCAAACATCAGCACGGCGACGTTGGGGGAGGGTGGGTGGGGGGGCTCAGCTATAGACAGAATGTTTTCATGCTCTTTTGGAATGTTCCTCGTCTCCTCTCCAGTCTCAGATCACACGGATCCATACGGAGGTGAGCTCTGACAGGTCGTCCTCGGACAAGAGTCTCCAGCTGAAGATCTCAGAGCTGCTCGCCATGTTGGACCAGAGGCAGACCATCATCACCCGGCAGGAGGAGGTCTGCAGTGCAACACATACACACTCACACACTGACTGTTTGACAACAAGATTCAGGTTTATCATGAAGTTGAGTTAGTTGATTTCAGAATCAGAAAATCAAGGCCATTAAGAATCATGATGGACTTTTTTAAAAGCAGTTTCATTTCAACAACATGTTGACCTTCAGTTCCTGTTTATTACAGCTTTGGTCATATTTTTATTGTTATCCTTCGAGTGTGGGAATGTGACAACTTTCCAAAAAAGAAGCCCCACCTGAGCTGTCACATGATCCGATGTGACGTAAACAGGTCAACAGTTAAACTCTGGAAAATGAATGCAACGGTGCTCTCACGTTATTTCAACAGGCGTCACTATAAACACCAGGAACGTGTGTGTTCAGTCATGCAGATGGAGACTGTGCAAAACAGCGAGTCGCCTTGTAAAAGAAACTCTGATGTGTTTACATTTATAGATGCACACGCCTCCTCTCAGGCCTGTGGGCTGATTGTGTTTCAGGTTTCACCGTTCAGGTCCGACTGCATTCTCCCCAGTTTTTTCTGCAGCTCCTGCTAAAACAGGTTGTCTGTTAATTAAACCTCAGGAATGTTTTTGTCACCGCAGCTGCTGCCATCACACAACTGAGCAACAGTTTCTCACATGCACAGATGACAGAAGAAAGTTTTGGGTGAAGATAATTTGTACTAAAAGAGATTTTTTTTTTTAGTTAAGAAGCTGGTGTTTATTATGCCTAAACTAAAACTTAATCTTAATTTGCAGCCACAAAAAACAAATTTAACCAGACACATTAAACTTTTAATGTATAGAAATTATTTGTATGAAACGCACTAATAAAAATAACACCTCTGCTGACTTTAACCTCAGGAGATCAGGAGGTTGATGCAGGAGAGAAAGGACAGCTCTTCCCAGAATGTCACTAAGACCATCATCACTAAGAGGTAAGTAAAGTGACACCGATAATACATGTGAACCGAGGCTGTTACACTGTACTGCCCAGGATCTCTCTGTGCTCCTGTGAGGCTCCTCTTTAAGTTTTAAAGATTAGAAACCATGCAAGATATCTGATCAGAAATGACCGTCTTATCTTGAGGTGATTAAACTGCCTCTGTCTGTGTGTGTGTAGGTACAGGAACCAGTACCCCCTCCTCGGTCTGCTCAGTGACGACTACCAGGTCACCTCGCCCATTAAAGAGGACAAGACCATCGTCATCGAGAGAACTGGAGAGATGATCAAGCAGGTGAGAAGGAAGAGATGCGTAAATCAGTTTGGAAAAAAGATGTGAAAAGAGGAAATAACAGAATGATTTTAGTAAACTCATCTCATCATATCAAATGTTGATGTTAATGTTGGTGTTGTCTATTGAGGACCTCTGGATGTTGATGTTGTCAATTGATGAAAAATGGCCCAAACGTCATAGTATAGCATGTCGTCGCGAAATCTTGCCAAAAAAAGATGTTTTTTGCAAAACTTCCCAAAAAATATTTTGTTCACAAAATGTTCGAAATCATGAGAAAACGTCATAGTCGTGTGAAATTTCACAAAATTTTACGTTTTTTTTTTCACAAAACGTCTGAAATCATGAAAAAACCACGTCATCACAAAATTTCAGTTGTGAAAAAACATCATAGTACAGTATGATGTCGCGAAATATCGCACAATTTCATTTAGCATTTTAGGAAGTTATTTCAGTTTCAAATTTTTTGCCATTTTTGGGCATTTTCGACATACTAACCCCTTCTTTTTTTCGATTTTTGACCAATGAGAAAATGAAATTATCTGGGGTCTGATCAACAAAATATCATTCTGGGGGGTGATTTAACGCTATTTCCCGCCATTCTGGTGCGTTATTTCCACTTTTCGTTTTTGGCCATTTTGGGGCATTTTCGACATACTAACCCCCTTACGTGGTTTCGCGATTTTTGACCTATGAGAAAATGCGATTTTCTGGCGTCTAATCCAGAAAATACCATTCTGAGGGGTGATTTCACACTATTTCCTGCCATTCTAGCGTGTTATTTCCACATTTAATGTTTGGCCGTTTTTGGGCATTTTCGACATACTAACCCCTTATGTTTGTTTTTCGATTTTGGACCTATGAGAAAATGACGTTTTCTGGCTTTTTATCAACAAAATTTCATTCTGGGGGGTGATTTCACGCTATTTCCTGACATTGTGGCGCGTTATTTCCGCATTTAATGTTGGCCGTTTTTGGGCATTTTCGACATACTAACCCCTTACGTTTTTTTTCGATTTTTGATCGATAAGAAAATGAGGTTTACTGGTCTCTTATCAACAAAATATCATTCTGGGTGGTGATTTCACGCTATTTTCTGACATTCTGGTGCATTATTTCCACATTTAATGTTTGGCCATTTTTGGACATTTTCGACATACTAACCCTTTATGTTTTTTTTCGATTGTTGAGCTGTGAGAAAATGAGGTTTTCTGGGGTCTAATCAACGAAATATAAATCTGGGGGGTGATTGCACACTATTTCCTGCCATCCTGGCGCGTTATGTCCACTTTTGATTTTTGGGCATTTTCGACATAGCAACCCCTTACGTTTTATTTTTATTTTTGACCTGTGAGAAAATGACGTTTTCTGGCCTCAAACCAAAAAAATATAATTCTCGGGGTCGATATCACACTATTTCCTGCCATTCTAGCGCGTTTTTTCCACTTTTCATTTTTGGCCGTTTTTGGGCATTTTCGACATACTAACCCCTTACGTTTTTTTTTTATTTTTGACCAATGAGAAAATTAGGTTTTCTGGCCTCTAATATACAAAATATCATTCTGGGGGGTGATTTCACACTATTTCCTGCCATTCTAGTGCGTTATTTCCACATTTCATGTTTGGCCATTTTTTGGCATTTTCGACATACTAACCCCTTACATTTTTTTTTCAATTTTTGACCCATGAGAAAATGAGGTTTTCAGGCGTCTAATCAACAAAATATTATTCTGGGGGGTGATTTCAAGCTATTTTCTGCCAATTGGGTGTGTTATTTCCGTTTTTCGTGTTTGGCCATTTTTGGGCATTGTCGACATACTAACCCCTTACGTCTTTATGAGATTTTTGACCCCTGAGAAAATGAGGTTTTCTGTTGTCTAATCCACAAAATATCATTCTGGGGGGTGATTTCACGCTATTTCCCGCCATTCTGGCACGTTATTTCCACATTTCGGGTTTGGCCGTTTTTGGGCATTTTCGGCATACTAACTTGCGTTTTTTTTCAGATTTTGGACCTATAAGAAAATGACGTTTTCTGGCTTCATATCAACAAAATATCATTCTGGGTGGTGATTTCACGCTATTTCCCACCATTCTGGCGCGTTATTTGCACGTTTCATGTTTGGCCGTTTCTGGGCATTTTCGACATACGTTACGTTTTTTCCCCGATTTTGGACCTAAAAGAAAATGCGGTTTTCTGGCGTCTAATCCAAAAAATATCATTCTGGCGCGTTATTTGCACGTTTCATGTTTGGCCGTTTTTGGGCATTTTCGACATACTAACCCCTTATGTTTTTTCTTGATTTTGGACCTATTAGAAAGTGCGGTTTTCTGGCGTCTAATCCACAATATATCATTCTGGGGGGCTATTTTAGGCTATTTTCTGCCAATTGGGTGTGTTATTTCCGTTTTTCGTGTTTGGCCATTTTTGGGCATTTTCGCCGCCCTTACGTCTTTATGCGATTTTCGACTCACGAGAAAATTAGGTTTAATCCACAAAATATCATTCTGGGGGGTGATTTCACGCTATTTCCCGCCATTCTGGCACGTTATTTCCACGTTTCAGGTTTGGCCGTTTTTGGGCATTTTCGACATACTAACCCCTTACGTTTCTTTTCCGATTTTGGACCTATAAGAAAATGACATTTTCTGGCTTCATATCAACAAAATATCATTCTTGGTGGTGATTTCACGATATTTCCCACCATTCTGGTGCGTTATTTGCACGTTTCATGTTTGGCCGTTTTTGGGCATTTTCGACATACTAACTCCTTACGTTTTTTTCTCGATTTTGGACCTACAAGAAAGTGCGGTTTTCTGGCGTCTAATCCACAATATATCATTCTGGGGGACTATTTTAGGCTATTTTCTGACAATTGGGTGCGTTATTTCCGTTTTTCTTGTTTGGCCATTTTTGGGCATTGTCGACATACTAACCCCTTACGTCTTTATGCGATTTTTGACTCCTGAGAAAATGTGGTTTTCTGGCGTCAAATCCAAAAAATATCATTCTGGGGAGTGATTTCAGGCTATTTTCTGCCAATTGGGTGCGTTATTTCTGTTTTTCGTGTTTGGCCATTTTTGGGCA
Organism: Trinectes maculatus; assembly: GCA_016785345.1. NCBI lineage: Eukaryota > Metazoa > Chordata > Actinopteri > Pleuronectiformes > Achiridae > Trinectes > Trinectes maculatus. The sequence goes on along the minus strand of JAFBJQ010040671.1, from coordinate 861 downwards.
TTTTCGACATACTAACCCCTTACGTTGTTTCGCGATTTTTGACCTATTAGAAGATGAGGTGTTCTGGCGTCTAATCCACAAAATATCATTCTGGGGAGTGATTTCACGCTAATTTCTGCCAATTGGGTGCGTTATTTCCGTTTTTCGTGTTTGGCCATTTTTGGGCATTTTTCGACATACTAACCCCTTACGTCTTTATGCGATTTTTGACCCATGAGAAAATGAGGTTTTCTGTTGTCTAATCCACAAAATATTATTCTGGGGGGTGATTTCAGACTGTTTTCTGCCAGTTGGGTGTGTTATTTGCCTTTTTTGTGTTTGGCCATTTTTGAGCATTTTCGACATACTAACCCCTTATGTCGTTTCGCGATTTTTGACCTATTAGAAAATGAGGTTTTCCGGCGTCTAATCCACAAAATATCATTCTGGCACGTTATTTCCACGTTTCAGGTTTGGCCGTTTTTGGGCATTTTCAACATACTAACCCCTTACATTTTTTTGTCCGATTTCGGACCTATAAGAAAATGCGGTTTTCTGGCGTCTAATCCAAAAAATATCATTCTGGGGGGTGATTTCAGGCTATTTTCTGCCAATTGGGTGCGTTATTTCTGTTTTTCGTGTTAGGCCATTTTTGGGCATTTTCGACATACTAACCCTTTACATCTTTATGTGATTTTTGACCCATGAGAAAATGAGATTTTCTGTTGTCTAATCCACAAAATACTATTCTGGGGGGTGATTTCTGGCTGTTTTCTGCCAATCTGGCGTGTTTTTTCCACTTTTAAACGATGTCCATTTTTGGCAATTTTCAACATACTAACCCCTTACGTTTTGGTCCGATTTTTGACCCAAGCCGAAATG
>JAFBJQ010040670.1:157932-291815 GCA_016785345.1 Trinectes maculatus | reverse complement strand
TCCAAAACATCATAGTATAGCATGTAGTGTGAAATCGGGCGGGGAAAAAAACATTTTTTGGAAAAACATAAAATTTTGGTCAGACACATCATATAGCATGTCGTAGCAAAAATGAGCGAATATGTCATGTTTCTCAAAACATCAAATTTTGGTCCAAAACATCATAGTACACCATGTCGTGGTGAAATCGGGTGAAAATTTCATTTTTCTCAAAAACGTAAAATTTTGGTCCAAAACGTCATAGTATAGCATATTGTTGTGAAAACGGGCAAAAAAATCAATTTTTTGAAAAACATAGAATTTTGGTCGGACACATCATATGGCATGTCGTAGCAAAAACGGTCAAAAATGTCACGTTTCCCAAAAACATCAAATTTTGGTTCGAAACGTCATAGTGTGGCCTATCGGTGGAAAATTGGGCAGAAAAATCACTTTTTGGTAAAACTTCAAATTTTGGTCAGGAACATCAGATTATAGCATGTTGTAACGAAATCGGGTGAAAAAAATCACTTTTCTCAAAAAACTCAAATTTTGGTCCAAAACGCCTGCATAGCAGGTCGATGCAAAATTGGGCAGAATAATCACTTTTTGGTAAAACGTCAAATTTTTGTCAGGAACGTCATAGTATAGCATGTCATTGCAAAATAGGGCGAAAATTTCAATTTTCTAGAAAAGGTCATTTTTTGCTTTTTATTGGTCAGAAACGTCACAATAAATGATGTCGTAGCAAAATCAGGCAAAAATTTCACTTTTCTGGAGAAACGTAACGTTTTGGTCAAAAAACGTTATAGTATAGCATGTCGTGGCAAAAAAGGGGCGAAAAAACACGTTTTGGAAAAACCAAAACTTTTGGTCAAAAACATCATAGTAAAGCATGTCTTAGCGAAATTGGACAAAAATTTCCCTTTCCTAAAAACAAATTTTGGTTCGAAACGTCATAGTTTCCAATCACTTTTTGGTTAAACGTTAAATTTTGGTCAGGAACGTCATAGTATAGCATGTCGTTGCAAAATAGGGCAAAAATTTCACTTTTCTAGAAAAGGTCATATTTTGCTCCAAAACGTCATAATATAGCATGTCATTGCGAAATCCAGCGAAAAAGAAAATTGGAAAAAAGTCAAATTTTGGTCGCAGGTTGGCCACTTTTCTCGAAAACGTCAAATTTTGGTCAAAAATGTCATAGTATAGCATGTCGTTGCGAAATCGGTCATAGTATACCATGTTGTAGTGAAATTGGGGGAAAAATTTCACTTTTCTCAAAAATGTCAGATTTTAGTCCAAAACGTCATGGTATAGCATGTCATTGCGAAATCTGGTGAGAAAAATCACTTTTCAAAAACATCAAATTTTGGTCAAAAACGTCATGGTATAGCATGTCGTAGCAAAATTGGGTGAGAAAAATCACTTTTTGGCAAAACATCAAATTTTGGTCCAAGTATATCATAGCATGTTGTTGCGAAATCTAGCGAAAAAATTACATTTTGAAAAAAAATCAAAATTTGTTCCACAACATCATAGTGTAGCATTTTGTTGTGAAAGCAGGCGAAAATTTACCTTTTTGAAAAAAATGCAACAATTGGTCCGAACCGTCATAATAGAGCATGTCGTCACAAAATTAACAAAAACATAATTGAATCAGGATGAAATGTTTATTCTTCAAGTATGCTTACAATCACAAGGGATTCTTTTTTGGCAGATGTTAACATTCTGTAGCTACAAGATATTAAGAGACAAATATGGAAAAAAAATATATAGAACATAATATACATTGAAAAAAATATAGAACTCTGTGCAGCAGTATAAGGTTCAACACTGTAGAGCATTCAGGACAGGTTCATAAGGGTGATGGTAATGGAAGTTACTCCTGTGGCTGGATGTTTGTGTTTTCACAGACATCAGAAAGTGTGCGCTTTCTGACTTGAGGAGTACTGGTCAGCAAAGCACTTCAGACCATCTGGACCTGGTGCTTTCTTAATGTTCTTTATCGTTGGCGTAAATTACAAAAAAATGTTATAGTATAGTAAGTAACAAACATGTCATTGTATAATGTGTCATCAAAATATGTTATAGTAAATTATGTTGTCAGAAATTTCACAAAAACATCATAGCATAATATGTCATCAAAAATTGCCAAAAAGGTCTTTGTAAAGTATGTTGTCAAAAATGACCAAAAAAGGGCATAGTACACTATGTCATCAGAAAAAAAACCTGTCCTGTTCGGCAGCTTAGGCGTGCAAAAATTAACAAAAAATGTCATAGTATAGCTTGTTGACAAAATTGACCAAATGACGCCATCATATAATAAATGTGTTGAAAAAATGTCATAGTATAGTATGATGTCAAAAATGACCAAAAATATCATAGTATATAGTCTGTCATCAAAAGTGTGAAAATGTAGTCTGTCGTCAAAAAAGAAAGAAAATTGAAACTGTGTGACTCTCAGCCCCATGGTGCAACAATAAACCATAGATAGTTAAAATAAGAGAACCTATACACAGAAATTCGGAAATAACTAAAAAATATAATAAGGCACATACAGATCAAAAAGGAATTGCACAGCCACTGGTGAACATACCAGTGGTCACACCACACCATACACACCAGAGTCTGTGTGTATGGGTGAGACGGGTGATGTTGATGTCCAGGAGGTTGAGGAGATGGGCACCGACGTCTAAAAATGTTGAAAAAACATCATCGTAGATTATGTTGTCAAAAATGACGCAAAAAGTCATAGTATAGTATTTCGTCAAAAATGCTAACTCAGCATTCACATTAATTAGTTGCATAACTGGAACTAACATTGTCAATGGCACTGACTGGCCTTTATGTTCATTTGACACACAATATTCTGCTGTGATCAGAATCTAAAACACTGCATACAGCAACAGCAACGTTTTGCTTGGTTTCTTTTTCCTTTCAATCAAAGCTGTTTTTTATCAAGTAAAATGTTAAGTGCCGGACTTATTTTTACTTGAGTCTGAGAAAACGTAACTTTGTGTTTTCTCAAGATACATTGTGCATCAATGTATCTTTGTGTATCTTTGGTTGGTTAAAATATTACCGGAGAAATTGCAATGAGCATTTTCCACATGCTACACAAAAATAGTTTAACCACTTCTGGCAAAAATCATAAAATGGTGGTGTGTTGCTTTAATAAGAGACAATGAAAATAGGATACTGGTTAACCAGCAAAACACTGCAATTTTATTAAATTATATTTACTGTGTCAGTGCATAGCAATTCATTAAAAAAAAACACAACAGTACCAAATGGAACTACCGGTACAATAGGAAACCGTTCCTAAGCCACCTGCCTGTTCCAACTTAGACCACAGCACCAGCATCCCACTTGCAGGTTGCTAACACAGTAGCCATGAATGATGATATCTTAGATCACATTCATTCAGCCATTTATTAAAGCTTCAAGTGAAGTAAACTACTTTATTCTCTCCTTTCAGTGCTCTGACCATAGATCTACACGGTGGAGGAGGTGAGTAGAAACTATATACACAAGATATTTCTATTGTTGTCTCAGTGTAAACATCCTTCAGCACTGACTAATCAGCTAAGTGTGGTAAGAATGGAAAGCTTATTTGCATGTATTTGCAAATAAAAAACGACACGCTAATAAAGTTTAAGAAAAATTCAAAATGTATAAAAATAATGCCAATTTTGCAGGAACGTATGTCATTAAATTTGATCCACTGAAGACATGATCTGTCAGGAGCCATTATAAAAAATTAGGTGCAACATTAGTAATGTTTCAACCATAGAGATACTTTAAAATAAATCAAACCATGATAACAGACTGCCCGGTCCAGGAGTCCATGTCTTTGTTAAAGATGAGTTGTAGTGTAGTGTTGCAGACTTATAGCTCCTACCCCTGACAAAAGCAGTCAAACCCGTCTGTGGTGAGAAGTGTTCAAAAACCAGCTTCACCACAACCTCTACTTGAGCCTCCATGAGGAGAAAGGTAGGGAGTACAAGCACTGCATGACCATTAACTGTAGCTTTCAACATTGCTGGGGTGTGCAATGTAAAAATCAGGTGGCATGTGGATAAAATACATTTTAAAACTCACAAAGAAACCTTGTCGACATTACAAAATCAAATTGGGCACAGAGCTGTGAAAGATGATGTGATTCTCATCTCCTCCATTAATAATCAAAAGTTCAGTGTGATGTCATTGGTCTATGTTCAGGATCAGGTCCTATGCTCACATTTGTAATTTAAAGGTCCTGAATGAGAGTACATGTGTGCCATATTGGCCAGAAACATCCGGAAAGCAGACAGCATTGTGGGTGAGCCATTAAACAATGGTCTCCTCTCGTTTGCGGCCGACCCTTGCAGCGTAGAGAGGAGCGTCAGGGATAGAGTTGCTTCCCCTGAGGAATCAGCCAGGAGACAGTTCTCCACAGAGACGGACCCAGTTGCTCTCACTCACTCGTCTTCTTCAGGACAGATGGAGTGGAGTCTGTGAAAGTCCTGAAAGTGTCAAGCAGGAGAACAATGAGACATGCTAGTGCTTGTCTCCATGTCTTGGTGTATTTCAGGTGTTTTGGTTACCTAATTGGGTGGAGAGGCCAGGTCGACTGCACCGGTGTGGGCACTGCAGAGCTGGGGCTCATTAACATAGCACTGTAGATGTTGGCTGCCACCACCAGGATGCAGAGGAGGATGGGCCCGATGATTGCGCCTTCCAAACCTAGATAGTACGCTCCACCTGCCACCGCCAGACCTGTCAGGTATGGGTGTCCACCCCTGAGACACAGAGACAGCAAATGGCATGAACAGGAAGGCAAATCTACAGGATTATAATTTGTTCTTAAATATAATTTAAAAACACTTTGTGTCTTTTCATGTTTATCTAAAAATTAATAATCACACATTGTTCTTTAACATTTTCAGTGACCCACAGTGCAGTTTGTATGTGGAAAATCCCTGAAACAAACCATATGTTTATTTCACGCCCGACGCCCGAACCCCATCCTCCTGTGAAGGGCAGATCTATTCTAAGGGAAAGACTTTGACAGGACTCACACAGACCTACCCAGAGATATCAGAGTAGATGGCTGTGTCAACAAAATATGTTGGAAGCAAATGGCAGATCAGCAGCAGCATGGCTTTGAAACCTTCCCCCTGCGCCAACCACAGGTCACACACTGCCGGTACTGCTGCCCAGTAGGTCCCCAGGAAAGGCACTGCACCCAGGGTGGCTGCCAGAGCTTAAGGCCAAGAGAGATGGACTCAGAGAGGATGGAAATATTCTGTTGGCGTGGCAGGTGCAAAAATAGTGCAAGCAGGAATGGCTGTGATCATGCTGACTCACCAGAAGGAATGAAGACGATGTTGATGCCAAAGATGGTGTGTGTCAGCCAAGTATAGAGGCCATAGAACCCAGCCATCTTCAGAGAGGCGTCAAACACTCCTCTATATTACAAACACACAATATATATTCAACTTGAGATATATTTATAGATTATTGTTAAAGATAGATGGTTTTGTGGATGCAACTACCTGATGGCCTCCTCTACAGACTGGCCTATGATATTAGAGGAGGGTCCCGGCTGGGAGAGAGGGGTCAGGCTGATAACCCATTTCACTGGTTTGTAGTATTCACCACTGGAGCTCAGCAGGTAGAAGAGTGTGGTGAGGAAAATCACCTGCATGCACACAGTAAACACATATGATAGTGTCATCTGTCTCTCTACCCTCTTTCTCTCTTCCCTCTCTCCCCTCTGTCTGTCTGTTGCTCTCTGTCTATCTGTTGCTCTGTCTGTCTCTGGTTGTGGAAATGCAGAACCAGAGCCAGACAAAAATAGTAAACATGTCAAATTCTCATCATGGTGCCACTAAACCAAACCACACCACCCCATATAGACACATGGATTATGACAGTCATTGTTTCCTACCAGACTCAGGGCGAAGTTGAGCAGAGCCGTTCCACTGTGGAACAAGACAGTGAAGAGGGTGGTTGTGGTGGATATGAGGAGACCAACATTCCTACTCATTACCACCCAAAGAGACTCCAGGATCTACAAAACAACAAGGGAACAATAAACCTATCATTCACAGGACATGGGTGTGTGATTTGTTAAAACTGTCAGATGCAGTGCTGACAAACATTTTATTCAAATATATTCACCGATCCCCTGAAATATCATGTTTGATAAACGCAAAACTAAGAATGTAATTCAGCCCTTAGGCAAAGTTTTTTCAAATGACGGACACACAGATCTTTATGAAAATATATGCAAATCCAAATAAAAGACAAAACATGTACTTACAGACAGTAGCGTCTCAATGTTTTCCTGTAGAAAGGAGGCAACATCCTTCCAGTCCAGGATGTCCACTAACCAGCTGTTTTGTCTCTGCGCCAGCATCTTCTGACCACGATGGCGTCCAGAATGTGTCACATTCTGGAAAGAACATGGGATATTTTAAGACTCAAAGACATTTATAGCCACTCTAAAGACTTTTCTTCAATATCAAGAGGTTATCAAAGGACAGGCCTGACCTCCAGATACTACCTTCACAAACCAGGAATGATACAGTCGGTCCCAGAGCTCCAAAACCTGTTTCTCAATCACTGCAGTGTGGTTTACTTTGTCTCCTAACATCTTGTGTAGCTGCACAAAGGGAAAACAAAGACAGACATTTCTTGCACAGCTGGTTGTCGAAGTTTGTGGTTCGAATTTCTTCATATTTAATGTAAAATAAGTCAGTGACGGATATTATTCCCACCTTGAGCGTTATCCACTCTCTGCCATGTTGATAAACATTAGTAGCAGCTGAATTCAAAGCCTTCTGGACTACGCAAGCCTCTGGAAGCCAACTAGGAGGACAGGAGTGTCAGGTAGAACGAAGTGTTCAGCAAGTAAAAAAATCCATGCTGAACACATAACCCAAATACAAAAAAGAGAAATGTGAAGAAAAGGAAATGTTAACTGTCATACTTAGCCCATTCTGGATGGTTAGACACAGTCTCGTTGATGAGGTTACTTGTTACATCGATGATGTGTACACTCTCATGATGAACCTAGAAAGATATAAATTATTTAATCAAAAAAACATATCTGTGCCCAACAAATGCAGTGAGATCATTCAGCAATACAAAAGCATTACCATAGCAGTCAGCAGCAGAGCCATGAGAAGGGTCCCTGTGACGAGGAGGAAGATGATGAAGATGCTGATGATTTTATCCAGAGATCGCTCCAACCCTACAATCATCTGAACAAAGAGGAGGTAGGAGACACAGACAAAAAAGAAAGAAGGTGGGGGGAGGAGACAGAGAGGTGGGAGAGTTGGCACAAAGTCAGTGTTGCTCTGAAGAGGTTGAAAACATACAGTGATCAGACACATTGAGAAACCTGTCCTTCCTATGTGAAGAGGCCATTTTGGATCTAAAACCTCACCCCCCTGCAACAAGTCTCTCAAAATATTGTTCAGTTGTACGCTGGTGAAAATCTTATCAGGTTTCTCAATGCTCCAAAACTGTATCAACAATTAATAACTGCTTCGGTCTCCATTTGTGTGTTTGTTAAAATAAAATTACTGGAGTCATTGGTGAGTTACTGGAAAAAGCTCTGTTAGTGCACATCTCTCTCTGGATGGTGATGTCGGCAGCAGTCAGTAAAGGCTCCACTTTTAGCTACATATAGTGATATAAGCCACTGACCGATTTGCATTAAATCAAGTATAAACTAAAACACGGAAAACACCATGTGAAAATGGACAGAAATTTAAACAAGGCATTTTTTGGAAAACCAATTACAAACTGGGGTCTGGTTAATAGTGCAAATGACCAGCTAAAAACATCAGTAAGATAATGAAGTACAAAATTTGCATCTAATCATAAATCTCTATTTGGCAACAGTGTCTCTATGGTACGATACAAAAAAACACAACAAAAGCTTTGTAAATGAACATTCCTTCAAAATGCAGGACACATGACCAAATTTGCCAGCATATGTTACAAGTCACCTTTTCCATTTTCCTGCTCCCACAAAATTTCATGATATATGGGAGCCAGACGGTACTATTAATGTGCCTCTCTTTCTGGCTGCTTTAATATTGTACTAACCCACAATAATCATCCCAGTAACAGTGAGAAGGTCAAATTCCTGCAGTTGCTGAAGCATGTAACACTATGACATCCTAAAAGTCAAATGTGTGCCAGGCCAACACCAGTGTCCAAAACTATAATCTTAATTAAACCTTTTCAGAATAAGACCTTTTCTTTGTATTCTTCCTACAGTCCATATACTGAACACTCGTCTGTCTCTCAATACCTTCTAATGTTGTTTTCTACAATGTCCTAAAACAGCAGAGCACAGTAATTGTAATAAAACCTCACAGGAGTAAATTATGCATTGCATGGAAACTAATGTCAGTGTGACCGACGGTATCTTGTACGAATGACAATCAGGGTTTGAAATTAACTGAATATGAATTCAGGCCCCAGATGGCAGAAGCCTTTTTCACATGGTATTTTCTTTGTTCAAAAAGTCATTGCTCAAAAACTGTAATCCCACATTTCTGCTGATTTTTCTTTGATACCATTGGCAGTGTTTACATCCCAATAATAAACATAAAATCTGCCTTTTCTTATCAAAGAGAAAATCTGCCCTCTACTCCCACTGTGCTCTGCTCTGTCTATGTCAGCCTCCTCTCTGTGTAGCTCATACACTCCTGAAGTTAGATCAAACCAGGGAAGGTACAGGGGGGGTCTGAGGGACCAGAGATTCCCAACTCCCCCAACTGTAACTTCCTGTAAAATTAAAAGCAACAAGCAGGAAAGCAGCACATACGGACATGTAGGCAGGATGAGAGGGTGATGACAGTGGATGGGTAAAGCGCCAGTCCAAACTACTACAAGGTGTGATCACGCCCTCACACACACACACACACACACACTGCAGAAGCAGGTGAAGACTTTATCCGCGTCTCTCACTTTCTCTCAAACCAAACACTCATTCTGTCTTTCTCTCCACACTCTGCTCCTCAAAATCATTACCTGCTTGTTAAGCCAATGCCAGAGCTTGGGAGGAGACAAAGACACATTGGGAAGATTATTACTGGAAAAAGATGTGTGCAGCAGTCATCACATGTACCCGTTTAGTTTGGGTAGAGGGAGTGAGGGGTGAGAAAATAGCAGGCAGGATTTACCTACTGACCATACAGAGAGTTTGGGATGCAGATTACTGCAATTACAAACTGATTACATCCCATAAACGGCAAGACACATATAAATATCAGAGTTGTTGGTCGCAAAATATTAATGATCCTTTCCGGAAGATTTTAAAGTAGTTCTGATGGTTGAGGGGGAAAAAATAAAACATGATCACCTTTCAAATTTCTTACTATCCTACCAATAAATCCAGCAGTCAGGGGTGTATAGGTGTTACTCAATACTTTTCCCTGACTGTGTTCACCAGTTAGTCAAATACTTTCTCTCTGCAGTGTGATGCTGGACAGCACATATTTATCAGGGCTTCTTCTGGAAGTTAGGTTGAGGAGAGCAGTAAAACTGAGATCAAAAGCGATTTAATGAGAGCTTCTAAAATGCTATGATTTTAACAGACTGTGTTATATACAACTTCGAGTTTTTCTGTATTACTTTAATACTCTTATAGAATCCTTCTAAAGCCACTAAAACTTTGTTACTGAGACTGATGGCCCTGACAACAATAGACGGTCTTCATTGTGAAGAGTGTAAGATAAGTTAACAAAAACCTCTTGCGCATTATGAGGACATCAAAATCACCACCAGAGGAAGTAAGGACAGTGGCTGCACCAACGATAGGATTGGTCAGAGGTGTTACCTTGGTGTCAATACGTAGCAGGAACTGAGCTAGGCCTTTGATTGGTCTAGGCAGCAGGGCCTCCTCCCGCTCTCGTCCAAATTTCTCCAACACCATCCACCACGAGGTAACAGTGCGCTCAACAAAGCTCTTGAAGCCAAAGTGGACCACCAGCTTCTTCAGCACCCACACTAAGTTACAAACACAATATGAGCCTTAGTATAAAATACAAAGATACGTGTCAAATATATACATTTACACACACACTTTTTACATATATGCACATGTGTGTTACCAGCCACAGGAATAGGCAGAAGTTGTAGGATCCAGAGGTTGAGCCAGACCTGAACCAGAACTATGGCCCAGGCCAGTAGAATAAAGTAGATATCACTAGCTCTGTGGGACCTTTTCTCTTTCTGGAAGAGACCAGCTGGTAATGAACGAGAACCCTGCAGAAACCCAGGAGTGGCGGGTTGGGGCCCCACAGATTCCACACCATCTTGGGGGAAGGCAGTATGAGAGGGAAAAACAAAAGAATCAAGCAAAACGGACAGATAATTGGTTTGCTGTACAAAGTAGTAACCACAGTGTCTAAATTCTGATGTCAAAGCAGAAGAGTTTCAATCTTAATTTGCTCAATTAATTATAGGAAGGTGGGTCATTGATACACGCTGACTGCGGATAAAATGTATTTTTCCTACAAGTTGTACTTGTAGAAAAAAGCTGTAATGTAATGCTGCTGATATTTGAATAAACAATAGCTCTCCTACCTGTGGTAGAGTTTACACTGGGCTCTGTTTTCATCTGAAGGTTGCTACAGGAGATTGCCATGTAAATGGTATTAGCAGCAAATGACAAAACCTGCCCTGATAGCTCCCCTGGGAAGATGAGGAGAGACAGAGAACAGACATTCAGAAAAGTGTAAAGAGCAAAAAGTGACCCGTGGTCCCCAGATGGTCTGATGTTCCTAACACAACTCCAGTTTTTCAAAGACAAAACATTGACCTAAGGTCACTAATGTTTCAGGGTAATGCTGGGCAAAAAAAACACATGCATCAAATGACTTCACATAAAAGTGGTTTCCCATTTTTGAAGGAAGATTTCAACGGCTATTCATTATCACTGTTTCCAGAGCCAAGCAGAAGGTTAAATGGGGAGGGGGAGGTGTTGCAGTTAAAATAAGAAGTTGGAATGTGGCCTAAGTGTTGCTGGAGGTTAATGACAGGGAGAAAGAATTATAGAAATGATAGAAGGTTGACTATTGCACTGTTGAGTTAGAACACTGATAACTAGATAGTCTATGGTAGTTGAACAATTTGGTTATTTATACAACATATAATAGGTTTAAAATTTTTGGGAGATGATGACATAAGATGACTGACAATACAACGGCCAGTCAGCCTCGATCCAGACTAAGTCTACTGTCCAGCAAGTCTTTATTTCACACTAACCACATGTAGCTGGTTGAGTAAGAGGGGTTTAGAGTTTCTTACTGTGGTAAAGTGTGAATGTGAGTGTGTCCACAAATCTTCACCTCTGCCAGGAACGGGTGGTTTCTCTTGCGAGCCCACGATGAGGAGAATAACCACAACCACAAATACGGGCACTCTCCATGAGCCAGTCAGAGACACTGAAAACAGACACATTAGTGTGATGATGACTATGTATCTTCCCTCTCTTGTGGAGAAGCTTGTTCTTTAACTTCATGACGTGTTGACATCACTGGTAAATACTGTGGTAAGAATGCTGACATCCGTGCAACATTTTATCTTGCACCAGTTGTTTGTTAAACATGTTCTGCCACAAAATGTTCATTTTAAATGAGGGCCAAATAATTAGAAATAATATTGATGATTACGACCAACTGTTCCCTCCTGTTCTTCTATTTTCTTGAGCAGAACTCATTCTCAGTAGCATCGAGTCACTTTAACATTTGATGCCTAAAGGTCAACGCTTCTCTTTGACACTCCTGGTGTGTTCTAAAAATACAGAAGACTTCCCCATGTTACTGTGTTACCCTGCATGTGCTCTGTCTGAAGGACCTTTAGACTTGTAGAAATAGCTTCTATGTTTCAGCTTGTTTTTGACAGAAGTGTGCGTTTATCCTCCTTGTCTAAAGCTGGCTGCGGGCTAACTGCTGCACTCAAGACAGCAAACTTTGAAGAAATGTCCCCAGGAGCAAAGAGTGAGTTTGCATAAAAGTATGAAATGACTTCCAACATGTCAAAGCAAGCTATGCCGGCTTCTTCTCCTCTCCCCACTCACCAATGTAGAAAAGCAGGACGGCCCAGACAGGGAGAGCCAGAACTTTCGTGTAGCGCTCGGTTTGGGGACTCCACTTGAAACAAACAGCCAACAAGTAGCCAAACACCACAGTGCAAACCTGACAAGGCGCAAAAGATTACACAAGATGATCACTTTTTGTTTACAAAAACTTTGTTGTGGCAGGAGTTGAAAGGACAGGTTAGTACTGTTTGGAATGTGTCAGTAAGTTAAGCATGAAATATGATGTTCAAGTCCATAATTTGCTAGTAACGAATGCCTGAGATGGATCTACTCTACACAAAAACATGTTTCAGTGTAATTTCATGCAATGTCCTACTTCTCATTTGTGGACAAGAGTCCAGTGTCAGGCTATGTCTGCATTTAGAGAAAAAAAGAAAGGAGAGGCTGTCTGAGAAATAACAGGCAACGCAATTTGAATCTAGTCAAAGCAGGGTTTGGCTCAGGCCCCTGGTGCTATTTTGGAATAATAGGTTATTGATCAGTTAAATCCTGGAAAAAAATGTTCAGCTGTGATATGAAAGGAAGCTTGTGCTCCAAGGAAAAACAACTAATACGCTGCTATTTATAGATTTTCAATGTAGCATGACACAATTCGCGACAACAGCCATTGTTTAGTGTTTATGGGAATCTATAATAGTAATGATTATACAGAGAGAGATGAGAACATTAGGCTCTGCTACCAATTTAAAAATGATAATTATTCATTGCTTCCATTGATCATTTTCTCAACAAATTAATTATTTGGTCTACATTAAGTTACACATTGACACATTCAGCAAAAAAGTTCAATCCCTGTTACCCAAAGTGAGTTTTCATGCAGAAACTGCATTTTTTACTCGCATTATTAACAAGTGTGACCACAGACACCACCAGATATCAAACTGGAACAACATCAAACTTCATGTTGAGTCATTTTTGCCTAAAGTAGTGGGACATGGTTCTTAATACAGAGTTGGTTTGACAACCATACACATGACTCTGCTTACACCTGCCATACATATACATATACATTACAGAGATTGGTTTGAACCATAAGAGTCAGCTCCAGTCTAAGCTGTCAGACTTGACCCTCTCTTCAACTCTTCAATAGCAATGACACAGCCTGACACAGAGGACCTCATGTCACAGAAGGGTGTGTGTGTGTGCGTTGGGGTGATGACCAGTTGCCACTGTCCATTCACTCACCCACACAGCGTGGAAACAGTCCAGCGCGGCCCCGATGATCCCACAGACGTGCTCGAGGATCACCTGCAGACCTATGACGCTCCAGAAAAGATATAGGAAGTAAACAAGCGGTACCCCGGCTCCGATCGCCAGCAGCACCGTGAGCCTCTCCAGCACCAGCCTGCCCATCGCGTCCACCCCGTAGTTCACACACCACACCGGAACCAACAGCGTCCCCACCACGATGGGCGTCCCACTGTCCTGGAGGCCGCTGAGCCAGGAGCGACCGAGCCGGGCGAGGGAGTGTTTGAATGGGTGGAGGAAAGTGCCACAGAGCACTGCCCAGAGCAGCGGGCGGAGGAAGGCCTCCAGGATGAAGTAGACGAGGACCGCAGCCCCGCAGCAGATAGCCACAAAGATCATCGCCCCCGTGTTGTAAAAGGCCTGTTTGATGTTTTTGTCAAACTTGAGGGAGGAGGGCTGCGTTAGCAGTTGGCTAACCATCCCGACGGCCGGCTGGAAGCTCTCCGAGAAAGACACGGTGTGAGGGCTCTCCGGCCGAGACACGGCGGCAGGCTCCGGCGCCGAGTCGTCTTCGTCTGCCATGGTCCCCGGTTCCGCGACGCTTTTCTGCCCCGGAGATGCACCGCGTGACGGAGGACAACAAATGACGCAGTGTTGACGAAACGCGAGCGTGCTCAGCAGCTGGCTACATGGACTTCCTGACAGGAAATGACGTAACCCCTGGACAGGAAGTTGGTCATTTTTGTAGACATTTGGAGACAGTGCACGATAATACATCTCTATGTGTCATCGGTGCAACAAAAGCTGATATAATACTTATGATCATTATATAATGGTTTTAATATCATAGGCTTCATAACCGTTATTTCAGGTGTTATGGTTCAGTGTGGTCATAAGTTCTATAGTTACAGATAACACAAACATTTAAGTTGCGGTATGACCACTTGTCATTAACGTGGAAGACGATTAGCAGTACCTGATTTCCACCTCTGAATACACAAGAAATCCCAGTGGTTTCTGTAAGCTTATTAAAATTATACAATAATGGCTTTACATTGCCCTCAGCTGTTCCGTATACAGTACACATGTATATTGTATTTTCTGACAATTAACATTTTTGGCAGGTTATGTCACAGTTTAATAACGCTTAAAATGCTACAATAACATGGGAAAAATTAGTCCATGCCCAAGCAACATCCAAAGTGTGATCCTGCTCAGTGTATAGCTTCACTCACACAACAGACTGCCTCTGTTCAAAAGAGTCCCACTGCTCTGATAAAGCCAGCAGCCACTGTGAGGGCTGAAAAGGTGGGGCCAGAGCTATTTAAGAACATTTTGAAAAAGTAAGATGAGCTAAGCATAAAAAATTTGAAGTGAAGTTGAAAATATCTTTACATGGTTAATACATACAATAGGCAGTTCCTCTTGAAAAACTATATTTTGGCTGCACAAACCACCAACCAAACAACCTTTTCTTAATAATCATAACTAAAGGGATGGGATACGCTGTTTGGTTTTCTAGGTCATCAGAAAACCTTTGTATTTTTGCTAAGTTCAACATAAGATGCTGTCAGATGATCATTTGTGATCTGTGGGTTTTTTGGAATCACTCAGATTCTCAAGTCCATGCAGTATTTTCTTGTGAAATTTATTTATTGGCATATGTAGTCTTTATATTTTTTATACTTGGAAGCTGACATGAAATTTTAAAATAGTTGGCCTATTTATATTATAATACTACTACCTTTCATCACATCTCTTGTACTGACACCAGTACACCACACCGCTACAGTATAGGTTTAATTATTTATCTTGTTTTTTCTTTATGAAACAACCAGGTTGTTTCAGAAAATCCAAAACTCAGCCAAAGTCCACTTGCCTACTAGAATGAATACTTTCTGAAGCTGCTATGGCCTGGATGACGGAGAACCTTCACAAACATGAATATGTCTAACACTGTAAGCAAAGTGCACACTTGAATGTGGTCTCCAATAAAAATGTCATTTTTTATTGCTGTTTCATGTTCCATCTCTCTGTCCTCTGCTGTGCTTCATTATGGTGTTCCCATCAGAAGGTAGAAGGTGAGCGCTACAATGAGCAATAGGCAGAGGGGAGAGTTGAAGGTCTGGTAAGCTGTGGAAGGCATGAAGATGTCCTCATACTTATAGATACTGATCATGTGGTTGCTCACTGGAGGACTGTCGATGTCATGTCTTGTGATTGACCCTATTAGAAAAGGTAAGACAATGTAAGATGGCATTTAAATCAGTGAACAAAAGCACAAAAAGAGATAACTTTATGCAAATGTTTGACCACACACCTTGAATGGCAGGACCCCATGCGAAAAGGTAATACCATGAGAGATGTAAGTCCACAAGTGTTTCCTCTCTGGGGACATACAGTGGTCGTTTGAACCGGCAGGTCACCCTGTTGTTTTCAAAAATGCCTTCTTCATCTCTGGCCGGGTTCCTCTTGATCTCCTTGGCCCACTGGCCCACATTATAGAAGTGATGTATCCGCACGCGACCGTTATCATCATGGACACAGCCCATGACATCATCTCCTCCCTGAGGATGTAAAAGAAAATCAACAAATCCATGTGCTTGATTATGGGTTGCTGAGTGTCTGTTAATACCACAAAATGTGTTATCCCAGAACTAGAGACAGAAATTTCTTGACAATAGGTCTAGTAGTCAGGAGGCCTTGTGCAGCTGCTCACCATTTTCTTGTCAGAGGAAAACCCTACGGCCACCCAGCCATCTGTGTCTGCGCTCATTTCATACTCCACGTCTGTACCGATGCGACGATAACTCAGGAAGTAGTCACATGTCTCTGCATCACACCCTGGCTTCCCATACCTGGACACATACAAATGCAAACAATTATTTAAACAGTCATTAAAATATTATGATAGTCGTCAACATTTGATTTAAATTAATTTCAGAGAGCAGTGGCAGTGAAGATTTTCCCTGTTTAGCTCCAGAAGTAAAGCCACATTATATGGGATACCACAGATTTGGGAAATATAGCTGCAATAGAGCGCTGCTTTTAGAACCAGAGAAAAGATAGCAAACTAGAAAAATGAAGTATCCTTCTCTGACCTGATGCAGCCTTTGGTTACTCCACAGTCAGTGACCTTGATCTTGGCAAATGGATCCACTGGTGGAGCAGTGGGGAAAGGATAACCTGCAAAATCAGCAACGAAAACACAACTGATGGTTGTTTTCAAGACAGTGAAAAGGCCAAACAGAAGGCAGGCGGTGTGTGTGCGTGCGTGTGCGTGTGCGTGTGTGTGTGCGTGTGTGTGTGTGTGTGAGTGAGAAGTGGGCAGCTACCACTGGGAGCTGGCCCAGGTGCTGAAGGGCTCTGTGCAGAGGAGACCAGTTGAATGAATGTAGGATTGAATAAAAAAAAACACATAATGTTCAATTACTGTAAAAACACTATCTGCCTCTGTTTTCACTCTGTGTTGTATGTCGATGTGTTGGGCTACAGGGTTGTCTGCATTAAAAACGACATGTAAACAAGACGTGCTCGCGGGGAATGTCGGGCGCTTTACCGTCATCGGACAGATATCTGGACTCCAGGAACTCGGAGGCGAAGGTGCTGTACGAGTCCTTGTGTGGCTCCTGGTGTCCCGGCTCTCCGTGCTCTCCGTGGCCGGCCCGCAGCGCTCCCTCCTCGGTGGGACTCGGCTCGACCCCCCACCATCCGCTCTGGATCAGCAGCACCAACAGCTGCACGAGCCCCCGCAGGAAAATCATCGCCAATGCTCAAATTAAGCACAACATAAAAGCCCTAGATGAACCTGGAATCAGATGGGATCCTCAGTTTGGCTTCCATTTCGGTGTCTTCGCATGTATCCATCGCAGCGTCACAAAAATCATCCCCGCATCCTAATTGCCTGCTCGGCTGTTGACTCGCAGGGATGTTGGGGGGATTCAGCGCCGCAGACTCGATGATAAAGGGACTAATCCCACCCTAAATTACCCGGATTGATAATCTTTACATCTAATTCACACACACGCCCATAATCCGCTTTGAAGCCAGAACCCCGGTGCCTCGTAGTGCTCGTTAATCTTAGACATATTTCAGTGGAGGTCTGGGTTGGATGAATGGTCTCGCCCGGCCTCCCCCTCGCCTCCTTCCTCAGCCACAGCAGCGTCCAATGAGGAGCCGATACGTGCAGCTATCAGGATCAATCAGTTGGGGATTAAACCCAATAAACTGTCGATAAAGAGGTGACTTAAACAAAAAAAGGCACAGCATAGCTCACAGACGTTGATTGTATCCTTTGGCTTTAGTCTATGCAAATAAAACCAACACAGGTTGATTTTCAATCTTCAGTGTCTCATTGGGATTGAGATAATCCCAAAGAGACATTGAAGATCCAAAACAAAATCCCTCCATCCATTTTCTACCGCTTATTAGTTGAAAATAAAATAACTGTCCTGTCCACATCACCCCCTCCACTGGGACAACAAAAGGAAAATTATCAGACTTTTTTGTCAGTTATCTGTTGAACTGGATCTTATTCTAATTTTAAACATGCAACCATTCAAATACAATTTCATTAAAAGTACAAGATTATAGTGGAAAAGCCTCTGGGCCAAACTAATATATATAAAAGTTCACAATCTAAACATGATGAAAACAACCAATAAAGTGAATCCTGCAACATGCACAAAATGAATGCAGACATAACCTCATTGTTGTCATTGGCACTGCTTATTTCATCATTATACTTAAATCAGCCATAATTTCTTCTGTCATCTTTTCCATCACCAGTAACATGCACATATTTAATACACATTAGGATACACATGCAGTTTAAAAATGTATGAAGTATTGTGCAGACATGTATGCTCTCTGTCTGAGTGCATTATTATTTCATATTCTGCTGCTTAAACTTCAAATGTGAATTTATGTCTCCGTGGTCCCAGGTGTCTTTGCAGAGCTGCTTTAGGAACACTGCATTAAATATGTGTACCTGCAGTACTGGTAAATTTATAAATTCCAGCATAGACATGTGATGCATATTATTTAATTGGAAGAATGTGCATTGTTTCAAATGGAAAAGTGGTAACTCTTCTCATGAACATGATCTGACCATCCCTTTGTCTGTCAAGTGTAACTCCATTCTACATCTTTCTCATTGGTTGTACACACTCCTGCCACTTGATGGTGATATTCATCCACAGTTTTAAGTTTGCTCTCAGGTCTGACTGGGAAGTCTCATGTTTCGCCTACATCTCTGTGTTCCACTGTCATTTGTATTCCACTACATCCCAGAAAAAAATGCACACTTTCTAATTAACAAAGTGCAGTAACTATCAGTTGTTTATAAATAATTTTAGTCAATCTTATAATAATAATATCTGATATCTTGATGATAGCACTTAGAAATCTTGTATGTAATATTAAATACAATTTTAATTATAATAATGAATAAAATAATATGAGCAGGTAGTAGACAACGTAATTAATGTATTAGCACATACATCTATTTACAAACTAGTACAAATGGACAGTTGATTTTAGATAAATTACTTTAAATTAATCAGTTTAATTGTATGATTTAACTGGTTAGACCTAACATTACGTTACTTTATATGTTTTGTTTTAATGCCAAATCCTTGGAATTTTTTGTTTAAGATTTTAACGTGTAAAAAAGCTGGGAAATGTTGTTGT
The DNA here is from genome assembly GCA_016785345.1 of Trinectes maculatus. Taxonomy (NCBI): domain Eukaryota; kingdom Metazoa; phylum Chordata; class Actinopteri; order Pleuronectiformes; family Achiridae; genus Trinectes; species Trinectes maculatus. The sequence continues at coordinate 272,848 of JAFBJQ010040670.1, read as the reverse complement.
TAATATCTGTGTCCTGTAGGTGATGCTGGAGTGTCACTATGTGACAAAAAAACAGTGACTGCCAAAATTTTAAAGGCTAATTAAAATCCATAATCACACATGAACACACTTAGCTTAGCTTAACAATATTAATGATAAAAAAAACAAATTAAGTCTGGTGAACAATAATGTTTTTTTTGGAAATAACACAATAATTCCAACCTTATGCTAATAAACCACTAAAAAGATCACTTTTGCTCTCTTGAGTATTCATGCTTGTTCCAACATGTCTGTGCTTTAAAGCTTAAATTGGACATTGTGCCATTACTACAACCACTCATGCATCTAAAACGTGTGTTTTTTGTATCATGCCTTTGCACATACGTGTCTGCACATACAAAAGTGTGTGACCTTTAACCCCCATTCATACGGTTTCTCACTGCAGACAAGAATCAACCTGATCAATCGCTCTTCTTATTCTCAATCCACCCAATTATCCCTCATTTATCCTTGTATTATTTCCACTTCTCCGCCAACACCCTTACTGCCCCTCTCTCTTCTTCCCAATTACCATTCCATGTAGGGAGCAATGCTTGCTGGGTAATGAGAGACTCTGGGCGTACCAATCTTATCTTAATAGCCTTAAAGGGCCACTCATTAACACAAACACTCATTCTGTCTTGCACTCACACACATCCACACACACCTGTCCATGCACATCATGCCATGGAGAGAGACAGAAAGGCAGAATGAGACAGGAGAGAGGAAGGGGATGGTGGGAGAGGAGCGATGAGGAGAGGATGAGGAGCGCCTTAGGGTGGGGGGTGCGGGGAGCAGTCTGCTAAATGTCAGCGGTGTGTCTCCTGGGTCTGAGAGACGAGTTAGTGACAGGAGAACAATGGCCGCTGGATCCATTCAGAGACACAGCTGCTACAAGTGCATGCCTGAATCTGTCGTCCGTGTAGCCATCAACCCGCACTTGTAAAGGCAGAACTAAACACATAAACACACACACACATACACACTAATAGAAGAAACGCATTCTTGTACGCATGATGTTGTTGGGAATCAGACTCATGTAAAGTGGCCAATTGAAACATACATGTGAGTTTTTTGTGCTTGTGTCTTTTCTGCCACTGCTCCCTCTCCTCCCGCTGCTGCTGTATAACAAAGCTGACAAAGGTCTATGGTTTTACTACTGTCATTATTGGTATGACGGGTACCAAACCCCTTCTGTTCTTTTTAGTGGCTTGTGGCTTATACTCCAGTTGTAGCAGAATTGCAAATGCATCATTTTATTCCCTAATGGAGCGGCAGCTGCTGAAGTAAACCCCTGTTTTGTTTGGGGGGTTTTTTTGCACTGAAGCCATGTTGGATCGCTTTGCCTCATTCTCTGCTGGACAGTAGCTAGATCACTTATCGACTCAGCCCCACTTATAACACCAGGCTATTACCTCTGTCTCTAACTCTCTTACAGGCACAAACAGTCATAAAGCAGGTCTGTGATCTAGCTGCAGGCCTCTCCGCCCCAAGGGCTTCATTTAGGAGTTGTCAGAAATCACTTTACTCACAGATCAGAGTAAGAACTATTGACATGTTCTTCTGTCTGCAGCACAAGCGCACCTCCACCCCACCCCCCCATCCTCACACTCACAAAAACACTAAAAGACAGTCATCTCCACTGGAGTATGCTTATTACACTTATTGGGTAATTCTCTGCGACAGAGGGATGGGAACAAACGCATGTTTGTCTTTGTCTCGTTTGCATAACTGGCTCAGTTTGGGCATGTTTTCTGTTGGGGTCTCTGTGTGTACCAAAGGCTGAAAGGTTCTGTTGTGCTGATGAGATGTTTGCTTTAGAGATAAGAAGGCGCAGATGAGACATCGATCAGCGCTCATTAAACACCACCAACTGTGGTGTTGAACACAAGGCCACACATTCACATGCACAGTGCTCAGCTATATGTACAGGTATAGCTGCCAAACAGGAAAAATGTATTTAAGCTCTCAATGTATTTGATCTCATTCCAGCTTTGCATACAGTACATCAGCCCCCTGCCACGTCAATGACTCTCAAAGCCGGTATTGACAGCTGACTTAAAATGCTTGTTGTCAGTAGACTTATCCATTAAGCTGTGACATGGCTCTCTCTCCATATAGACATGCCGACTGGTCAGGGCCTTAAGCAGTGATTATGGTGTTGGGCAGTGGGAGCTGGGGGCTGCACCGTCATTAGTCTGGTTAATCAGAGCCTTGCTGCAGGTTAAGCTCCGCAGCCTCAAGAGACAGGCTGATGAGCTGAGAACCGTGCCCAGCCTACAGTTCTCCAGTCTGGGCTCGAGCGGCTCCCCCTGGCCCCAGCCTGCTCCAGCCTGCTCCAGCCAGTAATCTATAACTCTTCCCTGGAGCATGGCAGTGAGGCTCAGCCTCCTGGACAACACTGACACATGATGCATGGTAATGAGACACACACAGAAGGACCCCCATTCACACACACCTGTACGCACATACCCATACTTCCCACTGAGGCACTGTTTGCAATCATCGGTTTTTATGAGTTTGCTCTGCCTTGCTTCTAAGAGCAGTGTATGACCATCGATAACAAAAACAAGTGGTTCCCTGAGTCGTCAGCAGTGACCTTGACTTAACGACCGATCTGATTCAACATCTAAATGCTTAACTACCCCTGTCCATGGAGTGCAGTAACAGCCAGCTCAGCAGAATGGGTGTATAATGACCACAGGGACTATTGGAACTATTGAGACACGCACACTCAGACACAAACAAATTCCCACAGGGATACAAGGGGCCTCGGCTCAGCGGGGACCCTCCAGAGAGGTGTATCTGAGCCAGGCCTACCATTGGCCAGCCTCCTCTAACCCAGCATCCCCTGTGAGCTCATTAGCCCCAATCATAACCACTTCCCTATGTCTACTCTACACGCTCCATCCATCGCCACCCTGCCACACACAAATTACACTCTCCATCAGGATCGGATGGAGTCTGTCTGTAGTCTGTAGGAGTGCATGTGTGTTTAAAGGACAAGGAAGGTCGGAGAGCCCCGTGAGCCCCCAACATTTCCCAGTGGGCTTTGCAGACCCTAGCAGAGCAGAGAGGAATGGGCGGGAGGCAGCGAGAGAGGAGACAACTGGATGTGAAAAGTAGGCAGAAGGAGGTTAAGCACTCTGTTTTCACATGATGAAGTGGATGACCATGTTTCAGTTCAAGCCCCTTACACTCCTCTTTTGTGCCGCGTGACCCATATGGGCAGCAGAGGAGGGAAAGAGGGAGGAGGAGGGGACGGGGGGGGGATAAAGAGGCTTTTCATTTTAAAAAATGAGTGTATGCTGTGTACAGAGGAAGGACCCCAGAGAACCACAGAATGGGATGAGACAACAAAGAGCCCCATCATCAGTTTAGTGAATAGATCTGTCCATCTTTCCCTTTTATCTCCCTCTGCTCTTTTTCCACCATCTCTTCCTCTCTTAATCAGCCTCTCATTGTGCCATTAGCTGAACCTGTAGTCTTAATCAGAGGCTTGGCACAGACATCAGTGCTATCCACTGCCCTTCTCACTCACCTACACACACACACACGCACACACGCACAAACACTAAATAAACACATTTTAATGTGACACCAATCATGTTATCCACTCATTGAGCCCTCATCCTCCCCCTCCCTCTAGTAACCCACAACCCAAACATAACACATGGGACACGCTTCCCTCCTGTCCATCAGTCATCCAACACACTGCTGGTCTAAAAATATGAGTATGTGTGTGTGTGTGTGTGTGCGTGTGTGCACATGTGGCTTTTTGGCATGAATCCCAAGGGAAGGCAAAATGATTTTAACTCAGTAACCTGAATCTCCTATTGAAAATTTTCACATGAATACCACACACACACACACACACACACACACACACACACACACACACACACACACACACACACACACACACATTCTCCCTCTCCCTGTCTCTCTTATGCACATTAGTGTGTGTGTATTGATAATGCTCATTAGCATATTTATGATCATTGCCAGCCTCTTATTGTTCGCTTGCTCCATTAATCTTCATCTGCCATGAATACCACACACACACACACACACACACACACACACACACACACACACACACACACACACTCTCCCTCTCCCTGTCTCTCTTATGCACGTCAATGTGTGTGTATTGATAATGCTCATTAGCATATTTATGATCATTGCCAGCCTCTTATTGTTCGCTTGCTCCATTAATCTTCATCTGCTGCCTTCCAACTGACAGCTCAATCTAACAGGCCATCACTGGGCACTGGGCACTCACACACACACACACACACACTAATAAATGTTTGTACATAAAGCATACTTGCATCAACAATCATGGGGCATTGTCTCATACATGCAGACACACACAGTCAAGCAGACGCTATGATTGACATTCACCCCTGTGAGCGTAATCACTGGAGGTTATCCTACCCAGCTGTGTGGGGGTCTACTCTGCTTCTCCCTCTCAGTGTTGTGGTGTTGTACCCGCAGGCGAGTGTGAGCTCCTTCTGGGCCATAGGTGGGTGATGGTGCCCCTTGATCGGGGCCTGCCAGCCTCACTCTGTATATCTGCCTGTACACACACATCTCAAAAATGCTCCGCAAAGTATCTCGACCCTCCCCCCTCACTTTTAAAGACCGCTGTCTGTGTTCTCCCGGAGCCAGTCCCCCCACCAACGCTACGCCAAACGCAACCCTCAGGCCAATGTCTGCAAAGAAACACTCACTCTGCTCATCTGCGGGTGAAAAGCATAAAAATGAGAAAACACAGCAGGTAAGGGTGTAGCAGAAACACACAGGGAGCTTAACTCTGTGTATGTGTGTATGTGTGTGTGTGTGTGTGTGTGTGCGTGTGTGCGTGTGTGTGTGTGTGTGTGTGAATTAAGGTGTGATGACAGCATGTGTTTGTGCATACGCAAGTGAGCACTCCTCTACTGTTTGTTCAAATGTTAATGTGTTTGTTTAAAGTCAGTATGACAGACTGACTGACTCACAGCTGATTACTGAATGAATGAGTGCTGGAAGGCAGCCAAGTTCAATGGGAGGTCTGTCCTCCTCCTTCCTTTCTATCCCCTCCTCTCCCTCCTCCTGCAACACCCTGCTGCTCCAGGAAGGGCAACCTGGGAGCCAGGATATCCGTGTGTCTTATTTGCCAAATGGATGGGAAAATAAAAAGTGAAGCAAAACAAAAACAAACAAAAACAAACTTACAATCTCCTATAGATTATGCTTCTTTAATCCATACACAGTTTGTGGTTCTACTGGGAGGACTGATGCAAAAGACAAATGAAAGAACTTTGGCAGAATAATAATAATAATAATCCCAGACCAGACAACACATGCGTGATCTTTCAGTCAGTAGAACACCACTTACTTAACGGAATCTTTGGTGACTAATCTTATCAATAAGTTCCATATTCGTGTATCAGATTACAGTGCAACCTACTTTGTTTTTTTTGATGTGTTGTTTCTTATCTGGTTACAGCTTATCAGTGGCGTGTGGACATTTACCCTGAATTTAACATGAAAAACAAGACATTTTATCGACAAAACCTCGCGTGATTTAAATGATGATGTCTGGTGAATGAAATCTATGGGCTCATTTATCGTTGAGCTATAAGATGGTTTAAAACTAGAAAACACCGGGTAGAACAAGTCATAATACTTCTCTTTCCTGCACCATAAAGCTATTTTTATAGAGGCTATCTATAATATTCCACTATCAGAGATTATAGAAGTTTTATTGTCATCTCCCACAAGAAATGAGTTTTATGTAGCTTTAGTAAATCATTCCTTCTTTCTGCGATACCAGCTCCAATGACTGTTTGCTGCTGTGAGTGTGAGAGTTGTGCAGTGTTAACATTTATGAGGTGTAAGCTAATATATTTCAATAGTTTATGGGAGCAGTAAAATGAGAAATATATAATTTGCTAACACGGACCATGTAAAACAGCTCTTAAAGATGAGCTGTGAATACAAATGCAGATTTCTTATTGTTTAAGCATATTCTATCATTGATGACCAGGAAGATGTTTTTTTTCCATGCACTCCCATCAGAGTACCGACTGTGGGCATTTGCAACGTCTCAGTCCATTAGAGAACTGATTTTTATTTCATATTTATGATGATGTGATATTTTTCTATAATAAACCATTTTAGTACAATCCAACTCTATTGTTAAGGAACTTCTAAATATCTTACCATTTTTTCACTACAATCATTACATTTGGTACCAAACAACATCCAGCTCTTCCTTTGTGTTACATTTCATGTACATTGCTGTTTCCAGGGCAATGAGTCCATGACCTGGTTACCGGTACAGGAGAAAGAGTTCAGATTGATGTGTTAACACTGCGCTTTTCTCATCATCATCAGCTTCATTTACCCCATGATTAACTCCCAATCACAAGGTGTGATTAAAGTCAGAGTAAAAATATTCCATACATATTTAATAGTCCACTAACAAGGAAACCAGCTCCCAAACTGCCAACAAAATAGATATACACCCATAACGGCCACACACTCCTACATACATCTCTTTTCCTCGCCTGAAAACCCATACCTAAACATTTCACGGCTATCTCCCCCACACCCCAGCGCTGGCAAGGTGGAATTAGAAAACCAACCCCGCGGTCTCATTAATTAATTAAACACCAAGTGCCAGTGGCACCTGGGTACCGGTTATCACTGCCACTCAGACACACCGTGATCTCAATAACCACCACACCACGGGGCACTGAAAGAGGGGATGGAGTGGGTGGAGGGGCAGTAAGGGACACAACGTTGAGGTGAGGACAGGAAAGGAGAGAGAGAAAGGAGACCTCAGACATCATCACTCTTTGTAAAGTGGGACACATTTACACTAAACAAATACAGGGGAGGCTGATGAGTGTTTACTGCTGTGGGTTTGTGTTTGTGTGTTTTTGCCTCCCTTACAGACTCCACAGGGCCTTTTTATCATTCGGCCTAGCAGGGCCCCTAAATCACTGCAGGAACCCCCTCCTCATCATCTCCTCTTAATACCTCTGCATGTGGGCACACACACGCACATACACATTTATTCCTGCTCTGTTAGCATTTTGCATTCTTTAAACTGTCTATAAATAAGGAGTGTGGTAAATTTATGTGTTCCAGTTGTTTACAATTGAATCTTCCCATTGTTTGTACGCAATGTATACTACATGCAGTGTTCTCTCTATTTTATGAACTGTGACCATGTTTTGATTACAACTTATCAGTATCAGTGCTTACACCATGGTTTATGTGTAGAGGTTTGTTGCTTTAATTTTTTTTATAGTCTCACAGGGCAGATTCCTTATAACGATATCAATGTGTCTTGTTTTGAACCATATTTATGGGATAGATTGTTATCAATTAACCAGTGTCCATAACTGATTATCCAAGCAATGACAGATCAAATAATCAATGCAACAAATGTCACGGTTATAAAGGTATCGATGTGGGATTTTCTGGCTTACACTGATTGTGAATATTAAATTCAAATATTTTATTTATTCTATTTTCAGATTTATAAAAAATACCAGGATCACATATATAAACCAACATACCTCTGTGACACCCAAAATGCTAGCCCTATCTTTTCAATTAAAACAAGGCCATCTACACTAATTGGACCAACAGGGACAAATACTTTGCAGTTCTGAAAAACAAGCAGTACGGGTGTTGATTTCTTCGCAGTTCAGCTTTTGAAATTGACTGTGAAAAAATGTCTGAATCAATAGGAGATTTGGGAATGGGAAATTCAGAGCAGGTGAGACTCTCACATTTTTAACAAAAACGAGACAAGTGACAAAAGTATCTATGAATATGATATATGGTGCAGTGGCTACTTCAGAATGAGATTTAATAAGTAACATATTAATCTGCCTATCGCCTTGAAACACCAACAGTCAAGGCTATCAGTGACTAATGAAGGTATTTGAAATCTTACACAACCTGGTAACAGCATCTAAACAATTGGAGAACGCACTTCAGTCTGTCTTTTGACCTCATCTGACAGCAGTAATGGATCTTTGGGGAAACTGGAACAACTTTTTTTCTCAAATGACAGGGCCACGGGTGAGCTTTAAATAATTATCAAAAACACTGCCACTGTTTGTTGCTATTTCCCTTTACTTATAATGTCTCTATGAGGTGACTCTATGAAAGTCAGTCTGATTGTTTTGCAGACTTTTCTCTTTTTTTTCAGTAAATCACATGGCAAGACAAAGAATGTGGATATAGTAAACTGCTCTGACTGAAATCTTGTTTTCTTCAGATTGATCAGAGTGTGTCCACAGCAGAGTTTGGAGACATGATTGAGTTTGTGAATCCATGGCTGGGATTGTCTCTTTGGGGTGTTTATGTTGGAGACGGCAACATTACCCATTTTGGGGTCGGAGGTATAAAAAGCTTGGCTAGATTTTAACCAATTGTTTTTCTTAAGTACATTTTTTTCCTCTGCTATTCATTTCATTTGATTTTTTATCAGTTTCAGCTACAATAGCTAAAATGACCTTATTCTGACACAGGTTCAGATTTTTTCATTTCTGCCGTCTAGTTGAGAACATGACACAGAAAGCTTGCCGCAGCTTCCTAAAACAAATGGCTCCGAAGTCAAGTGGTGACCGAATTCTGAAGAAGACCAGAATCAGCACGCAGCGCATAACAGATCTCAAACTGCCGTCAGGATCTCAAATCAGGGTCAACAACAACAAACACAACCTGGCTCCATCACCACATGAGATGATGAGGCAACGCTGCCAGACATTTCTGCAGCAGGAGTTCAATTACGACATGATCAATTTCAACAGTGAGCATTTCGCCACATTTGTTCGATATGGCCACGCTGTGTGCAACCAGGTGAGTTCAGGCGCACTTGAGTGACGGTGACTGAGAAAATTAATTTTTAATTGGATTACTGATCAAATGTTAAGTAACTTTTCAAGCAAATTCAATTACGAGAACTCTCAGCTTTAAAATAAAATAATGTAAATATTCAGACAATAATTAAATTATAATTAATTTCCCCCTTTCTCAAGTTTTAATAACTGACTCTTTTTTTAGATTCCCTTCAAGAAAAAGAATGAATTTCATGCGGAAACAACTCAGACTCTGCAAATGATAATGCAACAGCGGATGGAGACAGGAAGTTAAGATACGTATAGCTGCAATACAAACTTTGTTAATGAGGTTAATACAAAAATTCTCTCGCAGCTGTTTTGATATTTTTTCATTTAAACAATTTGAGGCAGAATCTGTGTGTTTCTTTCTCTATGTGCACACAAAAACTCCTTAGCAAACTTTACTAAAGGCCAAAAAAACTCAACAACAAAGCCCATAAGACTCCGGAAACTATTTGTCCTCTTGTTTATTAAGACTTCAGGAATGTCAATAAGAGCATTTCTATACAGTAGGAGGGCCAGCATGCAGACAAAATGACCTTCTGCTATTCTCCTAGTTGATAATGACCCAGACACAGGCACACCGCCCATCAGCCAGACCTCTAATAAAGCCAAACACACTCTGTCATTTTCTAATAACCTCCACGCAGCAGCAAGAGTCATGGACAGGCCAGAATCTTGTGAATGCAAGGAGGAGAACTAAGCTCTGGGTGGACAGGAAGTGGTGGAAAGCATCCTTTTTTTATCGATCCGGGGCTGTGTGCTGCCTGATGGCACATAGTTCTAACTGCATTCTTCTTCTCCACCCCCCAAACACACAAAGACAAAGACTACTGGAGAAAAGAAAGAAAAAACACACACAGTGCAAAACATTTCACTCTAACAATCAATCCCTTTGGTACACTCATTTGCTAGGCTCTTGGTTGCCACGTTGCTACACATACACGCACCCACATACACACTTGCAAGGGTGGTATTTTTCCAGAGACAGGGTACGTAAACTTGTTGCTCTTTTCTTAATTAGTAGAGACATTCCATCATTTTCCCCCTCTTGGCAACCCCTCCAAGGGAATGCTCATTAATTGTCTTCAATAAGTCCCAATAATACCTCCTCATCACCCCGCACATGTACACGTACATTCTCTGTTTGGAGACATCCACGTCAACTGTCTGAAGACCCCAGTCATCCACAGTCGGTTTTCCAGTCCCCCACTGGTTTTCTCCTGCCTCTCCTCCAAACTTCACATCACTGGCTCAGTCTGACAACGTACCCATACAGCTGGTCTGAGAACGCCTGCAGAGAGAACTTATGTTGTACCCTCCTCCTTCCAGCTTGTCCCATGTCCCTGCGGAGCTGCGGCTCCCTGACAAGCCTCTTCATGGCCTGAGAGAAGGCCTCGGCCGTCGGTTCGCATAAGAAGCCCGTTTCCCCATCTGCCACACTCTCCAGGGGCCCCCCAGAGTTCACAGCGATAACAGGGCAGCAGCAGTACATGGCTTCTACAGGGACTATCCCAAAATGCTCTCTGCTCGGGGTGTAGAGCACGGCTGTGCTGCCCCGCAGCAGTGCCACCTTCAGTGAATCAGAGGGGGAACGCAAGAAAGTGACACAGTTCTCCAAGTGGAGTTGCACTGCCAGCTCTTTCAGTTCAGTGTAATGTTGAACATTCTCAGTAACTCGGCCATCATAGCCCCCAGCCACCACCAGGTGAATGCCTGCTCTCTGGCTTAGAGGAAGGTTGCTCATCAGGGCTGCCAAAGCCTCCAGAGCCAGGCCCAGATTCTTCTTTCTCTCATATCTGTTCAGAGAGAGAAACAGGCAGGAGGTTGCTTCAGGGAGTAGCCCTCCCAAGCCTTGTGCTTCAGTGGATGGCTGGTCAAAAGTGAGTGTATTGAGGGAGGGATAGAGGACATCTGTCTGGACTCTGCTTAGACTATGAAAGGTCTCCTTGAAGATGCCTGCAGTGAACTTGCTGTTTACCAGAATCTAAGTGGAAATATGGAGAGATTTGTTCATAAGGACCTTACATATCATACACACACACACACACACATAATGTATCATATTTTATATAATCTCATAAATATCCCGTATTTTTAATTTAGTATATTATACTATATTACAACTGCTTGGTTGCAATGGCATTTGTGTCAAACTAAAATCTTTCTGAAAAAGACCTGCAAAAACTTTAATCAACATTCATGGGAAGACATAACTTGTGAAAATCAATTGCTGTTTTTAATGAAGTAGTAATTGATTAGATTGTAATGACAAACAAACTTGTTTGTGACCAAACAAATATCAGTTGACAGTCGAATCTATTTATGGACAGTTTTTGCACCTATTTTTTAAGTCAATTGAAGTTAATTGTTTCTCTGTCTGGCTCCTGTTCATTTTTTTGTTTCTGAGTATATATTACTAGGTTACCTCATTGTATTTCCTGACAGGTGTAGAACAAAAATACAATTGTTTGCAACTAATGAGATTCTGTGCCTTATATATGTCATATTTCAAAACCTACATTGCATCATGTGCGTAATATACATTCACACAAATATATTTATTGTGACTGTATACATTATTTGTTGCTAGAGCTTTAATCTGTTAGAGTTTTACTGCAAACAAGTGGCACAAAATTAATATTATGATATTAAAGAATAACATTAGTTTAATAAATAATGTTTACATTTTCAAATTTCAAAAATTGACTCACATGTAGACAAAGATAGGACCCTTGTACCCTATGTTTATTCATATAACTGTGAAAAAGTGATTACACTTAAAGCACAAAATTACAAAACCATGTCTAATCTGTCCTTATATTTTTCATTTTTAAGTAAATTTTTTGCTCCAGTGACTTTACATACCATATCAGCCATGCCTGTGGTTCGTTCCTCCAGCCAATCAATGGGAGCACGGTAAAGTTTCTTTAAAGCCGACTTCCTCTGGGTCAGCAACTGATCCGGGAAATGGCAGTAAAACAAAACCTTCTTTCTGTGACGGGACAGTCGCAGCACTGGGATACACACCGACACCTGAGGTGGAATAAAAGTTATTTAAACAAAAACATCTTCCTCCTCCTAAGTGATCAGCAGAAAGTATGGCAGCTTTGATGTGTGACATTGCAATCAAGGTAATTTAAAATACACAAAATGGGATGTATCAAAGATGAGGACAGACCAAATCAAACAAATAACATTTTAAGGAGACAGCTACACATTTACATATACAGAGCAGAGCATGTTGTCACTACATATAAACATACATTTTCTACATGCATGTACATAGAAAACAATGTGAGAGACAAATGCTGTATATTGTCTTTGTCACCTTTTCTTGTCTCTGTCATTGTCTTAACTTTTATTGCTCATCTGTAGGCTTTTCTATGTCATTACTGTAAGAGAGAAGGGCTGGAACCTTTGTGTATTTGTATAAAATACAAAACTGTCCAGTGGATGACATGGTGATATAAATAGGTGACACACAGAACTCTGTGGAAGACAAAGGAAGTTATTCTCTTAGCAGCAGTGTCAGTTAAGACAAAGAGGGCTCAGAAGAGAGAGACAGAACAGACAAACAATCACACAAGTCACCTGGTCACAGAAGATGACGTCATACTCCACCCCACTGAGGAAGACCAGGTAGAAGGCCACATAGATCATCCTCAGGTAGGCACACAGGGCATGTAAGAAGCCAAACACACTCGTGGGAAGCCAGTCACCCACACATATCTATTAGAGAAGAAGAAGAAACCACGGCTATCACAGATTCTCCTTTACATATAAAGTTGTTGTGTATCTTATAAGGTGAATGTTAACACACCACAGGCAGGTCTGGATCGAGGGTTTCGGAGAAGCAGTGTTTTGGATCATAATGTGCCGTCCAGATCTGAACGCTGCATCCCCGAGACTTCAGAGCAACAGCAGCATCAACCACCAGCCGCTCTGCTCCACCAATACCCAGGTCTGGATGGAGGAACACCACCCGCCCCATCCTGCACACATGAGAAGATCAAGTAAATACGTTTTCCAGAAAGGTGATGCCTCTTTGCACACAAGGATGAAATATAGTAAATGATTTACTGTATTTAAACTTTATGTGCAAAGATCGGATCTGATTTACTGTAAATCAGATGAAATATGAGTGGAACAAGCATTCAAATATCTTTATAACTCATAAAATGTACAATTCTCTAACTGAACAAAGACTTCAGAGCTGCACAATTAAAGACTTGTGCTGTCGCCACCACATCGTGACATAGGTGTTGAATAAAACGGACGAAAAGACCACAAAAAACTACACCAGTAGTAAGTTTCTCCTATATGAATTTAAATGTCACTTCCGTAGTAATAACTGTTTAACACGATGAAGGGGCTATGGATATTGACTAGCCTGTAGCTAACTTAATTATAACGTGCTTCAGTCAGTTGCTTAGGTGGACATCTGCATTTAAAACTATACACAACAACTTCACCCCAATTTAAGTGCATGTTTACCTCAGACTCTCTTCAGCACTTTGTCCAAGCTAGGAAACCTGTGGTTGAGCTTGACCGTATACCTGCGATGGCAACAACTACCGCCATGAAGCTGCAGCGTTCTGGCGCCATGTTGGCTCAAGTCAACCGCTCAGATTAGGCTAATTGCGCTTCGTGAATGAACCACAATGGCGTCTTTTTCCTCAACGCACCGGGGACACGTCTGCTTCAGAGTCATGGCGGTTCATTAATATGCCATAGAGTTAAAGAAAAAATACACACCTAAATTCTACCTATCACAAATTCCTTATCTTCATTAAATAAAAAAGATCTCAAAATACCTTAAAAATAAGCATGTAAACGGATGTTTGTGCCATTATTTTTGAGTTGGATGCGACGAGCCGCTCAGGCTTCTGCTCGGTCGCCCGCACTGGTCTTGTGGTTTGCAGTCGTGTCCTTTTCAGACGCACGTCAGCTTTGTGGGTTCTCTTGTCAAGTTTTCTCCCGTTACCTCACAAACTCCTGCTCCGTGGACGTGGCCGTCGGCTTGAAGAGGAATTCTGGGATTCATCTCTCATCGTAACAGAAAAAACAAAATGGTAGGAATAGCAGCTCGTTATGAGACCATCATTACCGTTAAAGCTACGCTGCGATATTACACTCATTCATCCTAGCTCTAGTGATTTGCTATACATTAGCTTAATTGCTAATGTTAGCTCACTGCTTGTAGACGTGGCTGTTTTTAATTGTCTAAACATTCACCATATACATAATCTAGGTGTTCTAGCTTTGAATCTGATTTAATTTGTTTGTTAACACATTTGGCTACAGAACCTGTATGTTCACACGAGATGTTGAAAGCTGTGAACAGTGTGGACACTCAATCAGACCCTTTGCCTCAGTCTCTATAACTCATCTGTGTTGTGTATGAATGACTTGTGTCTTTTACTGAATGCTTTAGGTTTGCTTTGGCTGTCATTGCGTAAATGTACATGTAGGCAACAGAGTACTGGTATAATAGAGTTGAATTTCACTGTGTTTTATGTCTGGTTTCTTTCTTTCAGCCTGGACCAGCAGCAAGCGCAACCAATGTTGGGGCCTCTAGTCGTTCCCCCAGTAAGACAGTGGCCCCTCGTGCAGCGGGCTCCACAGTCAGACAAAGGTGAAAACATACACACGTAGCTTCTCGCCTGTAGACCTACACTAGGACAAATCTACTAATCATCTGTTCGTATGGCTGCTACATCGAACAGATGATAAACAAAAAAATCCCTAGTTCCTTCGCCATATCACACAGGTCCATAATCTATTTCAACACCTAGGAAAGATTTACTTTTTCTCATCGTTGTAAGCACAACAATCAGTGAGAGACTTGTTGTTACACACTACTGATATCACTGTTAAGCTGAAGCTCTTGATGTCCACATCACATCAAACATAATTGCTGAGACCTGCCTTTGTCCTAAATACCATTGTCTTAATTACATTTCCAAATACCATCAGTTTTGACCACCCCTCCCCACCAACCTCACACTCGTGTCATAGTACTGTGAAGTCTGATTGATGAATTTTAGATGGCCCCTCCCTGTACGTTTGTGTGCCCTCTGTAGATTGGAGTAGAAGATAAATGTTTTGCTGTGGGCTTAATCAGTGTGTAATCAGGGGCTTACTGTTACCTCTCTCATAATTTCCTGCTATCGCCCACTTCATTACCTCATTAACCTCAGTTTAATCTCATCACATGAGTGAAGCAGCCATGAATCACTCTGATATTTTATAATCAACTACTGTAGCTGAATTCCACTCAAACAAACTATGTCTTGTTTCCTTTCATAAAATAGTACCTTGTGATATATTAAGTGAAATACTGTAAAACCAGTTCATTATTTTATAAGGGGTCATTTGGACAGTTTGGAAATCAAATTGTCTTGTAAATAGCCTTTAATAATAAAATAAGCTGCACTTGTGTTACTATGCTTACTTAACTGTACCAGCATATATTGACATGTTGTCTCATATGTACACCTGTGCTATAGGAAAGCTACCAGCAGTGGTACACGCAGTGGCGCCAGGACCACAGGATCAGCTGGGACAGGTGGCATGTGGCGCTTCTACACAGAGGACTCGCCAGGCCTCAAAGTGTAAGTGCAATTTATATAAGCAACAACCCGAACCAAACACACAAACAGATGTGGCCTTTGGTATTTCAACGTTCATCCACTAGATACACTCTAATTCTCTGAATATCCGACGCTTGCACCATCTTTAATGTCATTTATGTTCATTAGGCTGAATGGGAAGAATGCTTAATGGCAGGAAATTGGGCAGGCATGCCGCTGTGGTAAAACAAATCATTTGAGCTATGGATTATTTATTTAAGTGTGTGTGCATTTGTATACATACAATTATGTGTGTTGGCAAAGTGCATATTAAGAAAACTCTCCCCCTCAGAAAACTTTAGGCAGCTGCATCCTCCCCCCGAATATTAGAGAAGGCATCCTGTCCTCTGGCCATAACTAGCCGTGGCTGATCGATGGTGCTGTGGTGGTTATTGAGTGTGTCTCTCCAGCAGTCAAAGGAGGGCAGACTTGCCATACAGTGTTGTATATCGAGTGCATGTTTGTTTCTGCGTTAGACGCCAGCCTCAAAGCTTCATTAGAGGATCCACTTTGAAAGGTCAACTCAATTACAGTCTTCTGACAGGGAGAGGAGGGGCTCTGGAGGAGATGGTTGGCATGGAAATGAGAACCCCTCCTCGTTTCCGAAGCTCATCAATAAAATCAGCCACTCCACTGTGAATCTCACTGTGGTTGGGGTTACAGCAAAACGACAAATTCACATAACTGTATCAGTAGTGAGTGAAAGTGAGGGCTTGACACTTAGTTCATGGTTTGTTCAGGTTACTTAAATCTGAGTGTTAATCAGTGTCTCTGTTGTGACAGTGGCCCGGTGCCTGTGCTGGTGATGAGTCTGCTCTTTGTTGCCTCAGTCATCATGCTGCACATCTGGGGGAAGTATACCCGCTAAACAGGCTAAACCCCACCTGATGACCGTCATCTGAATCTGGTGCTGGTAAACACCTTGTTGTTTTTGTTTTAAACACGTTGTAGTGTTGCTTAAAGACGTATTGGTTTAATCAACCTTTATCATCAAACTGAAAACTGACACTCACAAAATGAGTTGGTTTTGAAGGCGTTGGTACCATGTGGAGGCTGCATCTCTAATGAGCATCTCTCATCTGATCCTTTAACCAACTCCCTCTAAACAGGTAAATGATGAATTAGCTCTGTCAAATTTTTTTTACTTTGTTAAAGAAATAATCAGAACGATAAATTAGTTGTTGGTATTAATCTCATGATGCAATGACGTTCACTGTTCTTATTCTCACAAATGAATTTTTTATCAACACTGTCAATAAAACAGTCCATCAGCTAAACCTCACTCTCATTATTAAGTAACTGATTATAGACATAATGTATCTAAACAACTACAGTTTATAACTTCAACAGTCTCTGATTTGATCACTTTCACATGCAACAAATCAAAGATGTTTTCATCAGTGAGTTCAGGTTCTAGGAAAGCAAAGCTGATTGATTCCACAAACAAGGATCAATAAAACATTAACAAAAATAAATTAGATGGAGATATTTCTACACTGACTAATTCACCTTGTTCCTCCGAACATGCTTCAATATTCCGTCTTTTCTTGGAGCTCCCCTGTGGGCCACAGTCTGATTTCTTCATATCAAAGACTTGGCTTGGTTCTACTGAAGTCTGCAGCACGTCAACCACTCATGCACTGCTCTGTAGTTACATAATGGCAGAATCATTTATTTTACTCATACAGATGAAAGAGTGTCTCCTTGAAGAAGCCTTATCTTGGATCAATGGATTAATAATCTTCAGTGAGGAGTTTTCTGTTTTCCTCACCACTGAATATCTGTGTACAATACAACTTGAAGAGTCTGATGTATTATATTCTGGTCCCATTTTGATTGGAATGATTATCTCTAACAAGAAACCAAATGCACACATAATAACATGTTAATGTGAAGATCTGTATGCTACACACTGTCGTCCAATATGTCTTCCTGAAAGCCCGCGGTGGGCCTAATCCTGACAAATGAATAATTTAACAGATCGAGGAGTATGAATTATCCAACTCTCCACAAAACATGCATTCATTCTACTGCCCAAAGAACAGACGTGTTTCCCGACCCGACTTGTCTCTGCCTCTGACTGCGCTCCTCTGCTGCAATGTGCTCCTCACTGTGTGAGATTCATCTCTTGTATTAAAGAAAGAATTTGTCAAGCGGCAGGTCATCTGACTTCATATCTTTAAAAAAAAATACATTTCTCAATTGGAGCCACGCGTTCATCTGTCATGTCAATCAAATAAAGTATATCAGCATCAGATGTAACATCTGAACGTTTGAGCAGTTGACAAAAACTGAAGGTCCATTTATTCATTTGTTCTGGAGCTTGCAACTGGCACACACAGAATGATTGAAGTGAATCTGTTAGTCGTATATGGTTATAGAATATTTGACTAACTATAATAAATAAAAATCACCATTACCAAATATGTGAAATGCGTATCTTGATATATCAGTGATTTTCAGCAACCTTTGAACACTGTAGAGAAAGTGAATGTTACAATAATGTATGCGGACACAGGCAGAAATCAGCATTGTCTTTGTTCTGTAAACCTTTTCACCTTTATTTTCTACATTTGGATCAGCTCAGTGTGGAAGCCTGGACATGTCAATCAACTGCAAACCCCCGCCCCCTCCAAAAGTCAGAACAAACTGATACACCTCCTCAATGTCACAATCAAAAAAAACGTTCACACCTTCACCACAGTCACTCGCTTTGACATGAAAAAAAACCAAAACAAAAAACAAACACAAGTGTCGACAGCCTCCTCTCACCACTGCGTCCACAACAAGGATGAACCAATAAGTGTCCTATGTGTAAACCCTTCCTCCACTGGAGGAAGCTGAAATGGTTAAAATCTTTATGTCCTGGCCTGACTCGCAGCCACAGGAGTGATACAAAAGGATTTAAGAAAACAGGATGGCTGAAATGACATGCTGATGTAACTGTTCGGCCTCTTCGGCTCACTGAGATATGAATAGTGGAATACTGTTAAGTGAGCTGCTGAAGTGAGATATGTCGTTATGGATTAAGATATGTCATCTACTGTGCTCTTTGTACTCCACAGTTCAACACTTCTACTGCACCAGCTCTACTATATTATATCGTCCCTGATTAATTCTCGTAAAGACCCCTTTGTGACATCTTTCCAGGCATCACTTCCTACTGTAGATACGTCCTCAGGAGAATTCAGAGGCTCGGCTGTGTTAAGCAAATAAAAAGCAGATTTTGCGCTTTGTTTTTTTTTTTTTCCAACAGAAGCAGGAATTTGCTGACTCACTGTCAGCCTATGCTACGGGCTCTTGGTTGTCCAACAGCATGGATTCTGAGAGCTGCTTGTTCTAGTAACCAGGGAGCTGAAGGACAGATTAGTACTGGAGATGCATTCACAAAAATACTGCCGCATCCGTCCACACACTCCACTGGAGGAAAGAAGCCCTTGGAGTGTATTTTTAAAGAGGTCATTAAGAAGAAGATATGCCAAACTGAATCAACATATCAGGCTAATGAAGCCTTATTCCTATATGTATACAGGAAGTGTGTATGTCTGTGTGAGACTATGTAGTGCCTTACGGGAGCGTTCCCTTAAGGTTTAACACTACATTAGGCAGTGAACATCAGTTACATATGCAGAGTCCTCTGTGTGAGTGCATGGGAGCTCTATGTTAAACACCTTTACAGACGACAGACGGACAGACAGACAAGTGTTAATGCTCTGTAGCACTCTCACTGGACTGTAGAAACAGACATAGCCATGTAAAAACTGGACATAGAAATCTCAAGATATCACAAACATCACTTTTCTCTATCACTAGATCTCTGCTGATGGCAGATGTAAGGTCCTTGTGTTCGGCCCTCTTGTTTTTTTTTATTTGCAGTCCCTTATAGAATTCCTTAGTGAAGAGGCTTCAATCTGTAGGATGATATGCTACAGAGCAACACCAGAGGGAGACATACACTGCTGCAAGACTGAAGGAGGGGCTCTGACACATGCATACTCGACAGTCTCACACATACACACATGCTCCCGTCCTCATGCATTCTTCTTCATTGGAGTTCACCAGAGTTTGACCACGACTGAAATCCACCATTGAGATCCATTACAAAATTAAATAAAAAGAAGTCGACAAGGAATTCAGCCCCCTTCTCAGAGCATACATTCATTTCAGTGTACACACAGCCATTCACACAGACACAAATAGAAGTGCACACACACTTATAAGAGGCAGTCAGTAAACCTTAAGTGATGTGTTAAGGGGTGGACCACTTTGTCCAGGGAAGTTGTGAGTGCAGAATGTCAACTCCACCAGGCAGTCTCATATTAACGACTAAAGTGGAGTCACTCTGCATGGTTAAAATCTCTTAAAAACAAACGTGAAAGGAGTCTTTCCTCTCTTCTCTGCTTTGAGGAGGGTCAAACATACCCCTCCCTCTGATCTCTGGCAGAGGTAGTACCATCTAATCCATCCTCCTCCCTCCCCCTCATGGGAAGTCTTTCCTTCTCAGGTGCCCACTTCTATAAACACGTCCATTCCTCTCATTGCTTAGTCTGGGCTGCTGAGTGTGATTTTGTGAGTGTGCACAGAGTGGTCAGAAGACCTCTGGTAGTGTGACGTTGCGGAGCAGCCACTGTTGAGAGCGTGTGTGTGTGCAGTCTCTGACGCTGGGAACCTGGCTGTCCTCCTCACTGGCCTTGTCCAGACACTGGTTGCTGTTGACGTGGATCAGAGTCAGCTTCTACACAGCAGGGAAACACAAAGTGGATAAAGGGGATTTGACCTGGTCATTTGAAATTACATGGGTATGCCTATAAACCCTAATTTTGAAAAATCCTATGTCCATCCAAAGGTTCATGTTTTTATTTTCTACTTGAATCCTATCTTCTACTCGGATATACTAACGTAGAAGTGAGTGCGATAAATATCCCCACCGACCGGAATGACAGCTGGTCTGAAATATGTGTTGTCATGCTGTCTGTGTACTGGGAATACACAGGGCTTATTATTTTTCAGTTCAAAAAATCTGGGACATCATTCCTTTCTGTTTATTCAGGAAAAACTAAAAAGTGCTGCATTTTCTGAGCTGTGTGGATCACGTTAACTGATAAACACGTCTTATAGTTGTTAATTTGCCTATATCTGTATAATAATTTTTAAAAATGTAATTATGAGCTTTCAAAATAATTAACCAGGTTTTTTAGGGGGTAAATGTGATAATTTCATTCTACATCTGTCAGATGTGTATGTTAGTATGTATACTTGTACCAGTAAATCTATTTATATATCATTACCTACCATACACAAAAACATATTTATTTAATTTCTTTCCACTCACCACTGGATCATACTCCCAGAGCTGGTTTCCCTTAAGGTGGTGGCACTTAAGCATCATGACGGGTCCGTTTAGCTTGGACACGTCTAGACACAGGTCATCAGTCCTAATCTCCTTATTGGCCGTGTAAGAGAAAACCTGCGTGACAGGATTCCACAATCTTCACATTTTTTACAAGCACTTCTCACAGCTCTTTCATTATTATTCCAAGTACTGACAGCAAAGTAAGTGCAACTAAAAGTACACTGTGAGCATAATCACAGTTAACATTCATATTTTCATATTCAAATTCATATTTTTTGACAGGGTTGTTGCTCCATGTTTCTTAATGTCTGTGTTACCTGGTTGCCTCCCATGCCATGGCAATTGAAAATGCCAACTTTCTCATTCTCCTTGCGGGCCATATTGTCCAGGCACTGGTTGGTCTCCACATTGCGAATCTTAATACAAAGAAAAAACATAGTATACAATAATGAATAAAAAAAACAACTTTCAGTTAAAATCCATTTAGATGTTTTGTGTGCACTCAGCTTTCAGTCTACAGGCAGTGAATCACAGAAGCATTTGTATCTGTCTGTCAGGCTGTGAATAAAAGTGTCTAGAACACTGTGAATCAGATAGTATTATGTGTGTGTGTGCGTGTGAGAGAGAGAGCGAGAAAGCGGGAGAGGGAGAGTGTAAATGTACCTCTCCCAGGGAGTAATAGTGCCTGGGGATCTGTGAGTCAGGGTAGACGTTCTCCAAGTACCAACTGAAGGGTTTACATTGAAGTTTTTGTCTCAGAGAAGTACGCGATGTGATGTCGCCATAGTCCACTTTGGTCACACCTAGAAACACAAACAGGCACAGACATACAGTAACATAAAGTTCAGGACATCCAAACACATGAGTATTAATAACAAGAAGAATGAATAACTACAACAAAAATAATAATAATAACAGCTATGATTTATATAATACTTTTGACCCTGATATTTTAGAAATTGTGACAACCCAAAATCTTAATGGACACAAGTTATACAGGTTGCTAGTCGTCCACTTAAATCAATAATATAAATTATCCTTCACATGTATTACATAATGATTACTGATGACTATGAAGCTATATGCTGCAACTGTGAAAGTCAGTGCAGGCGGGTGGCTAAAGTGTTAAAATTCTATCAGCAATTACTTTTTTTGCCTGTAGGTGGAGACATCAACATTTTTACATCTGTAGGGGTAAATTTAGGGGCTTTTGCATGTAAAATTATCTCTAATTCTGGAGTTTGCTTGTGTGTGTGTGTGTGTGCATGTGTTCGTGTGTGTGCACGTGTGAATTAATAGCTGTTTCGTAGCGTGAAATTGCTCGCCACCCCCCTGTCCTGCACTACTGGGTCGCAACTGCAATATCACACTGTCATTGGGTAATGGATAGATCACACCTGCTACAGGGATTAACCTCCACACAAGCACATAGATGCACGCACACACACACACACACACACACACACACACACACACACACACACACACACACCAACTCACCAGGAGATATGATGTAAAAGAAGTTTTTGAATTCATCCATCCACACCTCTGCCAGGCGTCGGTTGTTTTTGTTGATGATCTGACCCGTACCCCCGGGAAATGTGTAGGGTGTCGCCTTTCTAAACACGTGACCCACATGAGAGCATGTGACAATTTCTAAAGTCCCACCGCACTGCCAGATCTGTATTGACAAACAACACATATGCACATATACAGTATGTTGAGTAGAGTCCTGGTCACTTAATGACAGAGTATGACCACTGAGCTCTGCTGGGTTAAGCAGATTAGTTCTCTATGTTGTCACAGTCTGAAATAATTTGATTGAGAGCCAGCCAGAATGACGCCTGTCAAGGTATTACTAAAATCAACAATTTCATCAACGCAGTCAAACTCAAAAACCCAGTGTAGTGTTTATGCATGTGTGTTTCTAAAGCTGAGCAGACACTCTTGATTGCCTGCCAGTAAGTGGAAGAATATAGTCATGTCAACTGGCTGTGGGTGTGTTCACTAACTCTGAAAGAGATTTCCAGGTTCTCTCCACCCCAGATGTCCATGCCTGCGTCATATGTGCCGATCTCTTGGAAATAATCTCTGTCTATAGAGAACAAGCCGCCTGCCATGGTGGGAGTCCTAAAGAGAGATGATGGAGAACAAGATGAATTAAGAATTAGGTGAATCTGTGCCACCTAATTCACTTAAGGTCTGCTTTCTAAAGGTCACACAGTATCTACAGATCCCAATAGTCTTATATTTCACTGATCTCACCCGTTCCTCCATTTTCCCATCTGTTCATTTTCTGTTTTTCTGCTCACTTCTGTGTTGGCTTGACGGCCATGTCAGTGTTTAATGGTTGCCCCTCTTTTGTGTCAAGCTTATTTTCTTTGCTGACTGTATTTTTTTCTCATCTTTAACTACTAATTTCACCTTTGAACACACAATACTTTGTAGTCAAACAAAGACACAGATGAAAAATATCCAGAGCACACACAGTATGACGGTTTGCTTGCAGTATTCAGTAGGGTGAGAAATAATAAACAAAGCTGAGGTAGAGAGAAAAAAAATACTTTCTTTTTACAACAACATATCAAAGCTCTCTAATTTAGCTTACTGCTAAACTACTATTTTTACAAGACATAAGCCAATTACAACAAAATAAAAGTCTGCTTCACTTACAGTGAATCTGTGACATGTACAGTGGAACAAAAACAAGTTCTAATTAAAGACATCTGCAAAAACAATAACTGTTTACCACTTAAAACACAGTTTATTACCTAAAACACTGAACTAAAAACACTGCTAAAGCGACAAAATAAATAAATAAAAATAAACACTGTATATTTTGTACAGAGAATGTAAAACTGAAGGACTACATTAGATGAGAATGTGTTGTATTTTTTCCTGGTAACTTCTCTTAGATTTTTGGAGGATTCATACCATCGATTTAACACAGGCCCTGCTCTGGATACAGAGTAGGGAGGTGAAGTCTTATCACACGTAGTTACTGAGGACACTTGTGAGGACATTTGGGATAGATGTGGCTTGAGACGGATGCTAACACCTCATCTGACCAGGGACACAAGGTCAGAGGACCAGAGGAGTTTTCCTTAGACCATAAATACTTAGTGTTTTTTTTAACCAGTAGCTATAAAGACAATCTTTCTAAATGATCTCAGATTTTTACACAGTACCCCAAATTACAAGGCAGACAAGCCCATAACAACCAGTTTAGCTGCTGAGGTTTCCTCCTGCACCATCTTTCTTTGAGGCCTCTCTGTGTGTGACAGCCACAGGGCTATAGCTTGCTATGCACTAGCTAATGAACAAGAGCTCACTTGATAAACATAATAAATACACATGTAATACCAAATGCACATTTGATAAAAAAAAAGTAGGAAAAAAACACATCTGCATGTGGTCATACCAACATGCAGATGTGCTGAGTTATAAGTAGCGCTGGGTGATACTGGGAATGTTGGTATCGATCCGATACCAAGTAAATACATGGGTAGTATCGCCGATGCTGATACCGATTCCGAGTACTGGCGCATTTTAATGACGCAATCACTGTCAGCTGTGCGACGCTGCTGTGATGTGAGAAAATAAGGTTAAATAAATCTCTGTGGCTCTTAATGTCCACATATCAGTGGTCAATACAGCACTGTTAGCAGCATCTAGACATATTTTTTACTTTTGAGCGACACTCTTCATACAATGAAGGCATTTTTTCTCCCATGAAAAATGTCCCACTTGGAATTCTGTAGGGGGATCAAGTGTCTTCATTAAACTCTTAAACCCCTCCTGTTCAACCACAGAGAGGGGTTGTAGGGTCCTTCATGATCATCTCAGCAATGCTTTGTGAATTAGTAAAATATCAAATGATTCAGATAATTAAGTCTGTAACTGTAATCTGTATCAAACATAGACAGAAATACTACTTATCCTTCAACAGTTAACACAAAGGGGTTATTATATTTAGCCATACTCATTTCAGGTTTGAGGCATATAACCTTCTATAAGTGTATATTTTTGAGTTTCAGTAAAAAAATTTTTTTTCAACTGGCTGAATATATGATAATAGTTGAATCAGTCTGCTAAAATTGCCTCTGATCACCAATGATACTGTGAAAAACTGTGTCGCCTCCCACCTCAACCTCAGCTCAGAGTTCTCTCGAGGCTGACATGCGTGTACTGTATATGCTTTTGTAAATGTGTGGTGTTACCACAGTGCACAAATCACATGTGGCAGTGTCCTTATCAGCTGCAGTGAATAACGTCCACACACACAGCGCTTCCCTTCTCTACGCCATCACGGCTCCTATCAGTGCTCTGACTCGCCGCTCTCCACTGGCAGAGCAAGGAGAGGGAGAGGGAGAGAGAGAGGGAGAGAGAGAGAAAGAGAGAGAGACGCTGTTTGCACAGAAAGATGTGGAGAGAAGCTGCGCTCACGTGAACTTCAAGTAATTTGCTGGACGCAAAAAAGGTATCGATCTCATCACGCTAGGATTGATCTGATACTAATACTCACTTTGGTATCGATACTATCGATACTAGGATCGAATTGCCCAGCCCTAGTTATAATAATGATTCAGGCCTGGGCCCAGTAGCTAAATTATGTTTTATCTTGACATAGCAGAGGAGTCAGAGGGCTGGGTTAGGGTTAACAACTGTAACACTGAGCTGGCAAAGCTTGGGAACCTCGCTGAAGGACACTTATAAACTCAGTCAGTTCTCAGTTCATCCCACTCTATCACCCACCTGACAGGCAGTGTGCGGTCTCCTTTGCGGCGGTCCATTTCTCTCTGGGGTACAGGGTACCAGCGGAAGTTGAGCTTCCAGTTGAAGCCTCCATATGTCATGTCAGATCCTGCCATGTACTCAAAAGTGTCGTCACTGATTACGTCGATGATAGGGCATACCACTGTTCTCCTAAATACAACAGAATCACAAACACATCAATACTCACTCCTACCTAAACACCCACACAGTACATCAACCTGTCATAACTTTAGATGGTCATCAGTCACAACTAAGTGCTCATCTACAGCTTTGGCACCTTCAAGACCAAATCCATCTAAATAATAGTGAATGCTGTGACATACCCATCAGCCATTATTCATTACATGTTTTTAACCTTTATAATTTCACTGTGTGCATCTTTGTGCATGTGTGTATGTGTGGGTGAGTGCCAGATTGTAGCAAGCAGTAAATGAAGACTGAGTAATTAAGCATCAAATAAACACAAGGACAAGCCCCCTGCAGGCTCAACAATAGTTTATTGATTTTTTAATGCTTGCCAATGTTGTGTGTGTCTTTTGTGTGTGTGTGACTTACTTGTCCTGCTTGATGCGGGCAAGCAGAGGCTCTAGCCACCCTATTGTGCATTCACAATGCGCATCCAGAAAGGTTATAACCTAGAAACATGGAAAGAAATGTAAGACAGACCCTAGCAGGGCACACACCATATGGCGAGCAGGTCACTGGGTAGTGATTGTAATTGATGTGTATAGAGGCGCACACATGCGTGCACACACACCTGGCCTGTGGAGATTGACGCTCCCTTGAGTCGAGCACGGATAAGTCCAGATCGCTGCTCCATCCTCACCACTCTGACGGGAACCTCGAGCCTTCTGACGTACTGCTCCAGCGGCCGCTTCAGGAAATCTTAAACAAAAATAAACACATACATAAATCAAATTGTAGGGATCAAAATGATAGTGTGTGTCTGGTCCAGTTAAACCTGTGGTAATTTCTGAAGGCTGACATGTTCTGCTTCTACAGAGGAAATACGTTAATTTGAGTTCAAATGAGTTCTTTAACATACACTAGAAATAAAACGAGTACATTTCTCTGATACATATGATACAATACACAGACATAAACCCATATACGCAAGGCAGACAAAACCAAACATAGCAAAGGCTAGATTACAAAGACCCCTTCAAACTCATAGTTATGTACCAGCAGATATCAAAGGTAAGTATGCAATAGTGTTTTTGCTTATGTCCAGGTGCCATAAAATACCTGCCAACACTCCCTACACTCACTAACTCCCCTGCACACATATAAACACACACACTTAGACCTGAACCATCAAACCAGAGGTCCCAAAGGGTGCAATGGTGCTGTGCTGTGTGGTGGCGGCTGGGAGGATTGAGGGTAATAACAGAGCGTAATCCCTGCGGCTGGCAAATTAAAGACCTAATCTCCCCCAAACATGGATTAACAGCATTGCACAGGATAGAGTGGCACACATGCGCACACGCACACACACACACACAGAAAAATCATACAGCCATTCTCAAAAATAGGCTGAGTCTCAAACAAGAGACAGTGAAGGAATTATATGCAGTGTGTTCATACCTCTCTCGCTGGCATCGTCCACCAGGACAATCTCTTCTAGCAGCGTGTGCGGAGAACGGTCAATGACAGAGTGGACGGTTCGCAGCAGTGTGCTCCATGCCTCATTATGAAATACAATCACCACGCTGGTACGTGGAAGATTATCGGGGTATAATTTATTCTTACACCTATGGGAGAAAACAGGGAGAAAACCCTGAAAACATTAATAAATGGAAAGATATCAAAGCAAATGCAACTAAACAACCGAATACTGACACCCGGAGACAAAACAACATAAATCACAAAGTACCGGAAAGTGTGTGATCTGCATCAGCAGCATGTGCAATAAGATAGTTGTTTTGAACCCAGACAATGCTGAACTGACAGAGACAGAGAGAAAAGAGAAAAACACTCTAGTAGAGACATCACAATCCTCCAGCCTCTGTCTGACTGCAAGTGACTGCTACAGGCAGGGCTGCAGCTGAAATGAGTCTGCACATGAGAGAGCTAAACAACAGGGACTTAAACATCTTCATGCTCGTCATTAGTCACTAACAGAGTCACTGCAATAATTAAATCATCATTTATGGCCTTGTGAAGTCATATTTTTATTGACTTCAAATGAAAACAACTGAACTCGTCATTCACCCTCAACAACTGAGCCTGTTTCCCTAAATTAAGACAGAGAGCGACACACAAACAGTGGGTTTATTAGTGATGCTAATTAGACAATGAGTCGCTGTCATAGCAGTGTAGCTGACACACATCAAACTCTCATAATGAGGGCCAGAGACAGATGCAAATGTATAACAGAGAAGAGCAGGCATGAGTAGATAAACAAAAGAAGTGAAGTGTTGGTTAAGGCTGGATCACACTCTATAGACATACCGATTTAAATGAACAAAGTAGATAGTTGAGATTATTTAGGTAAACACTAAAGCATAACAAGTTTGTAAGGTTTAACTGTCTTTTATTTAATTTTTGTTCTTTTGTCTTATCATAATGCAGTCAGCATCCAGGTCCGGTTATTTCATCTAAAAATGGATACCAGTGAATTTCCAGAAAACCTACTGCCGCATTGTGTGATATTTATTACTTCTGGAAAGCATCATTTACTGTAACAAAAGACTGTATTTTATCTATCCAGTCCTGGCTTGAAAATCTTTCAGTTTGTGGGTTTCCACAAAAGACTGACTAAATATATTTTAGACAAATGCAGCGGATGCAAAACTTCAAGACTAAATAAAATAAGACTAAATAACATCAGGCAAAAGATACACTGTCAATTTAAAACCTTTTCATAAGGCACATTAGACTTTTAGTACGATTCCACCAAAACAATATGAACGATTCATTTTCTGGGAAACATATTTAAAAGCTTTCTCAGATCATTAACAGTAACACAGATACTACAGATGGATTGATTAGCACAACAGATGGCACAAAATATGGGCACATCATATTCCAAATGAATTTTAAATGTTACTCTCCAGTGAAAAAAAAAACACTGGCGTGTGAACACATTAAAATAAACACTGCAGCTTGCTATGATACCTGCATCCAAGCTGTCAGACATTTCACTGACTCACAGTAAAGTGTTTTATCAAAAGAGCATCAGTGAACAGCTCAAACTGTTATGCACTGATGACACAACTGAAACCAGACAGTCACTTCCTCCCTCTGACACATTCATGTCTCACAATAGCCAAATGCAATATGATCTTTATTCATCCATTCTCATAACTCCCTCCCTTCTTCCCTGCGAGTACGACAGCGACAGAGGAGAGAAGGTCAAGAATACACTCCATCCCACAGCTGCCACTGGAGTGTGTTAAGAAACACATGTAGTGCTTCCCAGACTGTGAAGTGCATGCCCATACATTCATACAAGGATGGGAGGCTGATGATGCACAAGATGAATCACTGTAAAAACAGAGACACCCTTGGAGTCTTTCAAATTTTAAATACGTCAGTAAATTATTTCTCTCCTCTCGGTCTCACAAACACAAACATGTCTCTTCCCTCTCTGGTCTTTACTCTGCTGCTGACAGAAAACAAGACTTCTATGTTTCCACAGACACGTCAGTGCGTCATGTGATGTCGATTTTTAAAGCTGGACTTGTTGTGAGTCCTGTGTATCCAAGCAGTCAGCTGTGGTGGAGCAACATTTGGCAACAGTACAGCAGGGTAATGAGCTACAGGCTGTTTCTTCAGCCAGTGGATTGCAGGGATTGTTATGATGCGTGGGCGGACTGTTTCTGGTTAAAACAGCGTCACTCTTTCGTTAAACAAACACACACCCATACGTATACGTATATGTTCTCATAAAGTTGCAGACAGGAATTAAAAAATGAGAAAATATCAAGTTGTTGAAAGGTGTGGTCACAGAATCCCCTTATGCACAGATCCACCCAAACACACAGGGTATAAATACTGTATGTATAAACACAGACATTCACACATTTGACAGTAAAGTCAGAAAGATCAGTCTTTACTGTACAATAGGGTGCTCAGTGACTGTGCTGCTGACAAAAATAAAAATAAACCATCTGTGAGATTCTGCTTCATACTCTTAGCTTACTGCTTAATTATGATGAATTAATTCACAGTTTCACTCTAAACCTACGGTCACCACACGTACACACAGACACACACAGGCACGTGTGCACACACTTACTCTGAAATAAACACTCATGTACACACACACACACACACACACACACACACGTTATGATGCGTGGGCGGACTGTTTCTGGTTAAAACAGCGTCACTCTTTCGTTAAACAAACACACACCCATACGTATACGTATATGTTCTCATAAAGTTGCAGACAGGAATTAAAAAATGAGAAAATATCAAGTTGTTGAAAGGTGTGGTCACAGAATCCCCTTATGCACAGATCCACCCAAACACACAGGGTATAAATACTGTATGTATAAACACAGACATTCACACATTTGACCGTAAAGTCAGAAAGATCAGTCTTTACTGTACAATAGGGTGCTCAGTGACTGTGCTGCTGACAAAAATAAAAATAAACCATCGGTGAGATTCTGCTTCATACTCTTAGCTTACTCCTTAATTATGATGAATTAATTCACAGTTTCACTCTAAACCTACGGTCACCACACTTACACACAGACACACACAGGCACGTGTGCACACATTTACTCTGAAATAAACACTCATGTACATACACACACACACGCACACACACACACACACACACACACACAGAGACATTCCCTTGCACAATATTGACTCTGTCTTATCTCCTAATTGGAAAAGCAGATAGACGGAGAGGAGGCAGAGTGAAAACACACCTGGTAATCAACTCTCGCTCAAAGACTGAAACCCATTTCATGGATCAATGTCCTCTTTCTTTCCTGCCTGTCGAGTGTGCATGTGCCCCAGCCTGTCAGTCCTGCAAATGTCAGTCAGTCTTTCTGTCTGTCTCTCTAAGAAACTTTCATTACTGTTCAAAGCATATGCCACTATCAAAGTGGAAAAAGGAGCAAAAGGGGATGAAGGTCTAAGCCGGATGCAAGTCAATCTACTGTTCTGACTGCCTCTCTGTCAGTATCAGTCTGAAGACTAAACAGTGTGCAGTCACTGGTACGACTGAGCGACACAATAAAGAGAGTAACAATAAAATTAAATTGTCCATTATGGTCAAGTACTTCCAAACTTTTGTACACATCAGGTAGCAGTACTAAAGTAAACTTAAAGAGGAAAACTATACTTTTTTGCCACTATCCTTAAAATTGCCTGTTCCTTCTTTGGTTTTTCTGTGGTTCCATCTGTGCTTTTAATCTTAGCACATTATGAAATAGTCATAATTTCATTCAGATCATGTATTTTCTCTTGAACCTGGACTATTAAACTTTCATCCGAAGTTTGATCAAGAGAAGGACAGTTTGATTTGATAAGATATTTCATATTCAGGTCACTTATTATAAGTGTGTTTCCTGGGATAGCAGGTGGATTTTAAAAGTGTCTTACTTTTATCCTTGAATCTTAATGTTGAGCCATTTTGCTTTCAGACCAGAAACTGGAGCCCACACATCTCCCCCCCGATACAATTTACCCCCCTGTCAGGCCATAGTTAGTAATAAACTAAAAAAATATGAATAAGTGACAAGAATAAAATGTAAATAACAGCGTACAAGAACTGTGCTTTTACATCAAGATCGACCGATACGGATCTTCTATAGCCAATACCAATATTTAGAGGTCGAGGGTCAGCCGATGGCCGATATCTTGAGCGTTTTCTGCGCTCTCTCTCTCTCTATTTCTCTCAGTGAATCGCGGAAGCGACTGCAGAAGCGCACTCGCTCACCCTCTTTGTCTCTCTCTCTCTCTCTCTATTTCTCTCGGTGAATCGCAGACGCGATTGGGGAAGCACACTCGGTTGACCGCTCGCTCGCTCTCTCTATTTCTCTCGGTGATTCGCGAAAGCGATCGGGGAAGTGTACTCGCTCTCTCTCTCTCTATATATATATTTCTCTCGGTGAATCCGGAAGCGATCGCGGAAGCGCAACTTCATTATTATCAACAGGCGCTAAAAAAAACATGCATATTAGCCGATGCCGATTTAAATAATTTTGTCAAAAATGACGCCAATTAATCCGCCGGCCGATATATCGGTTGATCTCTACTATAGACTAATTATTTAATCTACAGTAATATAATATAGTTATAAAGTGTAACATAAAGATTTTTCTTTTGGTAAACCTTTCTACTGTGACTTGCGTATTTATACACCTGTCTATTTTTATGTCATTACTTGCGGTTTATGACAGAATACCACTGTGGACCCTCTCAACAAAGAATGACACTGACATCCATTTTAAAAGGAACTTACCCTTCCAGGCGAACGTCAGGCAGTGTACGATTAAGGGCAATCATCTCAGAGGCCATGAGGTTGAACTGGTTAATCTTAAACATCTCCTTCATCTTCTCCTGGTTCTCCTTTGGGATCACCACAGGCTTCCCTCCTTCACCAGGCCCATCCCGCGGCCTGGAGAGAGCATCTATAACACACCCACACACAGACTTGATAAGAAAGGATGCAGGAGGATATGAGAGTGCATCTCTATGATCGCGCGTGCATGTGTGTGTGTGTGTGTGTGTGTGTGTGTGTGTGCGTGTGTGTGTGTTCATGTATATTTACCATTTCTCCCGGGCAGTCCTCTCTCCTTCTTGTCGTCACACTTGTTGCACTCACTGAAGTAGAGCAGAATGAACATGTCCAGCATGACCCACACCAGGGAGGTGGCTAAAACCACCTTACAGTAGGCAAACCTCCGCATCCTAAAAATGTAATAAAGACAAAAACATTAGAGCTCTGACTGAGATGAGGAGCCATGTTGAGCTGTGACCTGCAAAGAGAATCTTACATCAAACTTACATCTCTCTTCCTTTTTCCTCCCTCACTCCCCTCAACCTCCAACCGTTCCTAAGCTCTAAGCCTGAGCATCTTTGCAACACCTCCATCTGCCCTTCCTGCTGCCTGTCAGTCTGACTCTCGGCTGTTATCTGTCAGCTGTTTATCAGCACCTCTCCAAATGCTCACCTACACTCTCAGAGAGTGTCTCAAAAATGGACTTTGCCTATTGCTGGATTTCTGTCTAACATCATTCCAGAAAAAACGGTTCATCTTTGAAGGCATTTGGTCAGGTTAATCTGTAGTTAGTGTTAGTGTCTCTATAAACGAAGTTTCACAGCGGAAACAGACATCTACTGTTCCCAACTAGGCTGTAATGTACTACATAATCAATCCTTTGTACATTTTCCAAACAAAATCCCTGCCTGCTGAAATGCAGTCACATACACAACCTTGCAGGTAAATCCACGCACGCATGCATGCGCGCATACACACACATTCACACACACACCAGAGAGAGAAGCTGTGATAGTAATTGCTTTTCTTTGGCAGCCAGCAAGAGACAGACACAGCCACATTAAAATTCCTCTGCTACCCTTCCCTTCTCGTCAGCAGCACCATCTCTCCTCTCTTTAGCTGAATCTTTGCCTCAGTGATCCCTCAGTTTGCAGCAGCAGAAGGGAGAAAATTAATTTGGCTATGGTGATTTCACTGGTGCCCTGAGGAGGGAAAAAGGTGTTTGTGCATAGCTAGCTTGCCTTAGCTTAGTTTAGCTTTGCCTTGCAAGATGGAGAACTGCAGAGCAGCATTTCTAAAATCTACCTGATAGGATTCTGGTCGCATAATCTGCCATGTGCAGCAGAAAACCTGAAGATCTGCCTATTCTCTCAAACTTTTCTTTTGACTTTGCATGCAAATAGTTTCAGTGTCCTGACAGTGCAGTAGTTTGATGGTATGTAATTAATCTTCCCTGCAGCAGGGTTTGAAATTCACAGCATCATATAAGTTTATGCAGCTATACATTTGCAAAACAACATCCAATAAAACAGGTACCTCAAGTACCTAAATAAATGTGCTACTTGTATTAACAACTTGAGAGGTGAATGCTGTCAGGAATAGCCAATAACAATGAGCACTGTTACGTGACAAGGTCATGACTAACTGCTGCAGTTTCATTAAAAAAACCCTGAAACACTGATCCCAGCTGGATACTTTCATATCTCTTGTCAAGCTTGTCATGCAGTTCATGAGTTTTTTAACCTTGAGATTTCTCTCTGAGGCTAACAAAGAGAAACTGGTGCAGAGAAGCCATCAGTACATAAATGCAATACTGAGCACTCCAGTATCCTCATGAAGGATAATTTAATCACATCAACTTATCACTTACAGCAGTGAGCAACAAGGGTGTATATATGTGCATAAGCACTGCAACCTCCTTCAACCTCCACAATGCCATTCGGAAAGCTTACTGTCCCTCAACCTGACATTAGTTCTGCAAAACTTTTTTAAACACAGTTAAACACAAAATGCCTCAAAAAACAAAAACAAAAAACAACTCCTGAATACAATTTTATTAACACTCAAGATTATAGGTGTGTAACTTGGTAGAAAGTGCAAATGAAAAACAGCAGGAAAAAGCTGATAAGTGTACCTGAGTAAACATTTAGGTAGATTAGAGAATTTCTCAAACCACTGGATCACGCGCACACACGCACACACACAGGTGTTACTCTGACTGCAGTGCATGAAGATTGTGTAGTGTACAGTGTAGTGAAATTACAATGCTATACGGTATGTTACTGTATCTCTTCAAAGCCCTCACACTTGCGCATTTATACAGGTACTTTATCTCATATATAACATTTATTTTATAGCCACAGATAACCCCTTATATTCACATATCCTTCTGGATATCCTCAATGGAGTTCATCAAACTACTTATCTCACTGTTCTGCTCAATCTTCTCACAATATTTGAAATTCTAGCAACAGTGGATGTTGCTGGAATTTGCTGGATATTCAGTCCCTGCTCTTCTATCTCTCCCCTCAGTTTCTCCGACCACTGCAGGATTGTACTAGACTTGCTTGACCTCCACATGGTAACACGATAACGCGGAAGAAGCTTGGATTTATCTCTCATTTTACTTTTCCTCTTGCACTGATAGCGCTCGGGACATATGCCAAACCTATAATAGAGCACTCACACAAAGACAGACACTGACATGGAGGCACTCAGGGAGAGACACACATATAACCTCGCTCACAAAGCTGTGTCAAAATGCTGTCAGAGCACTGTCAACTTGTTTCACCTGGATCCTATTTGATCACAGCAAATGTAAAAGAATTATACAGCAGTGCTGCAAGCAACAGGAGATATGGATGTACATTGACTAAAGACATACATACACACCATTTTTAGTTTCCGTCTCACAACCTTGCCTCTCCACACATGATATTTCTAATCAGGCATGGCAGAGGACACCTCAGGTCTCCTCTTGGCTCACCGTGGGAGCCAATTCTGTGTGCGAGTGTGTGTCTGTTTAGTTTATGTTGGAAGCGAGTCTCTTTGAAGTCTCTGTTAAACAGCCTGGCTCTCTGTTAAACAGACACACAGTTCTCAGTTCTTACATCTCCAAGGTCTTGGCCAAATCCATTAACATATCACGTTCCCTCCATCTTTCTTTTATATCTCCATCCTGGGTATCTCGCTTTTTCTCTCAGAGCCACCCAACCCCCACTCCACTGTTCGTCTCTAAGTGATGTCTCCTTTCAGGAGCAGTTGCCATCACGACTTCCCGACAAGAACACAATTTCCCCCTTCACATCCTTCTCTGTGTCTCTCTTCATATCCTTTCCTCTCCTCCTCTCCACAGGCTTAATCCCGCTTTAGAGATTGCACAAGCAGTATTTCTCACAAGCACTTGGAAAACTCAGCAAGAGTATGAGGATCCAGGGCTTCAGTTGCTTCACAATTTATGGCAGAGAGCTAGGAGGCTTCCTTCTGGGGATTTTATGTTTATATCTATGAAAGAAAATTAAAGAGGAGAGAGTGCCAATTGGAGAGAACATTTCATTCTGTGTCATTTATCCACACCATTTATATTCTAACTCATATGATAAACAACATAGTTAGCTCTCTGTAAAGAGAGCAGATAAACAATTTTAGATACAAACCCAGATGGCTCTAACCACTTTCTCCATTATAAACAAGCATGTAAACATGTATGTTGCTGTTGCCCGACACATTTTCAAAAGAGAGCCAGAGATTGTCCATGACCAAAGTGTCCTTGGGTCATGTGGGCTTAGTAAGATCCACAGTTTTCAAGACAACACCGATTTTATTAACGGTTACAATTCCTCTCTCAACTGGAGTAGGACATGGCACAGGCTAATATTAGGAAAGTGAAATAGAACAAGATGGTCTGAAGTACTGTCTCCATCGCTCTCTGTGGAGTAGTTGAAGTACACAGCCGCTCGTGGCAAAAATGACTGGGGTCACTTCATTTCCAGGTCATAACCTTGACTGCAGACCATAGACTGGGCCCAAAGAGAAAGGAGAGCCAGACAGGGACCGAAGCAAAGACAGATGGAGAGAAAGACCTCTCAGTTTATTGAGTCTGAGGGTGAATATACAAAATATGCTGCCAATTTAGATAGACCCTTAATTATGTACTTTAATACTTAAATACATATGTTATTCATATTCATGTCAGACAGTACATTTTGCTTATCTCTGTGGGATTACATGACAGCCCTGATTTAGAAAACCTACATCTTGCTTATATAATTTTGTGTATGTTATATTTTTATACACGACTCATTACATTCATTGAATATTAGGGTCCTTTAACACTGATGATGGTGATCAATAATGGATACTACACTGGATGGATGCTTTTTTGTGTGTCTTTTTGTAATGAGAGCAGGAGAAGTGATGGAAACACAGAAGGGTGATATAAATGTAGAGCAGCGCGTCTTCACATACAGATGTTCTGCTAAATTTTTTACCTATTTGGCCAAATGACTATTAATGCAGAAGATGTGCATACAAGAGGAAGGATTTCAAAACTGAATTATGAATAAGTGAGACACTTATTATTTCTTTGACTGATGCTGAATCTGATGTTTGGCAGCATATTGACTCAAATACATATATTTTATCATGTAAAAATGCTTCTTAAATTTGCTGTCTATTGACCCAAATACAGTGTCTCCAAGTGAGACTAAACAGGAAAAGGAGAAAACTAAGTTTAGAGACTCAGTTAAATAAAGGCAACGAGTAAAACAGATAGAACTGCACCAGGCAGTGTTTCCTAGCTGAAACTGATTACCAATGCAAAACTTGGCACAGGCACAAAGTGGAATTAAACACTTCAAACTCCAATCACTCGGGTATTTTAGGCCAAATTCAATGCATATCACTGTCACAGAGGGTGTTCCCTTGATAGTTAGACACGAGAAAACCACAGACGAGGCAACACAGTATTCGTATAAAAATAAATTACATCAGAACTGGCAAACCACATCACCATGCCTTTTGGTCTATATGACTCCATAATTACTCTTTTTACAACTCATAACCTCACTGTCTTTCCACTGATATTAATGTGACACTTTGAAGCAGACATAATTTCACTTCAAACATGCAAAGGTACAACTAATGACACTGAGCAGTTGCAAACAATGACTTGTCCTGAAGCAAAATACTAAAAGACTACTCTCTTGGTCAGTGAACAGAAATTATACTTTGCCTAGGTGGTTATGAAAATAGAATCGCTAACTTTACCTTCATATCTACATTCCCAAGTCTTTGAGGCACTAAAATGTCTTTTTGTGTTACTCATTGTCCACTACTGTTCAGTAAGGAAAACAACATCCTGGCAAGTAAACATTAAATTCCGCCAATAACGTTTGATTTATCTAACACAAATTGCTAAATTCATTTTTTTTTTCATATTAACTTCAAAATGCATTATTGTACAGAAAAAGTATACGGACACGTTGGCAGCCAGTATAAGCAGGAGGAGCACTAACCAGGACAGAAACTCCTAAACCTAGGGGTGTGTGAGACATGAACATATTCTACCTGTTAACATATTTATCGACCCTATACTAATACAGGTCAACTCACTGGCCGCTACACTTGTAAAAATACGGCTGGATGTTAGAAGTCAGCTTTACCGCTGAACAAAAAAGTTGCTTCATTTCACAAAGCCACATCATTCTTGCACACATACCTCTTCAAGTCTCTGGTCAGATGTGCAGGGAGCTCCACCAGCAGAGGGGGCGGAGCATCAGAGATCCCACTTTCTCCTTTGGTCGTCACACAGACATACTCCTTGAAAAAGAGAGAGAGAGGGTTGTTACCATTATGGATGGGTATCGATAACTGGTTCTGGTTTGATATCGATAAGAAATGGTCAACATCATTTGCATTTTGATTAAAAATTCCCTTATTGTTTTTTTTTTACATTACGCTGAAGTGGCCAGAACTTATGTCAACATCATGTGTTTGGTTTTAATTTGCCCTTAATAAAATCGCACCGCAATGTGAATATCGCACATGCAAACAGCCCAAGTTGAGTTTGTACTGATGTATTTATTTACATCCAGAGATCTAGCATCCATTGACAATATACAGAGAAGCTTTATTTTTTAATATGTTTATGTCCAGAGATCTAGGATCCAGTGACAGCGAGCAAAGCTTTGTACTTCCAGACGTTTCTTCTTGCAGTATCTTCAGACTAGCAAGCGCAACCATACCAAACATCACCGCAAGCTGTGTGATGAATCCAGGGAGGGAAAAGAGCCAAGAAAAGAGTTAAAGTAAGTCAGCTTGAACCTAAGTCTCTTCTATCCAGCCTGTATCTGGCCTCTGAGTGATGTCCAACCACAGGAATAATAAAATGATGAGGTGGGACTCTAAAACTTTTACTATAATGTAGTTTAGACTACTCTTGATGTCTCTCTCTCTTTCATTTCTGTCCTACATTTCAGTTACTGTGTGTGGAATGGGGATCATGGTCGAAACTGTCTGGAAAAGACAGTGTTCTGCTTGCACACTGGGGAAGCAAAACTGAAATGCAACCACAGGAAGGTGAAAGAAAAGCTGTCACTCAACAGCCTCAAACACACTTCCTGGCTGTGTAAGTTCACCTCTCTCACACAGTCACACAATCAGAGTCACAATGTCACCAGGCATATTTCCAGCCATACCAACATTTCCTGATAATTGTGAAAATGCATCATCAAACATATCTGAACAGTTCAAAAACTGTCAGTCAGCTCCAAAATTGTCAGCACAAGTATCTCTGGGTACTGCATTATAAATCCATCTCCCTTCTTCCACACCCACCCAGAGGTTAAACATAGCCTAAAGCGCTCTGCCAACCTTGGAGCAGGATAAAAGAGAGGGAGGGAAAAGACAGAGGGATGAAGGGAGAGAGAAATGGGGAGGAACAAATGACAGATTCTGAGAACTGTTCATTTCACTGGATTAATCTGCTATTTTTGAAAAATCCGCAGAGAATAAATATGAGAGTGAATATTACTCTCTCTCTCTCTCTTTCTTTGTGTGTGTGTGTGTGTGTATGTGTTTGTGTCCTTCAATCTGGTCCTTGGCCTACTTTCAAGCCATGTCATCATTCTGGTCAACTGGGACTTTACATTTCCAGTGAGTGTACAGGCATGTGTGTGTTTGTATAATAACATGAGCCATACCATAAATCTCTTCCTGCCAGCCCACACACTCCTGCATTAGCAAGTGTGAGGAGGCTGCATTGCAGTGCAGGTATGCGTTAGTATGTGAACGGTCCCAGCCACCAAAGGTGTGTGTCTGTCTGTCTGTCTGTCTGTCTCCTGGGTGAGTCATCGTTCCTTAACTCTTCCCTGCTTGTCTGTCTCTCTTCGTCTCCCTCTCTCTCACACACACATGATGTTGTAAACAGTCTCTTTCCATCACTTTATCTTTCACACACCTCCACAGTGTTTGAGTAGAATGTAATCCATCTACAAACTGGAGGCAGGACAAGCAAGAGCTTCTATAAATACTCATTAAATTCCCTTGACAATCACAAAATAAACCTACAGAAACACAAAAAACACTGCAGCGCACATAAGAACCAGTCTCTTTCTCTGTCTGTGGTGCAAACCTCTTCCTCTGTTCATTTCAAGCTGCGGTCCATGCTTATGTGGACCAAGGAGAAACCACAAAAAATAATATGTTTTACAGAAGTAGGACAATCTACATCTACTCTACATACTCTAATGCTATTAAAAGCAATTTTGAATTTGAAAACTTGACAGAGAGACTCAATGCCTGTGTGTTAAACTGGGCTCCTGTCCAGCAGTGCAGTAAAGTTGGGAGGTTTTCCAACATATGCAGCTACCTCAGCTTTTCCTACACATGGTCAGATGTGTAATGCAGGGCAAGTGAGTAGAGGAAGACCTGTCGCCACAGTGAGCTGTGTAGGTGAATATGATACTGCGTAGGCAAACAAAAGCATCCACAGAGCAAAGACAAGAATGTACTTTCTTGTAGTTTAAGAGGAATTGGGCTACTAACTCACAAACATTTATTTTTAAACACAATTGTAGCTCTCTCTTCATTTATCCCAAAACAACTGCTCCTTGTATAAAGCTAAACCTTCTTAAGAGGACCAAAAATTAAGCCAACAAGACTGATCTACATTAAATATAGTTAGCGCTCCATTCATTTTGTTGCAGTAAGCAAAATGGATGCATTCAGCTGTAAAGTCAGGACTTGGTAAAATGTAACTTGTGATAATATGAAATATTATATTATATGAAATTTCAAATCATCCAGCACAATATTATTAAAGCAGTGTTATGAGGAGTGAGGTATTCAGTAGTTTTCGGATATGGGTTTGGTGCTTCTTACAGTCTTTGTCAACATTCGCAACATTTCTTTGTTCCAGCTGTGACCAGCTGCGAATTTATGCAGAGAATGCGGCCCGGCAGCCAAAAGGCTGGGTCGTCTCCATTCCACCCTGCATTTGTCTGTATTTGTGACCCTAAAGAACAGTTCATTCATCATTAATACAAAGTCAAACTCTCGTCTTTCATACACAAGCCTATTTTCATTCAGTATGGGTCGAGGTAATTCCTGCCATTAATCTAAAACAACCAGACACTGAGCCAGACAGTGCAGAGGTTGAAGGATGACATCATGGATGGACTTATGATGAAATCTCCGCAAGTGAGCAGAGCGCACGTCCTCCTTCAGCAAATAGAAATCACTGAAAATACATCTTGTGGTTCATGTCCGCACCCACGTAATTCAGAGGCTGAATGAAAGACAAAGAAGGTTGAGGAGCTCTCAAATAACCTTTGTTCTGGACAATGTAGAGAGTGGTGTGGGCTTAGTTAAAATTAAGAGACAGTCAAATTGGTCCTTTACAATTCCTCAAGCTCAGAGGGAAGCTCAGACAGTGACCAACCAGCCATACCCAAGAATTAAACTAACTGTTCCAATCGCTCTCTTAAGACAGCCAGAGTTAAACACTGGAAAGCGCTGAAATTGGGTACGACAGGAGGAAAGGTCTTTGGGCTGATGTGATAGCTTGCTATGAGCATGTGTGTGACGTATGTGTTTTTTTGGTTCCTTGCAAAATTTGCTGTTTGTAGCTTCTGTTGTACCAGAGGGAGTCTGAAGATGACATCTTTGCTCTTTCCAACAACAAAGAGTTCTGTGCCAATCCTGTGCCAAGTGCACCTTCCTTCCACTTTTTCCCATCATTCCCTTTGACCTCCCGCTCTGTCACACACCTCATGTCTCCAGCCGTGTGGGAAAGGAAGGCCCTCAGGGGCCTGAAGCACCTCATGCACGCACAAATAACAAATCCATGCCAAATAGAGACTGGAGGAAAGGCAACAAAAGATGACAACAACAGGATCACAGGCAACTGCAGGCATAGCTCACCATTTCTGACAGCTTTCCAGAGGAAGCCCAGAGAGGAAAAACAGGAATAGCAGGAATAGCATGGAGAAAATATGTAAGAAGCAGTCGGTCCAGAATCTCTGTACATACCACTATGTCACACTTATCCTGGACATAACAACTTCCACAACAGCACAACAGGCTTTGCTTTCAATGGTAAGGGCATGCGATGGGAGCCTGTCACTTTCTAGATATACTGATTGTACTCACTGCAGGGAGGGAGGAGGAAGAGACATTGAGACCAAAGAACAGACAGTAAAGATAAAAGGAGAGAGTCACAGAGAAAAAGAGGGAGATCTTCCTGTTTATGGAGAGTAGAGAGCACAGGAAACAGGACAGCAGGCCACTATGCCACTGTTAACGGGAATGATAGTGATGACATTGGACACACACACACACAACACACAGACAAATACACGCTCTACCTTTCCTCTTCTGTGTCCTGTGTGATTACGCAGAACAGATTTAGCTCAGAATGTTCCCATCTATCTCCATGTGTCCTGGTGCCATTTGGAGACTTACAGATTGTTCTTGTTTCTATATCTCACTGCTGTCCCTGCTCTGGCAAGCAGCCGTGATAACGGGATCAAGCTGAAGTGCGTGCATGCCCCCAGCTGCGTGCTCAAACGCTCCCAGCAACATTCACAATCCAAGACAGATTTCCTCGCAATTCTAGTCAGCATGCAATCTCCTGTTGTGATGTACTGTAAATTCAACACATTCTCCATGCAACAGAAGTCATTTTACCATGACGCACTTAACAATATACAAAATATTTAAAAGTTTTAAAATATAGACAGAAATGACTGTATAGAGGGGGAATATTCATCTCCACAATTCATTTAAAGAGATGAACACAAAAATTAAAAATTCTAGTTGAAAG
This sequence comes from Trinectes maculatus, assembly GCA_016785345.1. Lineage (NCBI taxonomy): Eukaryota > Metazoa > Chordata > Actinopteri > Pleuronectiformes > Achiridae > Trinectes > Trinectes maculatus. Next base: position 230,364 of record JAFBJQ010040670.1, on the reverse strand, counting down.
AGGGGTAAAATCAAAACACTTGCATTAACATGTGTATTAAATCATCACCGCTGTACTCAAGAGATAAAGAAACATTTAAATTCCCTGGCTGCAAACCTTTCATTAAATGTTAGCTTATAGCAATACCACAGGGAAGAGCAGTGTATTTTAAACACAACCAACATGGATTTGGGAGGAAAAACAGGACAATGCAACTGGATTAGGTTTTACAGATTTAAACAAACTGCTCAACCGAGGAACATATTTCCAATCAACAGTGATAATATTTGCATTAGGCAGACGTTCATTTCATAACTCCATAAGGTTTGTTGTGGAATTTTCATTGTTTTTGTGTGATCCATGCGGCCAGAATTTAAATTGAGATGCCGTTAGATTATTTTCGTATTATCTTGTAAAACATAAATTGCTGTTGTAATATAAATCATTTTAGAAAGATATGTTGAGGGGATAGTTCCTGCAAAAAGTGGGCTAGCTATCAGGGAGTTGGATCGATGATGATGATAACTACTGGTTGAAATTGGGTTTGTCACCATTATGTGGATTTTTTTATATACAAAAATGTGAAAAATCGCAGAATTGTAACTGGATCTTTTTTGTGTGTGTCCATGACTGCAGATGAAATCCACTATGAGCGTCAGGCATGACTAATCTGGCCATCCTCTTTGCAATCTGGCTTTATTAAGAAGTCGCTGATTTTCATCACTATTTCTATATCTCGATCAAAATGACCGTAGATTCTATTCTAATAGGGCTAGCTCCCAATACATCGACCAAAGAGAAGGCTGGCCTGTTTTACTTTGCATTGCTGTGAAAATCTTTTTAATCAGAAAAGTCCACTTACATTTTGTATAGAGGGCAATATCCTGATGCTGCATCTCTCTGAGCTGCAGCCACGCTGACCCACATCCCAGCCTCTAGTAGATTACAGTGTAACACTCACTCGCTCACTCGCTCGCTCGCTCGCTCGCTCGCTCACTCACTCACTCACTCACTCACTCACAAACAATGGGCCTGTTGCTCTGTAACTGTTGTTATGGTTATCAGTGTGACAATGCCATAACTGCATTCAGAGTCATACAAGCACAGAACCACTAACACTCCAAGTGGTTGCATGGTAGCAGATAAAAGCTAGAGATGGATTTATGAAGACCCACAGGGGAGCACTGTACCTTTACCACTCAGGGTGAGCCTGGGGCAGATGGGTTGCTCTCTAACACAGCCAAAACAGAGCACATAGCTGTCATGTAAGGTAAATGTCTTTTCTGCTCTCATTTAGTTATCTTAAAAATCCACAGCAACACACTTTTTCATTAAAAAAAAAGGTCATTGCACATTTAATGCAAAATTTAATGATATTATCAACCAAAAGAGTGCAGTCCCATCTTTGACAATGTAAAGGATAGTCAAATTTACGATTTATTGTCTTTGTGGGAAGATTTTAACACTGTTGTGTCAGTTTCGGCTAATGTCTAATCACAACCCATGAACAAGTTATTACAAGCTACACACACACTCACTGCTGTCCTTCCAAATAAGGGTTATAGTGAAAGCATACTAACTGCTCTGGTTAACTGACTGAATAAAATTAAATTAATGAATTGAATTAATTAAGGAAAATGAGCTGAAAATAAACAGCATTACTGATATATATAGCCATCTAAGTATTTTTTGAACTTTATTATTTCATGTTGCTTTAAGTTAACAAGGGAAGCTATATAAAGGTATATATAAGGTATATATAAGGATATCAAAATATAAACGGTACTCAACAACAATGGTATATGTTATTGTAGTCCCTACCCCATTGACATAAAAGATCAATTTCAGTAATAAACCAACGTAGCAAGCATATTCTGTAGTCAGTCTTCATTAATGCTGTCAATGTGATTGCTGCAGTATAATACATAATCTCAATAACGTTGTACTTTTGGCATGTACACACTGGTAATATACAGAGCCCCTTTACCTTAGTAGTTTTTTGGATGACCTTCAAAGTCATCTCACCTCCTTTCCTGTGCAGACTTGGTTTGTGACAAGAAATTTTTGATTTACACGTCGGTTTATTTGTGAGTTTTGTTCAAAAATGTTACAAACTAATAAGCACTGTGATCAAAGTCCTTATTTTAGCAGGGATTCATGCAGTAAAAGGTCTCCAAAGTGAAAGCAATGTGCACAAGGGGCTGTTACCAGGTACCAGGTGTTGATTTTTTGGGATGAACACAGATAGAACCAAGTCTTAAATGTCTATAAATCCTTTTTTTAAAAATTTTTTACAGCTCTGTGGATTTGTTCATCAGCAGTTAGCTGTCTCAAATCAAGAAGGTTCTGGGTGTCAACCTTACAACTACCCCTCTGGTAAAATTGATGGGTGGTGACATCCATGCTATAGTAGACAGAACTGCTGCCATGGCCTTGGACAAAGCTTTCTTCAGAACTGAAGTCCATTCTTGCGTACATAGCTGGGGCTGCCTGCTCCTTTGGGACAGTGAGGTTAAATTAATTGCAGAGAACAACACAGATCAAGTGTCAGTTGCATGCTAATGGTCATGACAATTCCCAAGACATTCAAGTTGAACAAAACTAAGCATAGGAGGCGCATTAAGAAACCAACATTCACTCTCAAACAAACATGAGGAAAAAGGCACACAAACAATGACTTCACGTCAGAGTAAGGAGAGACGTCTGTTTTAAAATGTGTATTAGACAAATGTTTCACCATGAGTCAGCAGAAACTGGACAAATTCCACTTCCTCCTATGGTTAATGTGGGGGGATGGGTAACAAGCAAGGCTGTCACCATGGAAACTATGTATTTTCCTGCCGGGTCATATCTCAGACAGAAACAGCTGCTGTGAGCAACGTACAGATGCATGAACAGCAATGTCTAAAAAGAAGAAATTGATGGAGCCAAGTTAGTGGCAGTGTGACCAGGTGAACTGTTCACATCCGTATTATTTCATTCCATTCAGTTGTTCGAGGTGACTATTAAAACATGAACATTGGCTCACCTTTTGGGAAATCTGACGAGAGGACTGACAAGAAAGGTCTTGAAAATGTCCTAAATTAGATGATTTTTGGACATTTGCGTTCTCACATTCAGCCCCTTGGGTCAAATTAAGGAACATATCCAGACTTGAGTGCGTGTCTGAAATAAGCTTGAGTTGGACTGCCCCATCGTCACACCATGAAAATGCCAATAGTAGATATCTGTCTCTTGACTTTCTTTATCTTTCTCAGCTGCTCTCTCCGGCTGACACTGTCCATTCCTTGGAATTACGCCCAAACATTTTATTTACAGCAATAAAAAACAAAAAGCAGGCAGGCAAAAAAGAAAAAAAGAAAACGCATATCCTGCCTCAGTCCATGACCCCCTTCTGCTCCATAACATTACAGCAGCCAATCAGCAGACGAACTAACCTAACAACCAGTGCAGACAGAGTAGTGTGTATGCAAAAAATGCAGATATTAAACTAGTAGGACAAATTTAATTGTATTATTCATACTAGTATCAAATTACAACAACTGAATGTGTGAACAGCCAATACTGTCTTGACTTTGTGTAATCAGCTATCACTCTCAACATCATCAATCATCCAGTTCATTGCCTATCACCACATCCCTAATTCTCCAGCTGCTGAATACTGGGCTAAATCCTATTTCCCTACCATTAAGCCAGCAGAAACACTGTGTCCATCCAGCTGAGACACACTTGAGTATGAGACAGGCTCTACACCATCTGTGTAGATCTTTAATGCAGTCTACATAGACATATACATATATATGCCTTAGCTTCTTAGGCTTGCACACAAGGTTTATGTGTTTGTGTTGGTCTTTAGTTGTTTCAAACCCTAGAGGGAGCAGGGATCTGGCAAGTCTCCCTGGTGGCAACGGCTGACCCACTTCTGTGGAACTCTATCCCTAACGTGACCCGTTGGAAAGCCAGAAGACACATATTAGCAAACACACATTCACAAACACAGCTGAATGGCCTGACCACAAACCCTAGAGGACTGAGAGTCAAAAAAATAAAATAAAACAGTTTGATGCTGCCGATGGCTATCTCTCTCTCTCAGTTCTCTCTTTCTCTTACTTTGTCCTAAATGGAATCAACCATTTAGGTCACTGCTGATGTAAACTAGCTACAACATCCAGGGTTATTCTGTGTAAGGTCCAGAATAAAACTAGACGTCAAGCTTCAAAAATAAATAAATAATACGAAAAGAGGCAGCACACCCAAGCGTTTTCACTTTCAAAAATGACAAAGGGTTCAAGGACCTTGGCTTTCTTGCCCCCAGAAAAGTAAATGTTATAATGAATAAGACCATTTCATTTTATTTGGATTTGTGGGAATGTGCGTTGTGCCTCAAATTAGTCAGTAATCAGTGTTTTCTTGTGAAAGAAAGATTTAATTAAAAAGGCAGCTGTGAAGTAAACAAAGTCAAACTGACATTTCCCCAATGAGATATGAAACAGCAGAGGTATTCGAGATACTCTGCTCTCAATGAAGATATGCATTCATAGCACCAAGTTTCAATTTAATTTCAAGGTCACTGTTCTTCGTGTTTGGTTGCTATTTGGTCTGCAAGCAACGATTATGGTAATTCATGATTTTTTGATAAGTAAGTTAATTATTTGGTCTACATAATTACTGACAATGGCAAAACTTCTAATTTGGTGCCCAAGGTTATGTTTTTCAATTACTTGTTTATCTTGATAAATTTCTTCTTGACTTTAAAGCGGGTTAATTAATTAATCAATTAACTGAAGTGAGGTGAAGTTGAATAACAAAAAACATGGAAGTACAATAGGTTCAGCTCATATTTACTATGCTTTAAAGCTAAAAATATCACTCAGACAAGCATATTGCACTGCTATCGGGTTTCAGTGGGAGCACACAGACTGTTGTTTCACTGTCTATTTATGAAATCAATGACAGAATAGCATGGGTAACCACAGTTTTACGGGACAAAAAGGCTGGAATGAGCATCTCTTGCATGTTGTGTTCTAAATGTGTGCACATTCATTTTACACACATTTAGACTGTTTATATGTATGTCTGTTTGTGCATGTGTAGCTGATCCGGCCATAGTCTGGAAGGAGGAACAATGGCATTCCTGTGCTCTGGGCTCCAGGTGGCTGTGGAAACCCAATCCCAAATCAAGCCTTGCTGGCACACAGAGTGCCGGGAACGCCGAATGCTGCTGTCTCTCTCCGGAGACACGGGCCAGAATAGAGCTATTGTTCCTGACCAGCTCGGAGAGCAATAAATGCACCACAGCCACCCTTGATGACAAACACGACAAGAACAAATACTAATTCAGAGTGGATATCTTTAACTTTCAGTTTTGTGGACTTAGCAAACAAGTAATGCAATCTAATTATGAATTAAAAACAATGGTAAAACACTGTGGTTGCGTTTTATAGTGCACATGCTGTTTCACAGGGATTTTTGTAGAAATGAATGCCTCTGTGATAGCCCTCCATTGCTCACACACATTTTTATCTTAATACATCTCAATGGACCTGATCAATGTCATTCACTTGTTAAAAGCATAATCTGATTTCATTATGATCTTTCAGAGAAGCCAAGATGTTTCCAATTGTCAAAAATTAAATCAACCCTTAGAAAAACTGGGACACACACACAAAAGCAGGCACATCTGCTGAGGCCCCAACAGTCAACACACACAGTGCAGGAAACACATCATGACGACTTCATGGCCTTGAAATGAGGAACATGATTCACTTCCTTTCAATGCGAGACACTCACGCCTGAACACAGGTCTGAGTTCAGATACACAGCTATGAGACAACCTCCTAAGCATGACACATATCCCAGGTCAGGAGAGAGCTCATGTTCAGACTCAAAAGAACTTACACTACAGGTCATACAAAGGTTCAGCAGCTTCCCCTGAGCAATAGCAAACACACAGGGGATAAATAATACATGTTCCTTTTCCCCCTCCCCTTCAGGAGCATGACAAATTAATTTAACCAGTTCTCTGTCGATCCCACATCTTCATCTGCGCTGATCCACAACTACGGCTTCTTTTGGGATTCATATTAAATCAATTTTTCTTATCTCCTGACATAATTAAAGCATTGTTAACGCATTCTCTATCTGTCACTCACTTACTCAGTCTCTTCTCCATGCAGATGCACACAAGGCAGCACCTACAAGCTTTCAAAAACCCCTGAGAGGTGTCTAAGTGACAGAACCACAATGAAGGAGATGATGCCGTTTAACTAAGGAGGGCCCTCAAAATCTACAGCCCATAAGGGAAGTTAATTGGTTACTTGTTGTCACCACAATATCTGCATACTTATATCATCTGATAAAGTTCATAAGGCAGCCAAACTTGGTTACACCGCTCAACATGGATAAGTGGTCTTAATTTTTCTATGACCAAGTCCAGTTGGCCTTAATTTGGCTTTTCATGGGAAAACGTGACCTCAATAAGTGAGAATCTTCAGACATCAAGCTAAGCAAAATCATCTGACCTCCATCGGGACACAGGAGACAAGCACCGGCCAGGGGTTAAATACCGACTGGGGCTCAACCTAATAGGCTGTGATGCAGCACTGAAGAACTGAAATGTACAGGGGCAGATAAGGAAGACAACATCCACTGTGGATTGTAACCATGCCGATCAATTTTAAACACGACCTGCTTCATAATGCTGTGCATGGGTGTAATCCTGGTTGTAAGAGTAATGCTGGTTACGTGTTAGCTTGTTCATCTTCTGAAACTGAATAGCCAGGAAAAGGCTGCAGTCATATGCGGCAAGTGAGAGACAGTATTAACCCGGCAGTCGCCCATTAACTACAAATCGACATTTCATTACTATGAAAGTATTAATGAGCCTCAAGGACGAATATTATTTTTTTTAAATGAGTGTATCGAAGCGGGGGAGTGACGCCAATTACGGCACAATTAGTTAGGTAGTAACGTGACATTTTGCGTGTTTTGCACTGAGTCGCATCTCCGTTGCTTGGCTGCTTCTGTCAACAAGAACCACTCCGCTTCAGCTCCACTCCTCCGCCACCACATAACGTTACGGTGTCACCAGCCAGGAACAAGCCCGCGGCTCATGTCGTGGCCGGACAAAAACAACAACGATACTGGGGTGTTTTCGTAGTTTTTGTTCGCTTACCCAGAATGACGGAGGGCACCTTGATCCGCCTCCGTGGCGCAAGAGAGCGCTGGCTGAAAACTGACGGCGATACGGTTCAAAGTATCGCAGCTAAGCTAGCTTAGCTAGCTAACGGTGCTGGAGAGAGAGATGGGGGGAGAGAAGAGAGGGGGTGGGAGCGCTGTCCTTTTCCGCTACGTCGAGGCAAAACCAGTTACTTCAGGCACCGAGTCCGAGGTGAGGTTTTTCTCACGTTGGCCTCGGCTGAAAGAGCACAGTCCAGTGTCAAACGGCGGCGTCAGAGGAGACATCCATCCGAAAAACGCCGTGAATGTGAGTGTCAGAGGCGGCGCTGTGCGCTGTGAGCTCCCCCTCTCTGCGGACGGACGCGCTGCCTCTGGCTGGGGGTGAGGAGCTTTGGCTGCCGATGTGCAAAGCGAGCACGAGCACAGGCAGCATCACTGCTCATCCCTCCCTTCACTACCTCAACCCGGAAGAAATACCACAACTGATCCCATCCTGCTTTCCATAGTTAAACTGTAACGGCTGCATTCAAAGTGCCTATACAGCTGCACCGTGCGCCATGATAAACTAACCACATCATGTGATTGATACCAATTTCAGCTAAAGGTATAAATAAATGATACATATATTAATCTGTGCATTATAGTATAGGTATTGCAACTATTATTCATAATAAGAGCTAATCACTTGAAACACATTACACCAGGGGTCAAGGCAGTATAAACAACCCACCGGTCAAACAGCAAACATGCATCATTACTGAATTATTTATATTATATTATATTATATTTACATTAGGTCTATAACTAAAAAGCATACATTATAATTCACTGGAATGTAAACCTCCAACAATATAATCATAGCGGCTGATTTTTTTTTATAAAAGAAAGATCCTTTCCATTCCATCTTAAATTACATGGGTCAGATAGTGTTACATTTTAGAGGAGCCTTTTGTGCTATTATATAAAAGCCAGTTTATCTAGTTTAAAACAAAACAATAGCAACAGACAAAGTAAGTGATCCAGCAATCTGTCTGCTGACTTAATCAGACTGTAGTAATCAAAGCTGGTTAGTGTTCTCAAATGCATATCAGGTTATTCGATGATAAAAGCCTGATAGAGCAGATAAGTTTTATATGTAAATTACTCAGAACTTCAACATTTAGCATCCAAGTGGAATTATTTGCCTATATGCAAAGTGTTTTTTGTTTTCTCCCCATTAGTTCTGCGTTTAATTTTCTACATCCAAACATACCATCCATCCTAATTGCCCTTAGGTCCAGTTAAGGGCTGAATATAATGCTGAATATTAAAAACCAGATGGAAAAAAGAGTGGGAGAGAAGATTGTCTCCTCTTTTCCACTACAATGAAAAGGTGAACTGTTTATGGCAATTGGGGGACTCAGCTACAAGAGGCTATAAACAAGATGTCAACAGTATTGCTCACTATTACCTGTTCCATCAGGGGAGTGTTTAAATGTGTTCACCGCAGGCATAACCCTTTTTTCCGTCACAATTTATTACAAAAATAAAAGAAGCACTAGGGAGTGCTCAGACTATTGCCATTGCCAGGCAGAACTAGATGTTTAACGCTGCAAATATATTTTGTTCATTTGAAACCAAAGTATTGACTGATCATTCGCACTGGTGGTAAATTCAGTTTCTGATAGGCAATGCAGTTCTGAATATAATTCTGAGACAGATGCACTGCAAGCAGTATATGATGTGCAAGGTATGGTGTCTGCCCACTCTCTCAGAATTACTCATGCAATGGGTTTGTGTCAGCATCACTGCAAAATACCAGTTGCACATAATGAATTCAGTGAGGAGCTGTGTATCATCATTTTTTATGACTCAACAGTCTACCTGCCCAGTCAAAAAAACACAGCTTCAACTTGATGAGATGTGAATAGCAAGCTGCTCTTCTAGGCCAGGTCACACAAAATGTATTCAGGAAGTGAGAGTCAGCACAGTGAATGATTAAATGTGTGATACACAGCCTATTTGCATTTTCCACCAAGGAGTTTGCCGTCTTGTATTAGTCATTATACATCTGCAAAAGCTTCTCGCCAGCTTGGGGTTTTTTGTCATCTATAATTATATTTCTGGAAAAAATAAATATACTGTAGCTACACCTTATTTGCTTTCACTAAATAAATACTTACCATATTCTTTTTACAACATGCATATAAATTGAGGAAACAGGCCTGAGTTAAGAGTTGTAGTTTCTAAAGAACAGGGTGGAAACAAGAAGTCTTAGATTTTACATCATCATCATCATTACAACATCATTCTTGCAAAATACTTGTGATCAAGACACAAGTCCACACAATTTTGTGAGGCTAAATTAGAACCCAAATTTGCTGTGCGATACAAATTTTGTGTGCGTGTGTGTTCTGGCCTTACTTTGACAGAACATCTCTGTGTAGCTCGCAGGTGTGTTTATAATCTACAGATACGTTGGTGGCAGGATGATGTAAAATCTTTTAATTTCCTGTATCTGGCTCCTGTCTGTTGCTGCAGTTTGGATACAGTAGTTGATGTGTTCATAAAGAATGAGGTGTATGGTTCCAGAGTCCCACCGTGTCAGCTTATAGTTTAACTTCACCCATAAAACATTTATATCTGTTTGCAATTGAGCTCACACAGTCTCCAGATATGCTTTATTCATGTAGCAGGCAGCAGCAGAAGTGCCAGTACTGAAATATGAATGAAACCGTTGGAAAGACCTTACTCTGAATCAGCATTTCCACTTCAAGTGTGGTCCTCTAGTCACCATAAGACAGGACAAGGATAGAAAAGATGCAGTAAGGCTTCGAGTGTGTGACACCTTCACCAATATTACACCTACATCCTTCAGTATATCAAGGTCTCCGCAGCAGCAGATAGTTCTATAACTCTCATCTATAACTGTAAGCTTAAAGTTTTCAAGCTATGATAATGGGGGGTCATTTTCACTATCCTCTGAATGGAGGGTACATTCATTATTTAAGATCACAATGCATGTCATCGGATGGCACTCTTTTGCACTTCCATTAGGAGGTGGAGAAATCTGTCAAAGGAGATAAGGTTGAAAGTAATGTAGCAGTTAAAAGATACACAGAGTGGGATCTGTCTCCACAGCAACATTTTCACCAAATTGCCTTGTGTGTTTAGACAAGTTTGTTGTATCTGTCTGTTGATTTAAATTAACTTGTCACAGCCCTATTTTCTTCTGTGACTTGTGTAAATTGAACCGAATCAGTTTTGTGACAGAAATCATTAATCATACACTTCAGGTTGCAATGGCATGTTGGCACATGCATAAATCCCAGAGAATGGCTAGAATTGCAACATAGGGCCATAACTTTAGTCTATTTTTATCCATTGTAACTGCTATATTTTAATTTAGGATAAACTTCGAATCAAGGCAGAAAACACGCAAAAAGAGAGTCGGGGTGAAAAAAAGGCTCTTCAGTGTTGTTGTTTTTTTTAGATAAAAGTGAGTATAAACAAGTAGCTGACACTGCACCTTTGAAGTATGTCCCCTGAACATACTGTCAACAACTGGTCAACAATTATGTGATCCTCCCTTTTCCTGAGTCCACACAGATTACAGCATGTAGGCCCCTCCTTTAAACACACGGTGGTAGCAATACTCCACTGATAGAAAAGTGTGTCTCTCAAACCTATCTCAAATCTATCTTCGTAAAATATTTTTAAAAAAATCAACAGAATATTCCAACATAACAGTTTGACTATCACAGCAAAATTGTACTTCAAGCAAATCCACCGGAATCCAACGGAAGTAAAACCTTTCATTTCCGGGTCACACGACGTTTCCAGGTAAGATACCGGATGGCTATGTCTGACGACTAACTGAACAAAAACAGCATTTATACCGTGTGCAGCGACGCATTAAATGTGCCGTGCCGTGCCGTCGACACAAATGGCGTCTCAAATACCCATAACCGTCAAGGCCCACCTGGCAGCCGCCAGCTCTGCCGCTCCCCGGGGGAAGAAACGTCCCGGTAGTCCGGCGGTGTCCGCCGCTCAGACCGCCGGCAGCAACGGCAAGAAGAAGAAATCACCGCTAACGGTGACACCGACAGTACCGACACAAGTGACGGTAAACACACATACAGACACACACTGCCTGAACACACAATCAAGAGTAAAAACACGCCTATTACACTAATGTAGTGTATTGCAATGTAACAACTGAGTACCACCCAGAACATCATTTACAACTATTAAATGAAACCAATAATAATACCACAATTAGGAATGGTAGCTTTAATATATGTTTGTCTTTAATATAAAAACATTTAAATGTTAATAATACCGTAATTCACCTCTTATACCCTAACATTTACAAGCTACTATCATATAATAAGATAAACACTAAAGAGTTGAATTGTTTCTTAAGGTTTTAGACTTAACTATGTTAAAATGGAAATGTGTTTCATCAGATACCAGCAGCAGAGACGGTGGCAGAGGTGAAGGCAGTGGGATTGTTAGACAGTGGTCCAACCACCACCACCACCACAGAGTCCACAGCAAAGCCTCCCCCATTCAAAAACCCTTCATTCACGGTGAGTGAGTGTGTGTGTGTTAAACCATACTGGCTGAAGTTTATCTTCTTCTGTTGCTTTTTATTTATTCCCTCTCGCTCTTGGCAGCATTCTGGGATTGGTGGAGCAGCAGCAGGTAAAAAGAACCGGACCTGGAAGAATCTCAAACAGATTCTGGTTTCGGAGCGCACGTTACCCTGGAAGCTCGATGATCCCAACTGTGAGTGATTGTATCTTAATTTAGCTGCAACACGTTAGCACCAGACAACTGGGTCTATTTGTAATTGATTTTCAATTCACCCGTTTTTTTAATGTTTGCTACTGTGGTGATAGTGATAGTGATAACTCGGTGTCAGTTGACAAGAAGAAATGCTCAGATTGAATAAGTAGTGATTTATGCACCAATCGTTTTGCGTTTACAGACTGGAACATTGATGCTCCTCCCTCTTTGAAGCCAGCCAAGAAATACTCAGACATCTCTGGACTCCCGGTGAGTAAACTGTTTGCTAAAACACACATCGACCGCGGAACAGCATTACTTCAGCCAAACCATGTATAAAACCACACACTGAATAATGTTGTCATTCCCCAGGCAAACTATACAGACCCTCAGACAAAGCTGCGCTATACATCCTCTGAAGAGTTTGCCTACATTCGCCTACTCCCGACTGATGTTGTTACAGGGTATCTAGCCCTTCGAAAGGCAACGTGCATTGTACCTTGACGGAGAGACGGAGAGAGTGATGGAGAGACGGACAGAGTGAGGCAGACAGTTTGTAGGAAACTGTGAGGGAGGCCAGGACACTCTGAGCACAGACAGAGTGGCAACCTAGCTGAAGGAGCCACTGAAAAGACTGTTCATAGACTGACCCCTGGTAAACATTTGCACCACAGTTATCAAAAAATAAATCCGAGGTGTTGTTACTCTGTAACAGAATCAGTGCTGCAAATATGAGTTTCCATCTACTTTACTTTCCATTTACTTTTTCCATGTTCCTGTTTTACTGTTTCTGAAATGTATTTGTTATTAATTTGTCAACAGCTGGAAGTTATATGGTAGCTGGAAGTTGTCAGGCTGATTTAGAATACAGTAAAGTGGACAAATGTTTTATTCATTGGAGAGATAGAAAGTTTTTAGGTTTTTTAGTTGAAAAAGTCAGCATCATACAATCATTTATATTAACTGCTGATGTATTTCCCAGTGTCGTGGATAATGAGCATGTTTGGGACCAAATCATCATGGAACATACAGTTGTTTCCTAGCTTCTAAATAAGTTGTAGAGATTTTTTCTCTTTCATTTTGACTGTTTTCTGTAAGGTGCATATCAACCATTACTTACATTCTTAGTGTGTCTCTTTTTGTCTTTTTTGTTTAATTTTATTTTTCAGATGAAAATATATGTATAAAACTCTGAAACTGGTGTTTTCAAATGATATTCTGCTTATATGACAACCTGTAATCACCCTTACCGTACACTGATTTGAGTAACAAGTTAATATGATAAAAAAAAAAGAAAAGAAATATCCATGCCCTGCTACGGTACTTTGTGTTATCTAGGCCTTTCTGTCTCATGCAGCAGCTTGTATGTATGTACGCTTTGCAAATATAGCTGGGCTAAGACTGTCTTTTCATAAATTTCACCAAGCAGGCCTAATTTTACATGTCATATGTAAATGTAGAATTGGAATGACATGGTTGAAATTCCACAGCTGCATTTGATGTATGATTTGCTCTCCACTTGGTAGAGTGCGGATGTCTCATTAATCACACGTGGCAGGCATGCTTGTTCGTTCCCACAATATATTTAATGCCATTTTTCCCAGACGTGATTAATGAGGTCTGGTGCCTTCTCACCTGAATGATCCCTATTATGCAAATGCTAAGAATAAAAGCCTCTGCGCAGCCACTAAAGAAGCAACAACCTTGCAACACTTTAACATCAACTGTTGCAAGCATTGAACCACTGAGCCCTTAATGGGTGGTGATTGGGAGGCTGAGGGCAGGCATAAAACTGCATTCATATTTAAAGAGACAGCAGCACGTGATAGGTTAACAAAGCCAATGTGATGAGGTAGTATTGGGTAGCTGGAATTAGTTGTTTGAACAGCTGAGAGCTCAGGTGACAGCCGAGATGTGACAGCTGGGAGTTGAGAGTGCGAGGGGGGAATGACAGGCAGGAAGAATGAGGAAATTGTGCAAAATAGTTGTTAGGTTCCCTAACTGAACTTACAGTAGGGCTTTATTTAAAACATAAATGTCACCGTTGCTCTGGGTGACAGTTCCACAAGTTCCACAAATACAAACATACTGGTGTTTCTGCAAACGAGCGGTCTAACTTAATGGCTGAGTGTAACTTGTCGCAGCTCTGGACTTTGGAGAAGCTGATGAAGGCAGTATAGTATATCTGTGAGAGTCACCCCAGCATTTCCATTCCTGCTGTGGCATCAAAACCTCAACATAGTGATAAATGAACAGCACCAGGGCTTTCTGCTACACAAGCACATGGTCCTATAGAGAGTCTCTGTACATCTGTAAGCATGTTTGTGTAGGTGCTTTCACATTTTTTGGACATCTATGCATTGAATCCACCAACACAGTAGCAGTAGTAGTTTATCACTTTGTTTGTGAAATATGGGAATATGGAGTGACATGCTTTATACGAACTGTTCTTACTGTGTGTTGACCCGCGGCTCACAAATCCTGCAGGTACACATGTCTGTGCAGTCACACTTTGTCACCACCTGGGTGCGCCAGACTCTTCTCATTCTGACCCCCAAACTCACTGAATGTGCTCGGTGTCTGACCGTGAGTCTCCAAGACCTCACAACAAGTGTGTCACTTTCTGATTGAAGCCGGATCATGATTTATCAACATGTGCTGATGCAGGAGTATTTTTATGTATTCAATCACAGGTCTGGCTGCCTGCCACACACACCACTGGCATTTGATTAATAATACTAACTACTAAAACGCCGCCATAATATGTCAAGTGACTTAATGATTTATATAACTGACATCATAAATATTATGAACACAATTGTTACATTTCAGCTGACACACACAAATTCATAATAGTGACAGCAAACTGACAGGAGAAGACTTTATGCATGAGTATGCAGAGTTAAACAGGCTGACAAATCATTACTAATCTTAATATGGGTACAGAAATGGATGCAAGTAATTTAGGACCACAGCCATATCATATAATAAGCATCATTAAGAAACTGATTGGGGTGTGTATATAATGACTCATCTATCTTTGATGGAAGGTTTGGCACCTGCAGCACTGCACAGGATGTTTTGCCAGAGTGAAAACACCAATCAACTCGTGGCTCCTCCGTCGATTCTGTTTGCATGTTTATACTTTGCTGAACTTCTGCGGGCAACTTTCCGCTCCACCAGGGAGATACACACTGTGAACTAATGTCATCTCAGAGCTCATTTAGATGCTGTCTGCCCTCAGGTTTTTGTCACTGTCACATTTTGGTGATGATGGAGATGGTGCCTGTGCTGTATAATGCCTACAGACACTAATTATATAGCTTCTCTCCCTTTCCTAGTGCAGGGCTGCTTTTCACTTTGTGTCATTGGACTCAGGGATGTATGACCAGTTTTGACTGCAGCAGAGATACATGGTGGACAAGCAGGTCGTACTTGATGCACATTTTGTCTTGTGCCGAAGTTACTGCTAAATGACCAGATGAGATCCATGACTTCATCACGGCCAGCAAGCAGCTGTTCCCCTCACAGCTAGTTGGGGAAACAGCAATTGATAGAGGCCTTCTCGCATTACTCATCTGACATATCTTACTCCTTGAAATATATGTGAAAAATGAGAACTCCTGTAAAATGTCAGGTCGTGGAAATGGACTACACCACCAGCTCTGGCAAACTGATCGATAGACCAGCTCCAGTGCCTGCTGAGCCAGCAGGGGAACTTTCATATTTATGTTTTTGACCTATTGGAACAGCACAACTGGTACAGAGAACTTCTTTACTGCCCGTTAACATAGATATAACAGTCTGGATATGTTAGATGCTGCTTCACGATAAAAAATATTTCACTGCAGCAGTTGAGGCATACTATTTATGTTGGACCCCAGTTCTGTAGCTTCAACATGGCACTGGAACAACAAGTCGAATACAGGGTTCAGTCTTATACACCTGTAGAATTGTGTTTACATTTCCCCATTGCGGGACAAATAAAGGGATTTTCTTTACATTTTCTAAAAATAAAAAATCAGTCCTGTCAATAAAACAAGTCAAACACTACAGAAAGATGCTCCCAGTGACCTGTAGTGTGGACAAAAAGAACATTTAGACAGACAAAATAGCTCTTTACAAGTTTGAAACCAGTGCCACAGCAGCCACAATCACGTCATCCATCAAAAGCCAATGAGCGGTTATATGTAAAAAGAGGGTAGAGCGCCAGGTTTTCCCAAATAGTTTCCACAGTCCTTAAATAACCTCTGTTATTGCTATAATCAGGAGGGACAGATCTGCCGGGAGAAGACAGGAAGCCATCACTTCATGTCTGTCAGTTGCAACTAGTGTTCAACACACACACACACACACACCACAAAATGAATATTTTCAAATCTGCAGCCTATTTATGGATCTCTTGCACCAGGAAACACTTCCACTTTATAATTCACTTTGGTAGAATTTGTTCAGGCTATATTTACTATGATCCTGTTTCTGGTCTTTATGCCAATAACTAGCTGCCTTAAGCACAGTAATGTTCTTTAGATCAAACTCCCAGCAAGGAAACAATTATGTCTATTTCCCAAAATGTCAAACGAATCATACAAAGGTTTTTCCCTTCTTGTGGTGTATTATGGGATCTAGCACTAGCCGTGCTTAGACATTAATTTCCCCCGAAACTTCTTTTCCCTTTTTGCTTTTCCTAAGATCATCACAATTTCTCTCTCTCTCTCTCTCTCTCTCTCTCTCTGTGTGTGTGTGTATGTGTGGCTGTCTCTAACCGCCACTTGAAGCAATATTTTTCACATATTTTTTGCCGCCTAGGTTGACCTTTGCCCTTTGCCGCCTTCATGTTTGCACCTTGTCAGCTTTCTATTTGTCTCTCTCTTAACAAGAACAAACCACACTGGTAGCTACCCACACAGTAATACAGTTTACATGGTTCGCTTGGCGTAGAAAAAAAGTGTGATGACTCAAAGAGGTTAGTTTGTCTCCTCTGTAGTTTTGATGGAGCCTGAGCAATTGTGATGAGCTCTCAGTTGTTCTTGGGCTGTAGAGGTCAAACAGCGAAGCGTCATCAGATAGCTAATCAACTTATTCAGATATCATTACACCGGGCTAAATCCCTGTTAATCCCACTGAAGATTCAATCAGTGTTCCCTCACAGGTCAGCTTGTTCCTCAGTGTGTGTACATATGTGCACGCGCATGTAGGCAAAAGGGACAGAGAAAAAGGTAATTCTTCATGTTGATAGACAATGATTGTCCTTCAATGTGCCACATTACCATCTCCTCTCTGTCCTTTTCTCTGCTCTCTTTCCTATCTTGTCCGCTTCTACCTCATCCATCCATCCATCCATCCATCCATCCATCCATCCATCCATCTATCTATCTATCTATCTATCTATCTATCTATCTATCTATCTATCTATCTATCTATCTATCTATCTATCTATCTATCTATCTATCTATCTATCTATCTATCTATCTATCTATCTATCTATCTGCTGCTTGGCATTGCTTAATCCATCACGGACCTCCATTCAGGTGAATAAAGTGTCATTGGACAGACAGTGAGGTAATGGAGGGATGTGACCCTGTGACCTTCTCCACATCAGATGGAACCAATCTCACCAATCAGAGAAGGACAATCTATTCATACTTACCTACTGTAGTGTGTTGGTGCTCACATATCAGCTGCTGATGCAACTCGATGCCTCACTGTGCTTAAAAGCTATTACATGTCAGACATGAGTGTGTGTGTGTGTGTGTGTGTGCGTGTGTGTGTCTGCATTTCTTTGTGTGTATCTTTGAACCTGTGTCTCAGACCTGACGTTTTATCACCAGCTCAGCTCCAAAAGCCAATTTACTGATGTCTGTGGATTTCAATCAGCCACTGGCAAAATAATCTTGGATGACTTTGAATGAACTCGTAAATGTTCTGTTTTCCGTTAACCATGACGTTTTTTTTTTTATTAATTAACACATAAGTCTCTCCACTTACATTCTTTAATTTATACTTTGCAAATTTAAAAGTCATTTTGCAAATTGAAGATAAAAAAGCAACGCGTAACTCTAGAATCCCCTGTCCTGTAGCTATAAGAGAAGTTTGATTGATACTGCAGAGCCAGTACTTTCTTTCTCTCTCTTACAGACACACACATTCCTTTTTTCTATAGTTGTGAAGACACTCACTTATCCTAACTTCATCCATTACAGCAACATGCCTAACTCCATCCCCCACACACACACACACACACACACACACACACACACAGACACACACACACACACACACACACCTTCTGTGATCCCTAGCCATATTCATACACTGGATACACCTCAGAGAAAGCAATAACTGCATTGACTTCAGAAGTAAAACAACAGTTACAGGCTCAGTGCGCATGAATGTGTGCGTGTTCAGTGTGTGTTAAAACCTTTCATCCGTCCATATCACGACATCAGAGCTCTGCTCCAGTCCCATTCTGCCTTATGCTCTGCTTGCCCTTGGAGAAACAATACGACACCCATCGTCTCCTGCAGATATAAGCTGGTGTCTTGTACACTATAATTTACCTTTTGGACATGTGCGTGTTCTGTCTACACACTTTGTCTTTGTGCATGGATAGGTGTATGAGCGTGTACAACAGAAAGTGTGAGACAAAGAGCACATATATAAACAGAAATAAATTACACCAAGCACACACACACACACACACACACACACATTTGGACTCTGATGCACAGTTAGTGTTTTTGGAGAATGTGAAGGTAAATGAAGTGTGAAATGAAGAGTCAGAGAACGTTCCTTCCCCAGGGAACCTCTACAGCGCACTGACACAGACCAGGCCAAGACAGATCAGGACGCCAAAACCAAACCTTCAATCTGACTGAATCAGCATGTCCCCTGCTGGGAAAAGTATGACGTTTTCCAACCCTATCTCTTTGTGACTGTGACTTTGTGTTATTTTTTTTCCAACCTTAATTTAATTTTTAATGCTTCCAGTATCCAATATCTTTTACCTTCTAACATAATGATGACACACAGTCGGATAATTAGACTGGATTTTAATTTTATTTTTCCTTCCTTATTCGGTCTGATGCAATGAGTACACTGGTTGTTTGGAGCAGCTCTGGATAATATAAAACATAATAAGGTGGTTTTCATAATGGGAAACAACAGCTGAACCATCAATGGCAGAGAGAAGAGGGTGCAGGGTTGCAGGCAATGCACAGCTACATGTACTGTACAAAACAAGGTCTGACATATTCAGGCATGCTGCTGCAGAGGTTATCAGATAGAGCCTCAGCCATATTAGTGACTTAGTCCAACATTAAAAATAAGCCGTGTTCCCTTTAAAGCCACCGCTGATATTATGGCTGCCTTAGCAGGTCACCTAATTGTACAAGAGGCAGCTTCAGCTCTTCTCTCCTCCACCAGAGTCCATTACAATCGGGTCTTATCTCCTCTAATATGCTCTACTGTTAATGAACAATCAGTCCTGTTAATGTCCTGCTAATTAATGGCCCATCAGCCTCTTCAGAGTGATAATTAAGTGCCAGTTGAGGCATCTAATTGGCAGGGTTCTGACTGGTCGAGTCATGCTTGACCGTCTGGGACACAGGAAGTAAATTACAGCATTGTCATCATTGTGGAGAAGACTTATACAAAGATTGCTGACTTGCATGTTTGTGAGATGAAATGATCTTATTATCTTGAATAGAAGTGAAGTGAATGACAGTTGTTGCATATTTCAGTGTAATAACCGCTACACAATTTCTCATAAAGTATCACAAGGAGATGAAATATTGTCTTTTTTTAATATTACAGTGTACTGCTACCTTTGCATCGATTGATGTTTGGAGACTATGCGGCTGTGCAACAAGCTGTAAACACAACATTGATTCTTACCACCTCATAAAGTTCTTCTGGTGAACGATATTTATAGATCCAGCACTCAGAGAAACACAGACCAGTTTTATCAATGCGTTGCTCTTCACTAACTCCAGATGGAAATGATTGGTACTTTTAACAGTACATACTCGACAGTCTTCAGAAAAGTTTACACAAAGAATTGAAAGATGCACAAACGCTCTACAGAGCCGATGGGCACTGCAGGATTAAGCTATAATTATCTCTAGCGTTGTCATAATTCTTTCTAATTAAATGTAGTCATATAGGTTTCTGTTAAAAGATAAATACTGAGACTGAAAGAAGAGTGAAAACAGTACAGTAATAAAAGTTAGAACACATTTAAACTTTAAAATTCCTTCATGGCAGGAGAGAGCAGCTTGTGGATGTCACGCTTTCAGCGCCAAGCTGCGCCATCAAACAACCTCCTCACACAGCCGATGATGTGCTCCCTCAGTAATTACTTACATTTAGCTGGGAAAAGAAAAAAAAACACAATAGAAAATATTTTAAGGAAGGCATGAGTTCAAAACCAGCTTGAGTTGTGAGTTAGACTCACATATGGCTGGATTCCGGCTGTGAGCTGCTCGGTTAATTAGTCTGACTGTTAAAAAGAACAAAAATAGCCAAAGGTTTAGGGCAAAGTTTAAGGCAACGAGCGGACTCCATATAATACAAGCTAACAGTGTGAGGTGGCAGTTTTCACTCACATATGGCAGACTGGTTGCTTCAAGCTGTTGGATAATGAGTGAAGGAAAGGTAAAGAGAGAGGGCAAAGGGGGGAGGGAAAGCAGGGTGGGAGTAGAGGGGGGAGAGAGAAAGGGGTGGAGGAGAAAAGAGACAAGAGATGGGAAGGAGAGAGCGGAAAGAAGGGGTGAGGTTGTTTTCATAATGAGGGGACTGAGGAGACAAACACCTGAGCAGAGAACGAGAGGGAGAAGGTTGGAGGCAAATAAAGACTCTATTTGGCAGCTACTGTACACACACACACACACACACACACGCATGCACGCACGCACGCACGCGCACACACACACACACACACACACACAGAGTGATGCAGAGAGTATACTGGTTGCTTGCAGCAGCTTGGGATAATAAGAAACACAATAAGGTGGTTTTTATAATGAGAAACAACAGCTGAACCACCGATGGCAGGAAGTGTGCAGGGATGCGGGCAATGGACAGATTCACTTACTCTACAAAACAAGGTTCTGCGCGGAAACAGAAAGTTGCTGTGATACAGGCACTGACCAAAAAAATATACCGAAGCTTGTGCAAAAAGAAGTAAAAGTATGGAAATCAGTCACACTAGTACCAACCTCCAGTTATATTTGGACCAGATCCCACCGAGTACATCGAGGTTCATTGTGTTATATTGTACATTAATTGTAATAGTTGTAATTAATGTAATCATTTCATGTGTGCATATTAGCATATTTCTGTTCATTTTCTTATTATGATATACTGGTGTGTGTTTAAATATGAGAGATGAATGAATTCTCGAATGCTGAAAATACTACAAGAAACTGTACCTGTTATTTATGTTCTCTTTTATCTGTTTAATAAACACACATTAAAAAGCAAGTATTTAAAAAAGCTGGAGGAGCGAAGTTACGGACGAACGCTGCAACACTGTATGAACTGTATGAAATGCAAAAAGCAATTATGTTGCTGACATTGCAGCAAAGACGCACATTATCTGCCAGTGGAAAAGTATAGTGAGATGATGACAGAGACACTGCTGGTGTCAGGATAGGATAATATAGTTATTAAGAGTCATTTGAACAAGGTTCATGAACAAGCTAAGAGGTTTGCTTTCCTCTTTATGTATGTGCATGTGGGTCTATACAATGAATATTGAGGTGTGTGTGTGTGTGTGTGTGTGTGTGTGTTTGAGATCAGAGAGCTCTACAGCCTTCTTTTTTCTCCTGGATAAGCACTTTGTTGTCCTTGGGAGACTGCTGGTGCTTGGCTTCTCGTGCACAGTCACCAGGCGCTGTTCCACTGAGCAGTGCACGTGAGGTGACCTTCATTTGCCTCTGGCTTAGTCACGCTTCTGTGCCCCACACACACACACACACGCACACACACCCTCACACACACGGCCTGAGGATAACACATTTGGTCCCCTGCAGTGTTTCAAACTGACTGACATCCGGTGTTGTTCACTTTTAATAGACGAACAGAGACACAAATTACCACATTTTACACACATGAACACAAACAAAAAGCACAACACGCCACCCTCCCCCCACCACACACACAATCATGCACATGCATGTACATACAGAGACAGCATGTTACATTCATTTCTACCTCAAGGGGCTCTGGCTGAGGCTGGAGAAACCACATTGGACTGCACCTGCAGGTCTGTGGTCCATGGTACATGTGCAACTCTGTCCAGTAGAAAACTATATATATATTATCTTTGAGAGGCTTTTGGGGATTTGGATTCATTCGTTTGATGCTGTTTCACTCCAGGACAATTTATACTATTTATTTCTAAAATAAAAGAGGCATGTATGTTAATCTTAGGTGAATATAAAAGAGGACAACGATAAATTATAAAGGCAGTCAACCATTGGTCGGCTTTTCCATAATACAAAAACACACTTGTTGACTAGTGAGCTTATTCCAGCCATCAAACTCATACACATTAAACCCTTCACTCCAAGTTTAGTTTCTCTGAGATGCAGTTGCGTAGTGCTGCAGAAGTTACAGCTGCAGCTCGATTACAACACCAGTGATAGAAGTGTTGCAGGGTGTGAGGGTTGTTCTTCCAGCACAGCTGTTGACCTCGCTGTCGAGCCTCAGAGCCGCTGTGAACATGGGCAGAAAACCACCCCGGGTGTTACCATGGTTATCAGGTCTGTACTGACAGATGCTCATTAGGACAAACAAGCACACATGCACAAACCAGCACACGCACACTGGGCCAATAACTTGACGGTTTCTCCTCACTTGAACGGTTCAGCCTGCTTTCTGACTTTGAGTGTCAGATCACTTTAAGTGGCTCAGAGGAGAGTGGAGCATCACTCCTGCCATTTGAAGCGGACATTTTAAAAATCGGATTCATTACGGGTTTCTAGCTCTCCGAGAACAGCACAAACTGTGAAATGGTGAAATGTGAAGTGCGTGGAGAAAGTGTTTTGTAAAGATGTTGACTTGGTTTCGTCTCAGCATGTGTTATGATACTTGTTACCAGAAATTTACAACCAGCAATCAGGCTGGGAGCTGGGGAGAACCGCCGCTTCGACTCACACACCCACACCTCACAACTACAGCTCCCACAACAATTAATATAATGTGACACTTTAAGTTTGTTTGTCACATTGTTAACTCAATCTCTCATACTTTAGATTTGCACTTTTTACTGACACATCTCCCGGTGAAATACTTGGATGTGGCTGTGATTTTAATGCAATGTAAATATGCTCCATAGGAATATTTGAGTTTATCTCCATATTCCTTTTCTTGTAATATGTGCTCGGTTTAGTTATTATTGGTGCTGAAATGTCCCAGTGTTTCTCCATGGTGACCATAAATGCTGATCAAAAAAAATGTCTTCTCTTCTCAAATATACAAAGACAGTGGACGCAAAGTTTTTGTCCAAAAGACACATTTATCTGTCTTGTGTCCCCTGCGTGTTTGCACAGGATCTTTACAGTACAGTAGCGTCAGTGAGCACAGAGGAAAACACACACATTATTCTCCACAGAGGCAGAGATGTTTATTCATAGATTCAGTTCATCAATGTTTAATGGGACAAGGATTTTTGGCCATTATCTGATGACTGGATGTGACTAGAAATACTTTTGATCTAGCCTGTGCATCTCCACAATACACCTGAGTTTCATTATTCTCCATTTAAAAGCTACCAGCGGGTCATCAATGTACAGCACATTAGCATACAGTAGTGGGTATAAGCAGGCAGACAGGTGTTAATGATCCTCTGAGGACTCAAAGATTTATTCATGGATTCACGTCAGCCTAATCCTCCGCCTATATCCAAACACAGCGTGATGGCCCACCCAATTTTCACTGGGTTTTGATGTAGCGCTACTGTATAACAGACACAGCGCACAGACAGCAAGTGTCATATTAAATCTGCGTCATCGTTTCACAATGGCGGCTTCTGGCTTTATTGTACAGTTGTATTTACAAGCAACACGGAAAACATGGTGATTTTTGCTGGGACCTGCTGATCTCCCAAATCCAACAACGTTTCCACCCAGGTGTTTACATGTATCCATCCTCCTTTCATTGTCCGTATATATCATCTTAAATGTGAGTTCTGTAACTTCAGGACAATACACAACACCTATTGTCTGATGTGTATGAATATGTATTGGGACTTAAAATCATACATAACCCATCAAAAAAACATAAAACACACAGAAGATGCTTCAAGCACAAAGAAAGGGAAACTTCTCATTTTCTTTTTTTTTTTAGATCTTTCTAAATATTAAATGCATATTCAATCAAGTCAGTTCACTAAAAACAATCTCTTATCTAAAGCAAAACCCTTAGGGAGAGTTTTTAAATTAAGAGACTGTCTTCTTCAGGGATTCTTTCCGGTTTTTATTTTTTTCGGTTTCAATTAATTAGAGGTTAACATAGTCTTGGTATACAGTAGATCCAGTGTAGACAGAGAGTATTAAATTGTCCTCGGTGGAATCTTGTTTGTCATACACTTCTTTTTTATAGCCTCTGTTGTACCTCTGCATTGCAACAAAAATATATGAAAAGCACACAGGAGTACAGTTCTCACTGTAAGATTAATCTCTCTAATGTATCTCTAGTTTATAATAAAAACCGGGGACAAAACAGAGATGAAAATGTTTTGTGTGACTCATGTTTATCTATAAATTCCATTTCGTGAAAATTAAAAAAAAAACATAAAATGTGCTAAGAGAACAGCAGTAAACTTACATTTTTCATTTTTTTAAAAAAAGAAACGGATTTCCTTCATTGTACAGTAGGCAGAGTGAGCAGACAGACGGGTGTAAATAATCCTCCTCCATCCTAAGATTTTTATTCATAGATTCACTTTACTCTAATTTTGCCGGCTCATTGTTGTGTCTGTTGGAGGCTCCTCCCTGGCGGCAGCGTGGCTCATGAATATTAATGCTGTGAATCTACATAATTAGATGCAGCGTTATCATAATAATAAAGGCCTACAGTATATTGTATCCGTAGACCTCAGATCAAATCTTTGAGCTTTGCCCTAGAAAAGAACAAAGATTCCTCTTTGGAGCTGCAGCAATGGACACAGAGCAGCACGGCTGCACAAAACTTTATGGTTTCAGTACATGAGAGATTGCTCCATATCATGATGACACACATCCTCACACATACACACATATTATCATTTGTATGACACAAAGAGCTGTTGCTAGATTTCGATCTGGTTTCAAAGTTTCATATTCGCTGCAACACTTTAAACCACTGGTGTCCACGAACACTGATACCACACATGCAAAACACACTTACACACACAACTGTAGATGTACACAAATCCCAGTCAGGCACAGATTCATCTCTGAGCTCATAAAAACAAACATACCTGTATACACATGCACATCGTATGGAGCACGTACAGAGACACTGGGTGTGTACACACAAGTACACAATACTAAATACACAAAACGTAGATGCAGAAATAATCTCCTTTACCCCCCACCCCACTGTTTCTCTCTCTCTCTCTCTCTCTCTCTCTCACACACACACACACACACGCACACACACACACACACACACACACACACACTCGGATATACACACATTCGCTGGCTGTGTCCTGTGGTCTGTGTGTGCTGATAAGGGTTTAATCCTGATTGCAGCCTCAGTAAAAGGCTTTGTTATGAACACTAAATAGACTGGCCCTCGGCGAGCACACTGGGACACTGCTGATAACATATACACATGTGCACGGACACATGCAAAATGAATGTATAGGAACACACAGATGCACACGTTTACATATACACTGACAAACACACTCCCTGCAAAAATGTATACATGTATGTGCACAGTAATGAATTTGCTATAAATGCATGCCTGCAGAGACACACACACACACACACACACATACGCACACCATAAAATCTCACCATAAAATCAGGTGCATGCTTTTGTGTCTGTATGTAAATGTGTGTGTGTGGAGTTTATCAGTGGCTTGATAAAGCTCTGGAGAGCGGTAAGTGTTGGCAGACTCCAGACTGAATACGCTGTAAATAGACTACTAATAGAGAGAGAGATTAGAGGAGTGGAGGAGAGGACAGTAGAGGGGAGATATAGAAAGGAAAAAAGGGGAAGGAGATGAGAGAGGAATAACAATGTCGGCAGAGCCACATTTTACCTCCGCATCTGAACCCGCCACAGGAGGAAAATCCACCAGGTCATACCTGTAGCAGCAAAGTTTCCTTTACCTAACTTACTGATGGTTCAACCCTTTTATGTAGCTTTGTGTCACTGCACCTGAGAGCTGCCATGTTCACAGGTCCAAAGCACAGAGCTGGCAAACATCTCACAGCAGTATATGTTTGTCTGAGTACTTTTATCCGCGTCTTATAGTATCTTGTCCTAAAACCTTCCTCAAAACAGCCAAAAAAGCTAAATTCTTTGTAGTTGCCCTTTATGAAAAACTTTAAAACAACAACCAGTAAGCACAATAATAGATGGTACAATATGAGAAAGAGTACTATGAAATGAAATACTATGATAGTATACAATCATAACTGAAAAACGTAATGAAGCTAGATCGCACATGACTATTTAGCATAACATAGAGACTGTTTCACGAGGAATAGTTGTAGGAATGGTTACGTTATTGTGATATGATATAATTTGGCTTCAGCACCGCTAGTGCTAACCTGTAATCAAACCTGTTAACAGAGCCCTAGCGTCTCCCTTTCTCTCAATTGACTGTCCAGTCAGTTAATCAGTATGTCCAGTCCCCTCCGGAGGTCACCATGGCTGTGGGACATCTGCTCTTGACCTTTCATCAGTGACCTTCCTCTTGCCCAGGGGTCATTAGTTGTATCCCAGTATCATTACAACTGTCCCGAGAGGTGAAACCTGAGGTCAAGGTGACGCCTGCAGGGCAGAGGTGAAAGGTCACTGCTCTGTCATCAATAACAAACAGGGTGCATGGTCTATTGTTGTCTACAAGTCCTGACAGGTAGAGATGGAGGGGTCTGGCCTCATAGGGGCAGATCAGTGGGGTCAGGAGTGTGTGTCAGTCCTTTTAAATGCAGAATACATTATGCACTGCAGCTGCACCGTGTTTTGCCCTTTTGGTGTTGAATCCGCTCGCTTATGATGAATGTTCACCTCGTAGTGTTCAGTCAGATGTGGTAACTCTTTCAGGCCACGCATACAGGCTTCACGGATTCAAGCCACAGGTTTCTTGTTTTGCACTGCTTCACACAGACACACACGTACAGCGTATATCAGGGTAAATACACATCTTCACTGTGTGGATCACTCGCTTTCACTGCCTCAGGTCCTCAATGAAAAATCTTGTTTTTCCTTTTTTTTTTTTTGGCATCCTGTCCATCCGGTACAAATCCTTTCAAAATGTTCCTCGAGAATAACTGAGAAAGCTGAATTTGCTTTTTTTATGTGGACAGAGAATCAGGCTTTTTGAAATATGCTGACGTCTGTGTATCATTTAAGCTGAGGCGACTGATTGTCATGTGATTCACAATCCAGTCACACGTCCAAAATGGCTATCTGGTGCTGTCTGTACATACCCGAACAAAGAAAAGTGTTTCCCTGCTGTTTTGAAGTTTCTTTGATGATGACAAACTTTTTGGTAAAACGTCTAAAAAAAAAAAAAGAAAAAATCAAAAACTGCTTGTGTGGATGGAAAACTTTTGAGTGGCGTTTTCAAATTGTGGACACGGCCTCCATCACCTCCCTGCTTGTCCTTTTGTTTGTTTCTCTCTTCTTTTTCTCAATCAGTCTTTCCCCCCATTTCATTCTCACCTTCACTTGCTCATCCCCTTTTTCTGCTCGTGATTTTTGACCCCCCTTCGTCTTCCCATCTCACCCCTCCCTCTGTGTAACCTTGCAGGGTAAAGCTCCGCTGACATCTGCTTCATAAGTATTCAGGACTCAGTGCCTTTGACATTAATCAGCCTACAGTACATTATCTACCCACTCTTCTCCTGTCCCCCTCTCCCCCTTGTTGCCTCCTGCTCCTCCTCTCATTCCTATCACACCTCTTCCACCGCCCTTCTCTCCCCTCCGCTGCCTGTCTTTACCCCTCCTTTACCCCCCTCTCCGCCAACCCCCCTGTTCGTCCTCCCTCCTATCAGGTCTCTCAGCTTTCCATCCACTGTTTTCTTATCATGGTGTGATAACCAGTAGAGAAAGGGGCATTACTAAGTACGTATGTTGCCTACCTGAACGTCTGGCTATTGAGATACAGTACATTATCTGTTTGCCTGCCAGTCTTAAGAGTAAGACAGCAAAGAAACGCGGGCTGAGACATGCAAATATAATAATAATATGTTAATATTGGTTTTGGCATGATGGACAGAGACATCTTTGCTTTGTCTGAAACTCCAAATACCTGATGTACATATGTCCATTTGATAAGAGTAATAGTTTGGCTCAGAGCGAACTTGCCCTCTTGCTCAGCACATGCAGGGACAGGCTCCAGATGCCCTTTGACCCTGAGCAGGATAAGTGAAGACAGAAAATGGATGAATGGCTGAATCTCTGTATTACATCTTTGAACTCTATCATTTCGAGACAGATGAAACCCTCTGGGTTGCCGAATGATGCCAGAACTGGGTAATCTCAAACTAAGATAAAGCTGTATTCACTGAATATTTCCAGAAGTAACAGGATGTACAGTAACTTTTTGCAAATGGCAAATATAATTTGGTAAATAGCGAACTTTTTCTAACAACCAACAACACAACCAGCCAAGCTGGCTGTCCCACAGGGGTATTCAGACCAAAACAGTGCATTGATACTAACATGCAAGTGGTTGTGTTACAATCAAGAGAACCAATGTGATAGATCTGGAGTCTGAAGCCTTATCAGATATAAAAACACTGTTCAGTAGTTTATAATACTATGGAAACATTTCCAGCCCTCGGAGTTTTTCACATCAGTGGACATGAACAAATGTGGAGATCCTGAAAGTGCCAACATAAAATTTTTCATGATTTGTTTTCTTCCCAAAGATGATGCCAGAGTTCCACTGGATGCATATTAGAAAATCTCGGTGAGATCTCAGTACAGTTGTTTGCACAGCTTGTTCCACTGAAACTACGGCTGTGTTATGATGAAATTGTGACTTTTATCACACATCTCAACACAGATGCTTTTTCCCTTATAAAAAAGTATAGGGACTTTAAAACAGAAAACAAAATTGAGTGTGAAAGAGAAAATAAGATTCCTTCCACTGAGACCCATTAGGTTTGTCTGTACTTCCATTTTCCACAGACATTCAGAAACTCTGAATGTAATACAACATAACATTAAGTGGATATTATGAACATAACAGCTTTTAATCCCCTCCGGCAAGCATACAAAGGCTGATAGTAACATATACACGATATATAGTTTGGGCCATACTTATATGGTTTGTGTGCATATCATCACCAAAACAGCTGATAAAGCCACTATCTTAGAAGGAGTAGATTATGGGAGTAGATGAGGACAAGGCGAGGTGTCTAGCTGTCACACAGCGCTCAGATCAGCTTGGAGGTGTGATGTATGTCTCCTCTGCTAACTAACAAGGGATTATAGAGCTCCACATAATCCTGGATGGGCTGTCTGGCTCAGGACCCACACTGTTAGTGCATTCACATTAAGCATTAATAGTGTCCTAGCATTAGTGTTACCAGCTAATAGTGTCCCAGAATACATTAACGGCTAATGATGTGATGCTGGAAGATTAGCATTAAGTTATAATAATGTCATAGCATGCATTATGAGTGTGTGTCTGTGTAGAGAGGATTGGAGGTGTATGTGTGCATGCAATTATCAGGAGAAGTCCCCTAGGTGTATTGTGTGTGTGAAGGAGATGTGTTGATATCTGTGTGTAGATGTGAGTGTCGTGGTGTGTGTAGGAGCATGTATTCACAGATGATATAACATTGACAGTGAGACAATAGAAGGTTACAGAAGGTTACGGAAGACACTGAAGGAGGGAGGATAGAAAGGCCTATCCAGGTGAGGGGTTTAGCAGAGTGTGTAGCAGCATGTATTAGTAACACCAGTCACTGATGCAGCAGATACACACAGACACACACACACACACACACATACACACAAGGTCATCTTGCAAAGATTATGGCATTTCCTCACTTGCCACATGAAGGTCAAGAACTGGGACCATTAACACTGTGACCTCAAAGATCAACATCTATCAGCAGAAGAACTGCTATTGTAATCTGTAAAGACTGTTATGATTTGTGGGTGGATCTGCCATTGCTGTGATTCAGGTTAATCTCAGTGGTATACAAGAACTGAACTAGTCCAAACAACCTGTTGTTGTAACATGTCATAAGGCAAAACATGTGACCAAACAACAGCATAAAGATGCCCAGGTTCACACAGTTGTTTCTCAAAAGCCATTTATCATGTTGCACTTGTTTGTGACAGTGACAGTGAAGAATAACAGAATAAGAGTCTGCACACCTGGACAGTTGCTGTGAAGTAGCAGTGACTGCATGGAATAAAGTTGGGTTGGGCAAAAAAAAAAAAGTGTATCTACTGGGTTATTATAAAATAAAATCACCATTAAAAACAAAGAAAAAACATGCAAAATCATGGCACATCCACATTTAAGCATCTGTGTGTAGCACAGTAGCCTATTGAGACAAATTGACAGTTGCAGAAATTTGGTAAAGTTTGAGGGTAATGAGCTCTGGACCTGTCAATAAGGAAGAAGACGGGCTGGTATAGAGAGAATAAAAAGTGGAAGACGCAACAGAAAGAAACTGAGAATAAGTGGTGAAAGGGAGGTTTAGACAAAGAGGAGCAATGAAGACGAAAAATGCAGAAGGGGGGAAAAGACAAACACAATCGCACAAAAAAAAAGGTGTAATCATGCAGCAATTGAGCAGAGCCATTATCGGGCTGCAGGTTGTTCAGATCTTTACAGAATAACAGCAGGGGTTCAGAGGAGCTTGGAAACCACCCACTGCTATGTACCGAGAAGGGTCCTTCCAGCTACAGTACTATCTTTAGCTGCAATTTTTTAAAGTGGCAAACTGCGCAATCTCAGATTTCCTTCCTGTGACCCGAAGAATTTGAATCAAGATTTGTGCGCTTGCTTGTTTGACTGTGTGTTCCTCAGGAGGTGTTGAGCCACTGAAGAGGTGGGTATGATGCCAAATTCTCTAATGATCAACGGAGGAAGAGGCAGAGAAACGCTGAGACAGACTGGTTAATTTTTGGTATCAGATGTTGGTGGATAACATATGTTAATTACCGCTGTTAATGATGCCATGGATTACCACAATAGATGACACAGGAAGGCTTACAGCTGAGACAAAGGGCAGGCATGTGTGACTGTGTGCATGTGTCTCATGGTCCCCTCCCAAAGTACTTGGAATCACAGTGCTATTAGAAGTGCATGGAAGCGTGTGTGAGTGTGTGTGTATGAAAAATCCAGTGTAATTGCCCTGTCTATCCATATCCGCCCACAGCACCATGTGGGACCACTGCTAAAGTGGCTGCCACTGCTTTAGAAATAGCCGTCTAAATGGCTGGAGGGAGTTGTAAAATACCCCATTGTCTCAATGGCCACATAGCTCGGCCTTATGGGACCTATTTACTCGCTCGCTCCAACAAATGGAGGCCACAGAAATTCTTTCTTCGCGTACGTTTGTTGGACTTTCACAGAAATGCATTGTGGATCGTTTTTTCACCGCCATGATTAGAGCTCCTCTTCTGCACAGTAGACCTTTTGTGTGGCCTAATCCTCATACATCCTCGAATGGCTGGTCTAGACCGGGAAGTGTGTATGGTTTGATTGCGCCTGCCTTGTTAAAGGGATATTCTGGAATTTTCAATCGGAGACTTTCGCCTTCAATCACAGGGACAATGACAGGAAAGTTTCTACATTTGAAGCTAATTTGTCCCAAGACGTCTGCGGTTACTATGACAATAAGAAATATGCCTGCGCAATATATGTCTGTGGATGTGACAGTGGATGTGACATACACATCAAACTTAAACTCGTCTCTTTCAAGTACATGCCTCTTCCTGTTAGATGAATATTTATAGCATGATGAAACGCTATCACAAAACACTCTAACACACACGCACATGCACAGAAACACTAGTTTAATGAGTCAGTCCTGTCAGAGTAGGTTTATGTGTTTAATATTTGCATTCAAGCCGACGACGTGTGTGCGTCTTTGCCTATAATGTGGCTCATTATGCATGTTGCTGAACATCAGCACACACTCACCCTCCATCAGGACTAATTAATCAAATCCTGTCACCGATCTGTAATCGTTTACATCTCAGCAACTAACTTGAATATGTCTGTCTTGCAGATTGAATGTTCGCATGGGTGTGTGAGTCACCTGCACCATCTGGAGTATAGGAGTGTGTGCACAAGCATGTTGCGACACAGAGGGGGTCCTCCGAAAAAAAAAAAAACGCACAGGCATTGTAACATCCCCCTCAAGCTGAAACGCACACACACCCGCATACACATGGATTTATGTGTTCATTACTGACCGTAATCACAGCTTACATCTCGCACCTGTGTTCCCGTCTCGGTTTCATGCTTGGAGGTTTGCTTCCGTGTGCTTCAGTTATCTGTATGTAGGGAAAACTGAGAGAGAGTTGCCTCATTTCAAAATCGGAGCTAAACTAATATTGTCAGTATGTAGTCATTTACAAGACACAGCAGCTAAAGCGATACTTTAATGTAACATTTTACATTTGGGCCCCTTATTCAGTAGTTAAATTGTGTGAAATCTATGATTTTATTTCCAACACATACTCAGATGCTGACATCATAATTCCATTTTTCCTCAAGAGATATTATTCTCTTAAATGGAATGTTATGTTTAGCAAGGAAAACGTGAAGGAAAATTCTGTCATAACTATTATTTAGAAAACTTTTTTAAAAGATTGGCAAGTCTGGTTTTTGGTTGAATTGTTTTTTTTTAATTCAAGCCTGAATCCATCCAGCTTTTGGGTATTGATCTGTTTTTGTGGCTTACCGGTGAATATTGTTGTGCGTTTTATTTGGTGAGGGATTTGAGTCAGCTCAGTACCCTGGACGGCTGTCATTTACACTGCCTTCTCAAACTGTCCTTCACGCTTTACCATACAGCAATCCAAAAACATTTGATTACAAACAATTAGGGAAATTTCAGGGCCAGGTTTCACACTGCAGGAGAAATGTGTTATGATCTAATGTTTTAAACGTCGGGAATTTTCCCAGTATCCCGAGTGTCATCCATCATAGATGATAACGAATCTAAAGCTGCTTCATTTGACATAATAATGGCAACAGGGGATTCAACATAGGGTTCTCATTTGTAAGTAACTTCATAAGGTGGTACAAAGGTCCTTCCTTTGTCTCATGTCCCCCATAATGCCATCCTCTGCCTCGCAAGATGACTTACAGCACCCATTATTTCCTGCAGACAGTGTCTCGCTTCTATCTGCCTTTTAGCTCATGCACTTGATATTTGAGTGTCAGCTGGACTTTGACCGTGTGCATTGATTGTTAAGTGCATGATGGTAAGCTGTATCAGGTTGGTATGGCACACTGCAATGCTGACTCGCCTTAGGATCAGTACTTGTATTAAAGAGACATTAAAGGGAAGAAAGCTCAGTTTGGTCTGTATCATCATCAGCAAATTATTGTTTTGCATCTTGTTGAGAAGGTAACATCAAAAAGGTAGAATATGATTTCACTACCAGTACATAGTAACAGCAATTGATTTTTTGGTGATTTATAATTGTTCCATATATTATTGACATCAAGGCTTAATCTGAAGCCTACAAGCTTCCAACACAAAACATGATGCACTTAAAAATGCACAGTCCAATTCATCTATAAAGGCAATTACTAAGAATCAGTGAATAAAATCTTACAAAACCTTCTTAAAAGGTTAAATTTGTTGAACTTCCTCAGACTAACTTTAATTAGTGCTTTATATAAAACTCTGAAGATGCACGTACTGGTATTTTATCCATATGCAGACCTACGCCCATGAATCACACGCACTCTGTTTTTCTTTCTGTCTGGCCATCTGACAACAGTATCTTCTAAGACACACACCAAAAGCGAGGGGATGTCTGGCGGTATGTGCAGGAGTATGAAAAAAAAAGTAATTCATATGAGCTGCACAGACATTGAAAGTTTGCTCAGTGGTGCACACGGAGATCTGTCTTGAAAGAGATGCCAGCATGCCTTTAATTTACTGAAGTCCCAAGGCAAGAGAGGGTTCAGCTTATGGAAGGATGCAGTCTGAGGCAGCACACACACTCAAGGACAATAACCTTGATCATGGGAGCACTTCAGATTCCATCACTGCTTGGGAGTGTGATTTATGCGTGAAAGAACATTTTTCAGGACGCAAAGAGAAACACAGGAGGATGCACCAGTCGCAGCTCACAGGCGGGTGTTCCCTTGAACGCGTTTCTCGGAGAATACACTCAGTAATGACATTACAGTAATCCAGAGACTTGTTCAGGAGCAGTTTCAAAAGACAGAGCTGCAGCTGGGATGTCTCCTTTTAAAGAGCACAGGAAATAACATCCGCAGACCAGAACTGGGTTCTACAGGGTGGAAGGGTAACAGATGCTTGTGCACATGTTGCAAATGTGAATATGCTTCGAAATGGTGATTAGTGGGATGACTGTGATGAGAGCATGACACATGCAGGGGGCGAGATGAGTGGAGTTCCATGTTCAGTCACAGAGGGCACTGATGAGATATTAAATGAACACATGGAAATCATATGACTCTTGATATTGTTTAACCAGTGGCAAATGAATGAGAAAAATAAGTAGTCAGTCCTTATGCGCTCTGATCTTGTCTTAATTACAGCACATTCTCATCTTGGCTTTGTATGTGTGTGTGCGTGTGTGTGTGTGTGTGTGTGCGTGTGCATATCTTATATCTGGTGTGTATCTCATGTAAATGTGTCACTTCCTGAACCAAACTTCTTATAGGATAACATGGATCAAATAAGAGTATGTTTGTGTGTAGGTGTGTGTGTGTGTTCAGCGAAGACTGCGTCTTGCCATTGTGTTTGACCCCCTGTGGTCTTTCAATTATATCAGTGACCCTGCTGGAGGCAGTCCACTCATTTGAATACAATAAAACTGATGTTAAAAAGATAATAAAACAGGTGCCCATTCATGTCATTTTCATCAGCATTGTTAAGAAACAAGCCAATACACACACACACATACACATATAGATAGGTATATAGATATATAGATAATGATCAGAAAAGTTGGTCATTAAACATAATCTGCAGTTTTGGAGAGTCATTCTATCTATCTTTTATGGTTCTTATGGACAATGGGTCAAATACTGATAACAGCTATGTCCAGAAATTTCAAGCACATCAGCCTAATATTGTCCCAGATTTGTCCCCCAGGTTCTACAGTGTTTAAATTTTTAGTGCTTGAAAATGGTTCAGGACTTATCAGTAATGCAATGGAATATTAATGTTTTCCCTGTCATTTGCTGACATTGCGTCTTACAGTGACTCAGTACTTAGATTCAAATGCCTATATCTGTGTATTTCAAGAACCTGTTACTTGGATAGAACCCAGATCTAAATTGTTCTCTTAATTAGTGCTTTAATAAATACGAGTGCACTGGAAACACTAACCAATTATTGCATATTAGACAGAATGAGAGTCAGTTGATGAATATTTAGTACTTACTATTACTAATCGCTTTGTCCTTTTATTTAAATTCTCCCCATTGGAAGTTGCCTGTGAACTCAATATTTTAAAAAATAGTTAAATTAACAATAGTAGTAAAAGATTACCTGACTTGCTGCTACACTGGTAATAACTCTTCCTACTTGTATTTATCCACACAATTTTTGCATTGGATCAAAACCCATGCACTCACTCAGCATCAAATGTGCCATGTATTTGTTGTAAAAGGCTCTGTCCGCTTACAAGCGTAACATAAAGATGTGCCAGTAACAACAGTAACAACACAACATGATGTTAATGCGAGACATAATTGTTGGCTCTCATTCTGTTTCAGTTCTATAAAGTCGAGTGTACAGAGTATAAAAATGAAAGTGATATAGATAAAGGAGAAGAATAGATTCTCCGGCTCCTAAGAAAGGGGCGCGGAGAGAAAATCAAAGAACATTAGCATAGCTGTTCTTTGTCTCCAGTCTGTCTCTTTACCCTCTGAGTCTAATGAGTAACCAATGGTCTGCCAGACAGAGATAAGGTGTGTGTGTGCGTGTGTGCGTCTGGTCCCAGTGTTAGCCTGTCTCTCCCTGTGGACTTCAGTGTGACAGTTAGATGGATGTTCCCCTCAAACACCAGCTGATTGCTACACATGCAGTCAAAACATATGACGACTGAGGAGGGCCCAGTGACCATGTGTCAAACCATGTGCTGCAGATTCATTGTTATGTTTTCTCCCGTGTAAACAGCCACGGACACGCATTGACAATGTAAAGCTGTGTGCTTTGAACCTGGCCTGCTCTGACATTTGTCAAGCTCTACAAATCAGATCTACAGAACAGGGACGTTTTTATCCCCGGAAGGAGGAGATGTGCAACCGGGGAACTATATTTCTTGGACCATATCAGCACACTGTTCCCTTTTTCAAATGAGTGTCACACCAAATGAAATTACATTTTTAGGTATCTCGAAACTGCAATCTGTCTTTCAAAGGTTTATTTTGCCTGTAGTGATAATTGGATATTTTGGTCTTTTTGATGACACATGGGATGTCAGATTGACCTCTGAGCGAAAGGAACAGTCAATCATATATTAAAAACTAAAAAAAGTACAATTTTCTTAAGTTATTAAGTGATGAACTGCCCCTTTTACCCAAACTTACTGAATGTTGTGACTAGACAACAGACTATAATTACCAGGGAGCTTCTCCAAACCAGGAATGATTCCTTCCTCTACATATGGTGCCTCCATCTGGAAAGTGTGATATGGTAGACAGCGAGTTCTGTCGCTCCCCAATTCATTCTATAGCTGCTAATTGAATGTGCAACTTGACGTTTGTGTGGCAGTCTTTTAGCAGTCCGTTTTGTGACATGAACTTCTGTAGACCTGTTTGTGTCACTACCATTACAACTTCAAATGGTATTAAATGATTAAGTCTAGCATTTCAGCAAAGTTTGCATTTTAAATCGCATATCTCTGGCAGCTATCTACTGTAGATCTTAGATTTACATGGCAGAAAGCCAGAGGCAGCACAGATGACCTTTAGAAAAAGTCTGATGTAACTTTAATCCTTCGGCAGTAACTGGTAGCTTATTCTCTCATAGGGAGGCCAAATGCAATCATATAGGTTGAAGCAAAAAGAATTATCTCGCTCTTGCATGAAAAAACGATCTCAGGAAAGTCGTGACACATTATCAGTTTTTTCTCTTTTCTCATGATCACATCAACGATATCAAGTCAAGTCTTCACTCCCATTTTCTGGCTTTAGAGGAAGTTTAGTTATGCTATCACACATGTATTCCACGAGAATTTCATGAGCATTTCCTTTTTTTATATATGTACTTGTGCTTTGTCAAAAGATAAAATTCAAGAAAACCTCTATAGCAGTGCAGATTAATAGCCATGTGCAGCGGAGCAGGCGGCACGCCTCAGAGCCAACTGTCCCTTCTGCTCACATGGACGG
Source organism: Trinectes maculatus (assembly GCA_016785345.1). Taxonomy (NCBI): domain Eukaryota; kingdom Metazoa; phylum Chordata; class Actinopteri; order Pleuronectiformes; family Achiridae; genus Trinectes; species Trinectes maculatus. The sequence goes on along the minus strand of JAFBJQ010040670.1, from coordinate 192,683 downwards.
GGCCAAAAGCCAGTTAAGGCCCTTGTCCGGTTCTTTGGCCAATTAGAGCCGTCGGTCAGAGCACTGGGCAAGTATGAAGTATTCAGCATTTTTAGCCAAAAGTTTAGAATAGAGGACCTGACATGGTGAGTCTGCTTATTATTCATGTCACTGAATCAGAGTGCCTTTTGCCTCCTGCTTTGGAATCATAATGATGAAGTATGGGTACTGAAAAGCCTGGTTTTGCCTTTTATCGACTCTTATTTAGAACACTCATTAACTCTATTATTCACCCTGTCATACTGAGGCACGATGGCTTTTTATACACCAACAAATGAATATTAAGATTTAATTTTGACAACATACAGGAACAGTAGAAACAAATTAGCTCTACACTCCCATATGTAGCAGGACCAGAAGCTCATGGTCTGTGAGTGTCTGTACATGTCGGCCATGTTGATCTTCCGCTGTTGGCTCCTCCAGTCAGGTCCTGTCGTGGACAGGCTCAGGTCGAGGCTTTTAGCCAAGTGAGGAGGGGAGAACCATCAGTCAGCAGCACGAGCCAATGAAACCCTCTGTTTTGCACTTGCAGCCAGACAGAGAGGTCAGGCAATGGTCATGTGGCCAAGAATGGGGTCAAAGGTTAACAGACTCCCTCAGTGACCAGCAGTAATACATTTTGCATACTCACTGCGTACACCTGCACGCACACACATACATGCTGATGTGACACACAGTGCTAACCGTTTCCGCCCTCCTTCAAGTGGCCTCTCACAATAACACAATATCACAGATTCAAGCAGTATAAAAGCGCAATCACAGAACAATTTAACCTCTCCTGCTTCTGTGTTCACACTATGAGCGAGCATGACGCCCCAGTAGAAGTGGCAGTAGTAACTGCCAATTCACAAAGCTCCCACTCGACAAATTCCTCACAAATGATAACTTTTGGGCCTCCTAGCGATAAAGTAATTTCTCCATCTCTCCTGTTGGGGGCTTGGGGGACAGCAGAGGCCTGTGATAATCCTATAAACAGAAGCCGTGTAGATATGGGCCATCTATTATGACCGGGAACAGTAGCGTAGATAGCAGCATTTATTATCTGAGACAGCAGACAATACATTCTCATTCTGTGATACTACTGCTGACAGACACAGAGTGATCCATCTTCACCCACCGAGTGAAGTGAGAGGAGGGAAGAGAGAAGGAGCGACAGATGGGGAGTAAGAGAGGGACAGAGAGAGAGTGAGTGAGAGGGGGACAAAGTTAGTGTGTGTGTGTGTGTGTGTGTGTGTGTGTGTGTGTGTAGAGGGGGAGAGTATGTAGAGGAGAATTATTATTGCTCTGTTCTGCTTTGGCTTCTGTGGGTATAAACAATCCGACAGGCTGGATGCAAGCACACAAACACACACAGAGGGGCTGCTCTGCTGGTTGATGTAGCTGACTGTGGACCGGTTTGCTGTTGCCCGAGGCTACAGCTAAATAAATAAATAGGTAGTTACAGTGGTTTTTATTGCCAAACTGTTATTTTACTGCTAATACTAATAATTCAGTATAAAGCAACTGCCCACCGCGCTTCTCTCTAGTATTCCTCTTACTGTTTCCCTTGACTGCAGCAGCTGTATTTGAGGTGGAACCCGTAAGCATTACAGAAAATATGAGCATTATTACCTCTGTGTGTGTGTGTGTGTGTGTGTGTGTGTGTGTGTGGTATAACTGCAATTATAATCAGTCTGTTATAACCTAATATAACCTAATGCTCTTAATGTATTGAAATTCTCCGTATATGAAATATTAACAGTGTGTATCCAGATTATCATTATTAAATAAACATTAATAATAACAACAACAACAATCCTCATCATCATCAACTGGTGGCTTAAGGGCAGTATGTGATACAACTCTCATTCATTAGTTGATCCTTTGTAACATCTTATGCTGACAACAACAGCAACCACTTCAGTGTTGTGCTCAGTTGAAACAAATCCAATACGCCACATTAATTAGTGAAAGTTAGATACTTTGGACAGAGCCAGGATAGTTTTACATCCTACTTCCAGTTTGTATGCAAGGCAATCTCCAGGCATGAGCTCAGAACTACTGGAAAGAAAGCCAATACTATATATAAAGCAGTTTGTTTGAAATGTTATTCCTCACACACATGGCTACTAGCAGTGAACATACCTCAGTTAATCTCTGCAGGCTTTCTGGCATCTGTTCACGATGAAGGTATGGGAGGACATGGACATCTTGGCAACCAACCCTTAAGGAGGAAGAAGGAAAGAAGAAAATATAAGAAAACACACATTGTCACATAAAAGTTGGACAAGACAGAAAGAAAGAATTGGATGTAATGTGAAGAGTGCACAGGTGATATTTTTATTTGTTTCTCAGGTTCCTTTTTCATGAACTCAGAGGCCTATGCACAGAGACAGTGAACTGGAAAAGAACAGGTATAAACACAGAGAAAGCTGTAGCTTATTATCAGTGTTTAATGACAGATGAGAAGAGATCCAATTAGAATGTGCCATATGGATGATCATATGGTCATTTTATAATTAGCACTATTTTAAAATAGATAACAGGCCTGCACAAAACAAGACAAGAGAAGTGGCAGTTGATTAACAAATAACTTTTAAACGGACAGTTATTTGAGTCCTTTAAAAAGAAGAGAATTGCAGAAGAGTGATTGCAGGAGCAATTTGGTGTTGTATTCACCCAGTATCATTTGTAAATACACCAGTTAGCTTCTGTGTATATGCTGTCCCTTTAAAATAAAATGTGTTGAAGCACATTTTGTATCACACGTCATAGATTTTGCCAAGGTAAGATCTTGGATGTTTGGGATACATTTTATACTTCATTAACTGTGGTGCAAAGGTGGTGGCACTGATCACTGTTACTGTCCACCCAATGCACCAGACAGTGAACTCTTATTCATGACACAAACTAGCATCAACAAAAACAACACAAGCTCTAATGGGAACAAAAATACATTTTTAAGAACATGATGTTCAGTTTTACAGAAAGAAACATAAAAACAAAACAACAAAAAATACAGAATTGATGTAAACAATTAAGTCACTCAATTTAAAGAGATTCATATTTTCTCATTATGCAACTCCAGTGAATCATCCTCTAATAAACACTGAACTGAATGTAGTTAATCTACAGAGTGTCACTGAAGCGTGAACACTGACTTTGGCACAGAGACAAAATGTCTTCCAGTGATACATCTCTTTTCCCTACTGACCTCCTGAGGGAAAATGTGAAACAACCCCTACAGGATAGTTTGTATTTTTCACTGCATAAACCTAAACAGAATTCACTTTCAACTGTGTTGCTCCTCCTGCATGTATGCGATCCATTAAAGGTCACTGCCACACAAAAGGCTCTACAGCGGCGACATTTACACATAACACTCTCCAAACACTGGAGGGAAAGCCCTGGAGACAAACCTGACTGCCACTATCCCAGAATTAGAAACAGTCACGTCCTCGCTCAACACTCACCTTTATGGTTCACCTTTTCATAGCTTGTCCAAACTCATTTATGTTAATGTTTTTTTACCTTTTACATTTCTTACCTGTCAATTCACACCATTCCTAAAGTTGTGCAAACAGCAGACTATACGCAACATTTTTGTGTCAATAAACCTGAAGATGAAATGGATATTTTCTAAGAAATGGGAAAAGACCTCATGTTTATTTTAAAAAAACAAAGACTTTATATAAATAAAAAAAATATGATCATGGGATGGGTTCATCCAAAGTTCATTTCATATCTTTATAACAGAAGTGTGTTTGTAAAATGTTTGCCCTCTAGGGGCAAATAAAGTTGATTTAGCATTATTGACAAAACATTACAACATTTGAACAGTACTGTGTTAGAATAGTAATGTGTTGTCCTGCTGATGGAACATCAGGCGGCTACTGATGCTACAGCTCTGCCTAAGGGCTACATACTGAATATGAGTGTGTGTTTGAGCCTGAATTTGTGTAGTGCATGTGCCCTGCAGGGTGGGCTTGAGTATCTGTAATCATGCGAGCGTGTTTATCTGTGTGTGAACATGTGTGTGTGAGTGACTGTGACTGTCTGAGAGACAGATTGCTTGTATATGAGATGAAAAAAAAAGTCTAAGAGGCAATAGTGGTGTAGATGGAATAAAAGAATGAAACCTCTGATATTATTGGAAACGGGTGAGGATGGGAAAAAAACCCTTTTTTTTTGGGGGGGACGGGTGAGGATGAGGAGGGGGGGGGGGGGGTAACAGAATAGAGTTTGTGTATATCCGCTGAGGAGTTTACTCCTCCATTTGTTCAACAGGGAAATATCGGATCCATTTCCGGAACTGCACTGGGAGCTGTGAATATGTTATTGTTTCGTGCATTGTGTAGAGAAAGTGCAACAATATTTACACATTTCAGGATTCTTGTTTGCTCATTAGTGCTTTACATTATTAGTCAAACGTGTAATATTTAACTGAACCTGGCACAAAAGACAAGCTGTGAACAAATCACTGTCACCTCTTCATCATGCTGATTTGGTTTACATACTGAGCAAGCACATACCATTAGCATTCAATTAATGTGTGTTTTTGTCCCACATATGAATTTTTACTCTCCTTTTTACCTCTGCTTTGTTCTCCACCAACACCTGTGGGAAATATCTTGCTCCGTTCATATGCTGGTCTGCAACTGGTTTTGTCTGCAGTTGTTTTTGCTGTGCGGGTAAAGAACAGACACCAACTGAATCTTTTGCACTGCTGTTTATTATTTGATCATACACTGTTTGTATTTTAGAAACCTAACAGAACTGCATCTGTGGTTCATCAGTTTGGACAAGGTAGAAATAAATGATCTGATCTATCTACACAATGTGATCGTTTGAAGTCTTTTATTAATCACAATGAATCCTGAGCTCTTGAACGATCGACTGCCCTGACTTGACGTGAATTGTTGGCTGCTGCACAAAACCAACTCGTACTGTGTGATCATGTGATCCAGCCCTGCAATAAACAAAACCTAGAAACATCAACCCCTGATACTTCAGTCATTGCCTTTGTATTGTACATGAATGCAGAATAAATAAGCTTTAAAGCCAATGCTGCATTTGCATACACTGCTGGGACTGTTTGTTTGTCTCTCTGTCTCTGTCTCTGTCTGTCTCTGTGTGTGCAGGTGTGTACTAATGTGCTTTTAAATAGTTCATTAGTTGTTTGATGGGCTTGATCTTGCCATTTAATAAGGATGCACAGTCAGAATAGACAGGAAAAGACCAAAATGAATTTAATTCTACATTCTTTATCTTGTTAAAACTCTCTTCCTACATCATGGCTAAAGAGTTGGAAATTGAGGATAAAGACATAACACCGCGCTACTTCACCGACGTTATTTTGATTTTCAGTTTCATCCCCCTTTATCGACCATTTCTTTGTTCTGTCCTCCACAGTCACTAAATAAATGGTTCAATCTGTGAAACAAATAAAAATGTTACCTGGAACGTTTTCATAACTCTTTCTCTTGACTCATTGCTCTGCCTCTCAGCTCTCCTTTCATTTTTCCTACCCACCTCTTCCCCTCTCCATGTTTTCCGAAATATGTCTCTCTTTATCACATGTGACATCTCAGGATAGGCCTGTCCGAGGCAGGTAATGATTTTTTTTGTTCTTATTTCTGTGTTGAGACGGATCAGAGCAGTGCTGGTTATCAGGCCATTTATTACCCTGCCAGTTGGCCACTCAGCTGTCTGGGTAAATGCAATCTCTCCTGATACACACAATTACCCCAAGATAGAGAAACATCTCTCACACTATAGCATTGTGGGTCAGAGAGGGTTTAGGGAAATACACAGAAAATGAGGACAAGGCTGCTTTGGTGATTTTCCAACCCGACCCGCAGTCTGAAGGTGCAACATGGCTTGTTAGTTTAGAGATTGTAAATATGTGCTGTGCTGCAAACAGAAATAAAAGTCAGAAGCATTAATCTAAACTGTAAAAACATCTTTGATGGATTCATTATGAATGGTATACTTTCTGAATTTGATCTTATCAATTCTATTTCCTGCAGATTTCTTTAACTGACTAAGCGCTACATTGGTTTTTATTGAAAAGACTATGAGGACCAAACTAAGAGAAAAAAGGAAAAACAAAGGTAAGAAACACCACGGTAGAGCAGGAAGTTGCACATGGAGTTTCTCCTCTCCTCTCCTCTCCTCTCCTCTCCTCTCCTCTCCTCTCCTCTCCTCTGTTTTGGGACAATATATCCTGTTCTAATGTAGCTGCATTCTGTTTCACCAGTACAGCGGGAGTCATCAAAAACTGCAAAGAAACAGGCCACATTTCCCCCCTATCCCAGCACTTCTGCATGTGTCTGCAAGTGTGTGTATGTGCGTGTGTCTGTCTTTGTGCGTGTCTGTATGTCTTTGTGTGTGCGTGTGTGTATGCGTGCCTGATGAGAAGCGCTGCTCAGCAATATTTAGCGTTACTGCGACAGAACAGCTTTCGGACGGAACAGAACAAGGCTCACCTTCCGAAAAGATGAAATGGGAAGCAATGAAATAGACCCAAAATTCATTTAGACTTTTGATGCTCCTCGATTTGCCTCAAGTAAGACGCACTATCTCAGTGCCAACACTAAACATACCTGCAAGACCCTGAGAGAGGAAAAAAGACGAGGGAGGAAATCTGTTACGACCTTCTGAGCACAACCAACACAAGGAACAGTACAATTAATAACAAACTGTGTCTAAATCATCTGTTTAACACTAATGAAGTAGAATGGAGTCAGTGCATATAATGGAAATTCAATACCCCCCTTGGTTTGGATCAGGAATGTTGTGAAATAATGAATCAAAAGCATTATTCCAGTGGACTATTAAACACTTGCATGTTCATGCTCGTGCAACTGTTTCTGCATGTGTCCGTATTTGGGTATACGACAAGAGGGGCAGCAGTGGCCGCCTGCCTGTCACATGCACCATACATCATGAACACGCCTACACACACACACACACACAAACCTACACAAACCTACACAGACCAGCTGGACAGCAGCACCATGTTTGGGGTACAACACATGTCTCGGCCTTCAATAAGAACTGCATCAATTAAACCAAACAGGACATCTATCACAGCTAACCTCAGAGCAACATCTGACACACACACATGCAGGCTCAGTGAGAAAATTCATTAACATGTTTCGCCCAAAGTCCTCTCAAACATAAAATAAAGTAACTCATCGTTGGAAATCGGTCTTGGTGTATGTCACAACACTAGTGGCAAATCTGCTTGTAATACCAATCTTTTTGGTTTGCTCACAAGGCCTGCTGACAAAATGAAAAACCCGACTCTCCCAAAAATAATGTGTGGTGCTGCTGAAGTGTGAGGATGACACCAATGAGAGAACACCCAGAGCTTTCCACTTTGGGCTGCAATTCACACTCCCGTGTGCTCCAATGAAAATTGTTCTTTCCATCCCTAAAAATTGCTGTCACATCTCCAATCAGACATAGACGGTCACACAGTTCAGTTGGTAGAATTAACAATAGATCTAAGTTTGAAACGGCCTGATGCCAGTGATGAAAATGATTTTGTGTCCTTGTTCAGGCATTATAGTGGGTGTATGTGTAATGTCTGTGTGGATGTTCTGAGACCTGTCTGCCTGCTTCTAGCCTCTGTATACAAGGGTATGTGTCTATTTCTGTCCAAGTCAGTGCTGCATTGCACGATGAAATGTGTTGTTAATGTTGTGTTTTATTTCAGCTGACTGACAGTTGTAGGAATAGTTGTGTATTGTGTTTGTTGGTCTGGTTGCGCATCTGATACATGTATGCGTGCCTTCGTGTTTGTGTTTAATTGGACGTCCCTGAGCCAGTCTCCAGGTGACGGAACTCATCTGCTCAACCCCTGATTAAGGACAACAGATGGACTAGTAGGGTAACACACACACAGACATGCACGCACGCACAGGCACGCACGCATGCACACACACACATACACACAAATGTGAAACATGTTTACACATTTATAAACACGTTTTATCATCAAACACACTATACTTCCATGTATTGTACTAATCACATGGCCTGTAATCAATACTAAATACACACATCTTTATAGATAACCAAATATTAATGAATCGGGCACAAATGACCCAGATGTCTCAGTGTGTTCAGTCGTCATCATTACAGTCTTTCTCATCATCACGGTCAGCTGTGCGAGAAAACTCAGTGTCACCCTCATACTTCTGAAAATCATCCACATGCGGTCTCTTTAAGTTGACATCTCCACTGTTCTTCTCCATCTGATTGGCTGATACTGTGAGTTTATTCATTTAACCAATGTGTAAAAACATAAGAGAGAATGTGACTGAAATCTAACAATGTGTCCTTGATTGAAAGGAACTTAGTTTTCGATTGCTAGCACAAATGAAGAGAGGAAAGAGAAGAGAAAATGACAGGATCCCAAAACCTTTTTCCTCTCTCTGGGCTTTTTTTTTTTTAAAAAATAATGCAGACAAACCACACCTAGCAGCTCTGCATGCAATAACTAAATGAATAGATAAAGATTAGATAATACAGCAAATGAACATATTTGATCTATTAAGTATTACAAAATGTAAGAAAGAACTTTAAAAGATTATAAACACTGGATGTATGGAAATAAAGGTAGCTAGTGAGCAGATAAATGTAGGTATGTGATTGAACTAATAGCTTTGACATTATATACAATATATATGATATATTCATTATTTATGTTTGTACTTTCACTTTTTATTTTATCATTTTCCCATATTGCCTAATTTTGCAGTTGCCTGCTTTATAACCCAGTGAGACCAGGTTTATGCAGCTCCAGACTCTATTAGCTCCAATAACTTCAACGCTGGAGTTGATACATCAGACTCTCCCTTTACTGTGAATACTTGATCTTTAAGTGGCTTCTCTGCAGATCTGAGTCATCCATGAGCTTCCTCCATAACCTTTAACAGATGTTCAGCAACTTTCCATCAGTGCACAGGCCTGAGTCAGTGTCTCCTATACACCTGCCTCATTAAAACACAGCAATACTTTTCAAACACAAACTAAATAATGTGTACTTTCACACACTGGGACTAATTAAAACATGTTTATACACCATGGGTGAGTGCCCAGTGCTGAAAACGTATAGATGTCTGAAACTGAAATAACTTAAAGTTTTGGTATAATTTAATTCAACTTGTTGCATAAATATAACCGTACTTTATTTACAGAGGGGGAATCTGAAAAAGAAACAGTGACAGTGTGAGACTGAATGAAGAAAGTCAACAGATGATTCTTTAACTTCTCAAAGGGTCCATGATGTTACATAACATGGTCACACACACACACTAAAGACAATCATCCACTGCAGTAAAACGTGAGTGAACCTAGTGTGACCCCGGAGCAGATATTACTCTATTCCCATATTAATGTGCCAGCGACTGTAAAACACTTCATTTGCTCTACATCCATCTGCCTTGGAGGCCACATTAATGATAATTAGGAGGCTTTCAGCATGCCAGTTACTATCCCCCATAAAACCCATGTCATGGTGCAAAAAGCTGGAAAAGATACAATATGCTTAGCAGGTGATAAAAGCAGAGGGAAAACAAAAAGTAGTCTGTTTAGACTCCCGAAAAACCTTGCTCACAACTAGACAACATTTAAATGCACGTTACACGCTGTGATTGTTGAATCCAATCGATGAGTGCTTAAATAAACCATAACAATAATTTCCATTCTTATCTCCCCAAAACATGGCGCCTAGCCTCACACACACACACACGCACACACACACACACACACACACGTTCAAAAATGAAGAGGAAGGGAGGAAGGAGGGAGAAGGAGAATGAAAGACAGAGAAAGAAAGAGAAAAAAGGGGGGGGGGGGGGATAACAGCTTCAATAAATCATCCGGGCCAGTCGCTGCTCCCCGGGGATGTGGGATGGATTAAATTAAGCACTCTCTCTACCCGTGTGTCTATACCCCCCCTCCCCCCGACTCTCTCTCTCTCTCTCCCTCTCTCTCTCTCTCTCTTTCTCCTCGCCGTATAAATGCCAACAGCTGATCGCGAGACGGCACACTCACGGGAACACCTCGCGGAAGCTGCCGAGAGAGAGACGAGGGGAGCGAGCGAGCGAGAGAGAGAGCGCAGAGAGTGAGACAGAGAGAGACAGAGGGGATGCTGATGCTGATGCTGATGAGCCACTCGGCCGCGTGCAGGGACTCTGACTCTGATTTTCTACCGACCTCAGTAGTTGCTGTGAGCCGGAACTGAGGACTATTTTGCAGCCAGAGAGGGAAGGACAAGGTGCCCGGCATTTGTTCTGAAAAGCTTCCAAAATCGTCCCTCCATTTTTACCCCTCTTATTTTCTTCGCATCCCTCCCTCCCTCCCTCCTCCCTCCTCCTCCTCCTCCACCTCTTCTTTAGAGAGGCCCCAGAGCTGCCGCGCGCTGCAGGTTGCCCTCCACCGCCTCATATTACCAACAGTATTATTGGTGTTGCTGTTATTGTTGTTGTGTAACTGCTCGCGAGCCCCTGTCCCCCGCTCCGCTGCCTGTCTGCCAGCACAGAGAGCGCGAGGCACCCCCGCCCCCAGGAGGGAGCTGTCCGGTGCTGAAGTTGCATTTCTCCTCTCAGCGCGGGGAGACAGCGGACTGACTCACACAGAGTGGAAGAGAAAAAATTACAAACAGGCGGTGTGCGAGAAGCGAGAAGTCTTTCACCGGATCACTTCACACAGCTCTCGCCTGCTCCCATTCCTGAACACCATCACTCCGGCTCGCCTCTCTTGTTGGTGTGTAACGGACGAATCACCACGCTGGCCAGGCCGTCGGCGATCGGCTGTGTTTGTGAGTGTGTGTCGTTGTGTTTGTGAGTGTGTGTCGGTGTCGCACCACCATGCCAAGGTCTTTCCTGGTGAAAAAGGTGAAACTGGATGATTTCTCCACCGGGGCGGATCTGGAGAACGCCTACCGGCACAGGACAGACCTCAGCCTGCGGCTGCATGACAAAGGTAGGTCAGGCTGCCTACACACAGAACACTAACAGGTGTCTCACAGACAAGTCGGTCCTATAGAGGAGGGGGAGGACAGGTACATGCAGGGAACGCGACAATACGGTTTCCCAAATAAGGCTGTATACTGTATGTGTCAGCATGAGGTGGATTGACCTGTTGTGTCAGCAGGTCTCCCTTGATTTGACTCCTAGTTAAAGTCGACCTCCCTGGTGCAGACCCCAACTCTGAATCTAAGATAACTCAGTATTGTGCTCAGTATTTATAAGAAGAAAAATGGGCTTGTTCTTACACCTCTATAATTAATCTCCAGCCTCTTCATGCGAATCTTATGACATATGCTACCTGTGGGGATGTGGGCGTAGCTGCTCAAGCCATTAATCTACAATCAATGACCACAGCGGACAGCACCGTTCCTAGTTATGCTTGGTCAGTGGTGCCTTTCAAAATAAGCAGTGCTTCATGATTTCTGGGATGATCAGTGTAGCTGGTACAGCAGAAGCACTTCAGAGGAGTGCAAGAGCTCAGAGGAGCACGGGATGAGAGGAACGCAGCATGAGACTGACGATGTGCCAGTCTCAAAAACCAATACCCCTTTTTCCTCAGTGTTCTAATCTAACAATTTATTTACCAACTGTATAAAAGCTAAAGCTGGTTTGATCTTAAGCATTTGGTCGGTTGTGGGAGTTGAGCTGCCACTGAAGCGGAAAGGTCACTTGAGAAATCAACTAAATCCGGCGCATCCCATGTTTCATTGATTTTGGCTCATTGTCAGCAGGGACTCTCCCCCCTACACAGGCTAAGTAAGGTTAAAAGCGATAAAGACGGGATAGAGGTTATTAATATCTGCTCCACTTTGTTCTGCTTGGTTTTACAGGAGTCAAAGCTTAGTTGGGTGTAGCTGTGTTGTACAGGTGTAATCTGACCAAACCATATTTTGTCATATTTGATATTTGAATGTTGTGAATGAATATGTGAATTTAAACTTACACATGTCGCCAAGTGCTTGCAGTTGCAGCAACACTGTAACAAAACATTACCAATGCACATAATATGTTATTCTTGGTTGCATATTAAATTACTCTCTTAACAGGCTTAGATTCCATATTCTACTTTTTCTAAAGGAATTTGTCTGTGCTTGGTGTACCTTTACTGTTTTTACTGTTTTCAACAGTAGGTTTTGGCAAAATGCTGAGAGCTTAGAGTGAAGATTAAAAATTATCATGATTAACAGTGTAATTATTATCACAAAAAGACAAAAAAGAAGAGGACTGACATGCCTGGCTAATCTTATTTCACTTTATCATCACCGATAAACTGTTGAATATGCAGATAAATACTGTTCAACTGTTGAATATACAGATAATATGTGTGTGTGTGTGTGTGTGTGTCTGTGGGTGTACAGATTTTAAACAGATTTTTTATTAGTGCACCATTTCAACCTGATGAAGTTGATTATTTATACGTGTTGAATATAAATAAAATCTTCTTTTACATGTAATTAATAGATTAATTATGAAAGGTTAGTAATTAGGGCTGATCCAACTACAGTCCAACCAGTGTTATTGTTTGTGCAGCCTCTGCTCCTCTGAAGCTGTAAACTTTGTACACCCTGCGACTGTGTGCGTCACATCTTACAAGAAAGCCAGAGATGTCCTTGCCATGTAAATTGAGCCACTGCACTGCCTCCACCCCAGTGTCACCGACATGTTCATGCACATCAGCATGTGCATTTGCGTGCTCTGTATTCCTCCCTCTGCTCATAAGGCAAAAAGCTGTCAGTGGTGTATTTATAATGTCGAGGTTAACAAGCCCAGTTTGGCTTGACACGCGATCTGCCGTCTCAGCAGCGCTATGCAACATTGCCTACACACCGGCCACCTTTTGTCTCCAGCACCTGATGGTGACAGCTTAATGCAGCTTCTACATACAGTACAATACAGACTATACCCACAACATGTTATCTACAACTTTCTAGTTGAACAAGCCAGGAATAATTTGTGTCCCTCTTGTGTTCAGTGTGTTGTGTGTGTGATGGGACATCTGTGAACAGTATGCTGTTCTTTGGTCAGTGGATGCCCTTGTTCAGGAACCACTGTATTTAAGTCTGTTTAATCTAAATTAACCATTCTAACGTATTATAATCTTAGTTTAGGCCCTTACTACAATGACTGTACAGCAGACTTGCCGTTGGTGTGTCATCAACATGTTTTGCACTGCGATGGATCTGTCCATGGTGCTGATCCGTGTTTTTCTACACACCCAATCAGCTTTCTGAAGTTCAGGTTCATTCTGTGTGGATTTATCTTTCACTGAGAAACAGCTTCAACTGCAACAATTGAGACTGAAGGCAATGCTGTTTCTAAACCAACAGTGGCGTCTTTTTTTCACACTGGTAACAGGTTTGCAGGAAATTTAATTGAAGTTATGTCCAACAAAACTCACAAGGATTAGACATGACAGGTTCCACCTTTTTGTCAATGTAAGATGGTGAGAACTACAACAACTTTGTTACTGACTTGGGATCAGATCTTACTGGAACCTTTTGTTTTGCTGGAGACTTTTGGATTTAATGGAGAAAGGCACGTGGCTTCCCATCTCATACATGTGCCTGTCATGTCTATCCACACTACTGAGTGATCATCTTAAATTTTGTTATCACATACAACACCTAACATGTTACATACATGTTGTTAACAAGTTACTGGTTGGATGACCCAGTTTGGAAGAACTATGTCAACCCACTGTTTCTGTGTTTTGATTTTGAATGACTTAAGTTGGATGCAGAAGCAGCTGTATGTCACTATTGGTGCAATATTCACAAATGTAGTTGTAAGCATCAATAAGGAGATACTTATTTAATTCCACACCTTCAGACAGTGTAATGCTAGTCAGTACACTAAAGCTCTGCTATTGCAGTCTCTGAGAAGAAGGATCCAGCAGAGAAAGAAAGACTTTCTGGTTTAATTCTGTTCTCTCTGTTCAGCTGCCTAAGGCAGTTTAATAGTGTCAATACAAACTTTATTTCCCTGTTGTGCCTTTGTTAATCCTGTACTTTATGTATGTGCTCTTTATGTACGACACTTACGTTTGTTACCAGTGTCTGAAGGGTTTCTGGCATGGTGGGTGGAAAACTTTATCCCTGTGGCCATCTTATTAGATATTTCTGAAAAAAAAAATGTATATACTATACAACCTATCACACATGTTGTAGCTGCATTGAGGACAGTAGTGTGATTTTGTATACTGATTCCCATTCCACAGTGTATTATCACTGTGGAATGTCACTACAACAGTCTGTAACCTCATACTGTTTTTCTTTTTTCTAAATCAGGTGGTTACATCAGCGACTACATCAGCCCTGTTGTGTATGATGGTGAGAGTGACAGTGGGATCAAGGTGCCATCTCCTGACCCTCTCTACGATGGTATCCACAGTGACTACGGGGCCCCTGACTCTGAGTCTCCTGACAGCCCAGGCTCAGAAATCACAGATGGCTACATCAATGGAGACGCTGCTGTGAGTGAGGGTTACACAGTCGATGCCTTCTTCATCACCGATGGCCGCTCAAGGAGAAAAGCCCTTGGGAGCCCCAGGACCATTCAGAGGCACACCTGCAATGAGTGCGGCAAAACCTACGCCACGTCTTCAAACCTGAGTCGGCACAAACAGACACACCGCTCGCTGGACAGCAAGCTGGCAAAGAAATGTCCGACCTGCGGGAAGGTGTATGTGTCCATGCCTGCCATGGCCATGCACCTGCTCACTCACGACCTCAAGCACAAGTGCGATGTGTGTGGGAAAGCATTCAGTCGACCTTGGCTTTTACAGGGCCACATGCGCTCCCACACAGGTGAGAAGCCGTTTGGGTGTGCCCACTGTGGGAAGGCCTTTGCAGACCGCTCGAACCTGCGTGCTCACATGCAGACCCACTCGGCCTTCAAGCACTTCAAGTGTAAACGCTGCAACAAGACCTTCGCACTCAAGAGTTACCTAAACAAGCACTATGAGTCTGCCTGCTTCAAAGGTCCGTTTTCTCCTCTCGGCCCCTTAGATGCATGACCCCCTGCATAGATAAAACAACAGACAAAACTGCAGACATGAATTACCATTATCCTTAAAGACTGAACTGCAGACACAAACAATCTATTTTTGGTCAGAATATAACCTTGCTTTCCCTAATCCCTCTCTCATTTCCCCCCAACCTCACTTTCCCTTGGAGCCTATTCATGATGATGAAGATAGCACAATTTTTCTCCTTGAGATTTGCCTACTTAAGGATTTAACTGATCTACGCATGCACTTCCTTGAAAACTCTTCACCTCCTCTTCCTCTGTCTGTTATTGTCTCTACATAGAGACAATAATACTAACACAGCTTCCTTCTGGCATCTAGATAGGCCTACAATGTGACACCACATATTTTGGGACGTGATGAGGATGGTGACAAAGACAATAGTAAGACAAATGCTACTGGGTTCCTCCCTGCACTGAAAAAGTAAGAGTTTTTCCTTCTGATTTTGTTTTTGGGGGAATAATAGTAATAATAATAGTAATAATATTGATAATAATAATGTTCTGCTGCACCAAGTGACCATGTTCTTTCCACTGAGGTAAAAGTCTAATTTATTTATTTATTTACTTATTTAATTAAGCACTTTTTCATTTTTTATTCATTGTGAGTTTATATTTATGATTTGATTACAATGCAGATACCATTATTTATTTATTGCACTTTATTTTCTGTGTACTTGCCCAACCTCTTTTTTCACAACAGGCCAAAGCATATGTGACTTTTTTGAGTACATTTTTTTAATTTTGTTGTTTAGCTTTTTCTTATTAATGTTATTGCATGCAAAACAAATAATGAAATCTATGCCAACATCATAAAAAGCTTTTGAGTTTTGCCAAAATCCAATAGATAGAACCTGAAGGCAATATTTTTCTCTTGGAGCCTCCGTAGGACTCTTTAAAAGCAATAATCACCTAATGCATGGTATTTTATGATGAAGTTATGAAGTATTACCTACTACTGTATAGCAGTTTAAAAATCAGGTATGTTTTACTTCACCTATAGTCATAACAAGAAAAATAATAATATTACAGACATCAGGGAACATGCCAATGTAGTGTTAGAGTAACAAAAAGAAAAGTCCTGTCTTTCCTCTCTCGTTATGCACTGCCTGCCTCTTAGTGAGTAGAACTAATTTAGGATGTAGGCTAGAGAGGCTGGGATCAGCTGCCTGTGGGGTGTGAGGCCTATTGTAGGATAACTATAACCCTGACAAATCTGCACCAGGCTAAGCGTAGTATTAACATCTACTAACAAGAAGTAGGAAACGCCATACTTCTTAAAAAATGGACCACTGGCCATCGTTTTTTTAATGGGATATGAAGTCATTTTAAATTAGTATTAACATGTTGTGGTACAAACACATACATCTTCTGTGTTTTATGCAGGCAAATAAGTTACAGTTTAAGTAAAAACAGGTTTTTAATAACATTTTAATCCTAAGAGACATTAGATACATCTCTTGAGACAAACAAACAATGTCTAAAATGAAGCTAATATAGCCATCAGGTGAACTGTGGAATGAGATGTGCACAAATTCAAAATAATGCATGCTATTTGGCAAATCTCTGTATTTTCCCAATAGACAACCAAGTTGGGTACATTGTTAAAGTTGAGCTGAGGTCAACTTGAAATTCAATGCATTATTCAACTTTCCTTCCACTGCACTTCCAAACCATGCAGCAACAGCGTGCATTCTTAAACCACAGAAAAGGCATGCACTTACGCTGGATGGTGTGATTGCAGTGTAACCGTTTCAGTCCCATACTGTAGGCGAATACAACAGTGTCCTGATTATTCTGCACTAGGCCTCATTCATCCCTACTGAGGCAACCGTAGGCTAACTCTATGAGTGATAGCTATAGACAGGCTAACTCTAATCATCCTGAACCCAATGATGGTTTAACATTTGATCTAGCCAATAGCAGTGTTGCTGAACCCAGTTCTCTGCATCTCAGAAACCCTTTTCTACAGATTCATGGAGCTTCCTGAGAGACAGACTAAAGACACACAGATCTGCACCAAAATTCCGCGCTTGTTGTATGTCATACTGTGTGTAAACAATGCAACTTACATAGAGACATTCATACATGTGTACAAGTGCATGGGGTGCATGCCTGCACATGAGAAAACACAATGCCTGCTACACAATGAGCTTGTTGGAGTGACAAAATTTGTGTCAACAACTGAAAAGTAATTGGTTTTATATTCAGATGTAGATCTCTGCTAAACTTTGACAAGTGCAGTGCTTCCTCATGCATGAGATTACTCAGTTACGGCTGGAGTTGACTGATACCCAGGATGAGTTGGGGTCATCGAGACAAACAGACTCTACCTTGTCACCTAATGGTTTTATAAGGGGCTCATCACAGGGGCTCATGTCTGACAGTATCTAAAAAAGTCTAGATTTCGTGATAATGCTTGGGTTGCATACGTTGATACAAACTTTACCTCTTTTACAAAGAAACTCTGGTAGCCCGCAAGTCAATTACAAGGAAGCAGTTCTTGTTGTGACTGGCACATTCAGGCTGTGAGTCAGCAAACTCTAGGTCTTATCTCACTCTCTGATGTGTGAACTAGATTTGAGCTGCAATTACTTGAATTGTATCTGGTGATTAGTCATAGAGTTTCAACATTTGAGGGCTTACATTTTTCCTCTTTGTGTTTTTATCTGGGATTTTTCAGCCTTGTCCACAATAAATTAAATGACTACGGCGACTCTTATAGCATTGATCCCTGGAAGGGACAAAAATTTTGATATGGTACTAAATTAAACCCTAATTCTTAAACGTAGGGTTTATTTCTCACTTTTGTCTGAATGAGCGTTAAACAGTAAAAACACTGTCGGCACTGTGATGATTAATGACAGAGTGACTGACCACTGATGGTATACTGTATCTGTCCAGTCGTTCTTGAGTCACAGATTGTGTTTGAAAACTCTTTGCATGTTTGCCCTGCAGACCTGACATACTATTTGGCAAAGATAGTTATACTTCCGGTTACCAGATTTGTGAAGTTTGTGCATCCTTTTGTTTGTGTCTGTCTCTGGGTGAGCTCCACATCTGATCTCTCTAAGCACTTCCATTCTAGTCATTTCCACCTTAAAGAAAGTAGCACAATGAAACTAACTAGAATTCAGGTAGAGAAGAATTAAATACCTTGTACTAGCTTGACCTCTCTTCTTTTTTTGTATTTCCGAGTTAAAGGATGACGATAACCTAAATAATCATTTATTGCAAGAGGGTTTGTAAAGAATCCCTTGGATTGATACATTTTTACTGCTGTATAGCGATTCTCTGACACACCTTGTCTCAGGAGGTTTGTATCTCTGCTGCAGAGAGACAATCTCCTGGGTATTTTTGAGCCAGTATTCAAACAATGTAAGCACAATGAACACAAAGCATTTTGTGGCACTTCATAATAAAGAATAATCTTAACAAACCAAGGTAGTTCGTTGTACTTTTGTCTTGTTTGTTTTTGTGATAAACACACACAAACTAGAATGGCTGCTGAGAGTGGTGAATAATGTTTTAATTTCAAACCCGTATGTCCATAAAGCTCCTTTGTTTAAGCAGCTTGTAACAATTCAGGCAAATAAATTAAGTTTACCTTTTACTTAGAAGAATGCTGAGTTCATTTACATAGAGTAGCCCATACTTTGCTTTAGCTTTGTCAATACTGTATGTTTAAAGAGGGACTAGGTTGATATTGGAGCACAGCGTGCTTATTAGAATTCTTTGGGATCTATCTACCAGCTGCCTGAATTACTAAATACACCACTTTAATAGAAAGTTTAAGGGAGGTGAGTTAGGTGAAAATGTTTGATTTCATTTCTTATCTATTTGTCCATATTTGTTAATGTAGAAGAATTAAGATCAAAGTTAAGGGAAAAAATAACTTGAATTGACACCATCTGTCAGAAATTCCGATCATATTTGATCAATAAATATGTAGATAAAAATTAAAATTTTAAAAACACAAGCAGAGAATAAAACTAACCACATCACCACAGTCCCACTGCATAAGAAAAACCTTCCAATACTAATACTTTCAATACTAGTACAAAAATATGATAATTACAAAATCCATACTCCTGGAAAAAGCCACACATTGCAATGACAGGGAAACTATTGAATTTCTTTTCTACATTTATGCAATTTAAGGGGACACAAATCCTTCTAGTTCACTCAGCCTTAAAATTACAATCCGAATGTTTAAGTACTGCAGATTCTAATTTTTAATCAGTCTATATTATTAAATTCAGTAACAATAACCCCAAGCAAACTGAAAGACCCAATGATGAGGTTTCTCTGTGATGTTTCTCAGTCACATTGTGATCTAGTGTGCAGAGTACATTGCAACAGGTGTGCTGGTCATGTGATCTACACCTGGGATATTGCAGGAAATCATGGGAAATGACCATCTAGCACTAATCTTGCAGTGACTTTGAAGAACAGACAGGATTGGAACAGGATTAGATGTTTATGAAGTTAGTGCGTATGATCCCCTTTACATCACGTTACACAGGGTAAGATGATGTGTAGTGTCGGGTCCTTTACTGGAGTCTAACCCCAGTAAGCACAGACAGTCCAATATCTATTGTTGCTATGCCAACACTTGTGGTATCCAAGACAATAAACTATCTACAGTAGCTATATAGTAGTAAACTATCTGAACTGCCTCAACAGAGACACAATGCAGCACTCTGCAGTTTTATGAAGTGCCTTATATCTCTTGACCCGAACCGGCAAACCTGTTTCACAGCGGTTGCAAAAAGACAGAGAAGTGGCTGCCCATGTCTATGAATCACCTTCTCCCTTTCTCCTGTCTCCACTTTCACACTTTTACCTCTTCTCCCCCTTTCTCGCCTATCTTCTCATCTGCCATCTGCTCTATTACCTTTTCCTCTATTTCCACCACCATCTTGATTCTTTCCACCATCTCTCATCCTTCCCATTGCCCTCCTCCGCCTCTTTTTTTCACCAACTACCTCTTCTTTCTCCCTCTTGCCAAGTCAAACCAGGCCATCAGGCCTTTAAGGACCTGAAAGTCATTTAACTCCTGGTAGATAATAAGTCTTAGAATATAGCTCCTCACAGATAATAAGCTTTATCACTTGATTGCTCTGCACGCTCCCTACTGTCTTTAGATTCATGTCCAGGGACCTACTCAAGCGCATCACACTATTTCCTTCCTGGCAAGTCAAATTAACACTGTGTGTGTGAATGTGCACGTGTGTGTGTGTGTGTGTGTGTGTGTGTGTGTGTGTGTGAATGTGTGTGTGTGTGTGTGAGAATGACTTACTCATAATAGGTGATGAGTGAATGCTGAAGGGGCAAAATAAAATGAAAAATGCCAAGGTTACTCTCCAATATTTAACAGGTCTGACTGCTGGAAGTAGTTCAACAGTTACGGTTGGAAGTGTCCACACGAGTGACATTAACCTCTTTACTTAACCTCATGCTGACTTTAATTTTGATCAACTCTGATGGTCTCACAGAAGCCCGGCTCTTTCCCCCGTCCTCTGTCCTCCTCTCTTCTACTTTCACTTCCCCCTCATGTCTCCTATGTTCTCCCTCACCACCTGAGCCCCTATTAGCAATTTACTGAATCATTAGCTACCACTTGTTGACGCGTACTGTAAAGGGAAGAGTAGGCAAGAATTAAAACTAATAAAACTTAACAAAAGGGAAAACTCATGTGAAACTCTCTGTACTCATTATAAAAGTGTAACAAAGAGACATGTGTGTGCAATGGTTAAAAAACGATTCACACGATTAAAAAAACTATGTTCTATTTTAATGCAGTCCATTGGCCACATACACATACATGTACTCTGTGACCACTTTATCAGAAACACATGCACAATCTAATACAATTCACTATAACAGTTCACCCATAATAATAGTGGGACAGGGGTCGTATAGCTAGTGCTGTTATGGGGTATATTATATTGAGAGGTGTCTTTCTGTCCTTACATACATAAGGGCTGCAGAATATTAGACACATCTCTGAATAATACAGTCCACTCCAACACCATCACTAACGCACTGCTCAAATATACACCTACATGAAAATGTCAAAAAAAAGCTCTCAACATTAGGCATGAATATAACTGCATTGGATCATAACCACTACAGGGCGTACCTAATAAAGTGGCTTCTAAGTGCACACTGATCTACTATTTTGAAGATGGTGTTTTTTTGCCAGCTTGTTATGATCCTTCTTTGTCTGCTGCCCACTGACAAACGTGTAACATGTTACATCTGTAAAAACGCAGCTACATTTTCTAGTCTCACTCCACGCGGGCATGATGGTGAGAGAAGTGTAGGACAGGGCTGTGAATGTTCTCACCATAGCCCAAGCTATTTGTAGAGATGACAGCTGTCATCAGAAACATCATCAGGCTGACTACAAACGCTGTTCACAACTCTGGTAGGTGGAGGTGTGGAATGATGAGGAGAGATGTTGAGCGAGGAGATGAACACTTACTTTTCTAAGTAATCCATCTCGATTAGCAATTCATCTCTGTGTAATTAATGAGACGTGGATAATGCATTTATCTGGTACAGCTTAGGCAACATGCAATGCGCAAATGCGTGTGCACTACAAGACATGATATTGATTACCCCAATCAAGATGGCAACTTGGGCACAATCATCCCTGCCCGTGCTTCCATTTCTTTTGTTCTTTCTCTGCGTATTGTCACACACTTTGTCACAAACAGATGTTGTCACTTTTCTTTTTACAAACATCTGAAATGCTGTGCCTGTAGATTCACACATTCATTATCAAGTATTTTTGTCAAAATAATAATCATGTTGGGTACATAACATTTGCAGGAGGAATCTACCTAACAGCAGCAAAGACAACAAATGAACAGCCAGATTATACATTAAAATGGTGTCACAGCTGTATTCTCTAACTCACAGTGGTTTGGATAGACACTGCAACATCTGTATGAACACCACAACTGCGTGTACATGTGTGTGTTCAAGTGTGTGTTCTCGTCATTGTTTTTCTAAAAGCTGATACAGCTCACATACAGGTGATGTTTCAGCAATAAGAACTGGATAATTCCATATGTGGTAAAGACAACAGGAGATAAAAATAAAATACTGTGGACGTCAGGTCCACACACACACACACACACACACAGAGACATACATCATAAGATGTCATGTTATCTGTAGCATCTAATTTGATACTTCTGTGGCGCACTGCAGGCAGCAGATGTGAAGCGTCAGCAACAGCGGTATACCTGCACTTACAGTGGCAGGAGATGTTTGTATGTTTTATTTATTGTTTCATGGTCTATTGTGAAGATCCTTTCATCCGGTTTCAGATATAAAGTCTATAAAGAAAGAAGCAGCTCAGTTATTCTAAGAAAGTGCTTCTCTGAACATCTGAATGCAGATAACACACTGAGACTCGCTGTGTCTCATTTTGTAATTCCTATTAAGTTTGTGTTCATGGTTTAATTAAATTATCATCATTCCTATTAATTATGCCCTCTTCATTCTTCCCACTAACAACAAAGAGACTCTGTTTTAAAAAAAACACCACTGTACACCATGACGGTTGTTCTGTTTAATGATAATGATCATCAGCATTACTCTTAAACGCCACTAAAACCGGAGCTCCCAACACCGTCAGGTTACATAGTATTTAGCAGCATGCAGCCGACACTCGTTATCTGGTAATGGGCATTTACAGTGAATGCACATGCACTCAGGGAAAATAACAGAAATTATTCATCATGTCTCTTAAAAATTTATAGGCATCGTTATTTGACTTGGACACTGGATTAGAGCACAGGCCTGCCTCTGAGCTCTGTCGCTAAGCAAACATTCCCACAGAGAGAGAGAGAGAGAGAGAGAGAGAGAGCAGAAAGAAAGAAAGAAAGAAAGAAAGAAAGAAAGAAAGAAAGAAAGAAAGAAAGAAAGAAAGAAAGAAAGAAATGAGAGTATAGGGAGTTGAGAAAAGAGAGAGAGACACAGTGAGTGGGCCAGTAAGTGAGAGAGAGAGTAAGAGGAGGAGAGGATAGATGGATAGAGGTAGATCAGGGAGGAAAGGAGGGAGACTTGACCCAGATTGGAAGCCTAACAGCAGCAGCAGCTGAGGGAGCCGGTGAATGTTTAATAGTGCCAACCACTTGCACACTGACGCAAACATACACACACACACACACACATCCACCCCCACACACGCACAATCACACAGACACTGTTGACTGGGACTCTTGTTACTGGAGATCAGCTCAGGCCTGTTGAATGACTGTTGTGGCAATGATTATAAGTAAACAAAACAAACAAACAAAAAAAACCCACTACTCTAATTAATTGGTCACAAAGTATTATTAGCCAATATCTGCTCTCAGTAGTTTGACTGGTAGTTTTAATGAATTGATGAATTGATCAGATGCCACACGTTGGTAGGGAAATCTCTCTGTGTGGCTATGTTGGCTTTAACGTTTCAGTTTAAAAAAGAAAGTACATGTGAAATGCACAAGGTGTGTGCTGAGGAAATCCATAATGGACGACAGCACCCAAAAAATATTTTCACACCACAAACGTCATCAAACATGTGCAGATCAGTCATGTGAAGGAATATGATGAGTTTGTAAAGGTGACTTACACCAGGTCAGCAAAAGAGCAGGACCAATTAGTGACTCACTCAGCTGATTATTACAATTTATGTATTTCTTTTTTTTAATTTCATCTCTACCAGAACCTTGTAAATTATGATTTTTTTTTACCAGGACTGGTCAAAAATAGTTCTTATAATTGAGGCAAGTGAATATTGAGGACTGAAAAAAATGGAAAACAGAAGGGAAAGGATTAATGAGGTTCTTTCCCCATTACACACACCTTTCACCCTGCTCAAACATAAACAAATGGACTCAAGAAACTCTCTCTCTCACACACACACAAACCAGCAGTAGCAGCAGTAGCCAGTGCAGTGTGCAACGAGCAATGCTCTGCACATTTATGCATAAATGAGTTTAAAGTCAGAACAATGATCTTTTTCTGTACTTTCACTATCTGGGTTTTTGCTCTTTGTTTGCCTTGTTTCAGAAGTCAGCATTCTTGTTCTTGTTTTCAGCTCCAGTGAGTCACCCTGCTATCTCTCTCTCTCTCTCCCTCTCTCTCTCTCTCTCTGTGGGTGTGTGTGTGTGTGAGTGTGTGTGTGTCAGACTGCTATTTCAGCACTTTCCAGCGCTATCGATTCAAACCAGCCTGCAGGGGAAAAAACAGGCCCCTTACAGCCACACACACACACACACACACACTTCCACAGTTACATTATATGCTACAGCCACACAGTTAAGAAGATCGTTATACACTGATATATTGTATATGCACAAGTGAAGTTTTTAAAAAAAACATACACATATGCAGTGCTCCAACCTAAGTTTATATGCTTTTTTGACCTTCACTGACACTAAGGGCCCAGATGAGAGTTACACGCAAGCAGTCCAGTGACTGAACGCTATACAGGGCCATGTGTGTGTGTGTGTGTGTGTGTGTGTGTGCGTGTGTGTGTGTGTGCGTGTGTGTGTGTGTGTGTGTCAGAGAAAGACTGAAAAAGAATATTCCTTTAGCTAAGGTTAAACCATTTTTGTATATCTGTTGGCATACAGTATGTGCTTGGTGATGTGTGTGAGCATGTGTAAAGTTATTTGCAGGCTTTAATGGGTGAGATATGACCTGTGTGTGAGTGAGGGCACGTGTGTGTGAAGGGGTGGACAACAGTTGTGTCCAAAACAGTATTTGCATGTTTGCAAGTGTGTAAGAGTAAATGAAACACCAACAGTGAGACAGGACTGTGTGTTTGTACGCCCAGTCAAGGTCACACTAATAAACAAACAAACAAACACACACACACACGGTGGGCACACAACTTACCTATTTGTATTGGAAAACATGTTGCATCTATGCTACCTCCCACCCCCCACCCATCCCCCCATACACCCTGGTGCTTTAGTGAAGGATACGCAGCAAGGTGTGGGTCAAACTAACAGACCAACGTCACATCTCTCCGGATGGTGTACTCCTCCGCCACTGACCTTAGTTGAAAATAGAACCAGGAAGTAGTTATTTCAGGATCTAATTTCCACCCACACCAGGGGTGGACCACAATTAGCACAACAACTCCATCTCTCTGACTACATGCCACTGTTACCTTCCTCACTTTGCCGTCCACAACGACTGAAGCTTGGTGGAATGGGGTGAAGAGATGAAAATATTCTCTATCTGGATTACTGTATCATCCTGACCAGAATTCTTGGTGTCCAAACCAGAATTCTGCCAAGATGAATCATCATGTCGTGGCTTAAGAAGGGCAGCAATGAGGACTGAGGAGTCCACATACTGTGTGAATAACAGTCTGCAGAAATCTGCAGAAAGAAAGTGTTTATAATATATAGCTGTGATGAAGCAGAAGAAACAGCTGTTGTGAAATGGGATCACAGAATAGATGACTGGATGTTAATCTGAGTTTGATCTACTTTAGTTAATCGTGCTGTCTCTGTTTAATGAAACCATGTATACAGTAACTATTCCACACCCGGAAATGGAAACACAGTGGCACAGAATAGCATACTTCACAGTGCTGTCTTTTGACTGCAAAAAGAAAGTAGTGTAAGTCAGCCAGAGTTCCTCTGTTGAACAACTTCCAATATTCACTGACCCCTGATGCATCACCATCTCGAAACAGTGTCATTACTGAAGATGCGTCTAATTGTTTTCTTTCTTCCAGTTTTTGTGCTAATCATAAAACAATTAAAATCCGTTTCTCGTTTCATTGCTTGTGGAAAGCCGAAAAAAAATAATATGCGTAAATACTGTTTTGTTTTTGGACTGAGTCACTCCCCTAACTCATTATTTCCACGAAAGAGCGTGGTACAAAGCTCCTAATAAAACACTGACTGACTGGGACAAACATTTTCACTTTTATAAATATTATGCTGATGCAAGGATTTTCACAAAACATGGTAATATACAGGTGTACAGCAATAAAGGTACAATTGAATTTAAACTGTGAAACTGTCTGCATTTATATCTCCCTGTATCTTTCCCTTGGCCCAGGGATTCGTTTTCTTTGGTTTCCATAAGGATTTGATTTGTGGTCTTGAAAGTCTGCGTCACTCTCTGAGCTGTAATCTCAAGTCTCCAGGGAATAAATCAACTCAAAACCTGGTACTACAGGACTGTTGTCTGTATTAGAAACCACACAACACTAAATGACAACAACATTTTTGCAATGACTCTAAATAATCTGTTCAGTATTGTTTGTCCAGAATGATACGAACAAGCTTTGGTAGTTGACAAAACAATCTAAATTTGAGATAGGAAAAAAAACCCCATCATCATTGCTTCAAATGTTGGCCTGAAGACAACACATGCAGATACATCAACATACTAAAAGCTCTCTTACAGCCTCCAGGCTACCTGCTCTGGTTGTCACTGTTGTTTGTCAGTTGTTTGGTGAGTAAACTGAGATTTCCGTTTTGAGATGTGTATGTTCAGAACTTGTATGCATCCTTTGTTCTGTCTGTCTGTCTGTCTGTCTGCCTGTCTGTGTGCCACCCACACTCACACCATCCCTCTGTATTTATCTCCCTACCTACAGAGGAGTGGAGATCATTTCCTGCATGTGTCTACTGCTTTAGGACAGAGATAATTCATCTCTGATGAGACTCTGACTCCGTGTGTCTAACTCCTGTCAGTGTGCGCGTGTATACACAAGTTATATACAAGTCAACAAGTGTGTGTCTGCTTAGTGTTACACCTTAAATTTGCATGCATGTTTTTCAAACGGTGTGTGTATATGTGTGTATATTACCGTCTAGCAAGCGGTCAGCTTTTCATCATGAAGATAAAGCCATGGAGCAGTGTGTTGTGCCTCTGTGTGTGTGTCTCCGTACTGTAAGCCAATAGGAAGTGTGTGTTTGTGTGGTGTCTGTTTCAGCCCAGTGTGACAGGCTTTGCGGTTGTGTGTCTGTAGCTATCCTTCAATTCAATTCAATTCAATTCAATTCAATTCAATTCAATTCAATTCAATTCAAACCTGAATTGAATTCTAGCTGTTGCACAACGGTTTGCATCAATAACCTACTTACACAGTTGAATCTGCAGTGGAGTTGTATTCTGTTCCACAATGTGCACCTCTGTTCCCCTCACGGCTCTGTGCTCAGCGTTTAGGTTCACACTACTCACACACAAATGCACACACACTTGTACACCTTACATGCGCAAACACGGGCATGAGAGCTCACACAAAGAAAAATTAATAAACAGAGAACACACATACATGCTGGCACTCACACAGAGGCAGAAAGCAACTTGGAGGCTGCTCCCCTGCCTTGCCTGGAGAGGGAGAAGCTTATTATGGAGCCTTATTGAAGGCTTCAAAGAGTTTAAATTAGGGTGGAGAGGAGGGATTAGGAAATGAGCGAGAGTATGAGGAGGGGAGAGGCAGAGGAAGAGGGGGTAAGTGAGAAGAAACAGACAGAGAGGGGGGGTGCAAATAGAAAGAGAGGATAAGATGGGGAAGGCTGGAGAAGAGAGAGAGAGGGGATGGGGAGGACGTGGGGGAGGAGATAGACAAATGGGAGGAGGTGAGTCAAAGAGTTTGCTGGCTCATGCTGATTTTGCACTAGACAATGTTTGAAGTGATTTCAGAGTTTATTTCCTTGTGGGAGTCATAATAATCGCTGGGAATAAAGCTCACTCGCAGCAGCCTTAATACAGTCTTCCCTCATAATGACTGCTCTGACAAACAGTCAAACAGATTGCACTGTGGGAAAAGGCGGCACGTGCGAGGGCAAAAAGACTGTGTTCAACACACTGAACAAAGACAACATATGCAACCTTGAGTGGACAACTGCAAAGGACAAGATGCACAGTGCAGTAGCAGTAACAGTAAAGTATACGTCAAGATCAGCAGACACATTTGGACGGTTGAGGGAGAATCAGTGTATATGTTTTAATACATATACTACTACAGCCTGAATAGATTCAAAAATAGATTTACAGAAATATTCGTAACTTACAATAATCAAACCAACCGTAAGTTGGAACGAGGCATTATGGGATACAGTGAACAGTTTGTACTGAGTTTGAATATGACATTATAAACACCCTGATATGAAGTTAGTGAATAGGGGGTAATAAATATAGGTGGGATAAAGGAGGGGAGATGAAGACCAGATAAAGAGAAGGGAAAACAGTCATCTAGATGAAGGACAGGGAATAAGAAAGACAAGTGGACAGAGAGAGGAGACATGATTTGTTTCAGGTGGGATGGCAAAAGGCTGTCAAGGTTGCAATACGTGGAGCAGAGAGAACAGACCGGGATGAGAGGAAGAACAGAGAGAGGAGGAGATCAGAGGGAGAGGGGACGAGAGACACAGGGAAAAAAGAGAGAGAAAGAAAATAAAGAGGTGGGTGAGAAAATGACAGGGGGATGGAGGAACAGAGAGGGGGATAGTGAGACTCGAGGGGACAGAGGAGGCCTGTCAAGGTCGCTAAACAAGCAGTCGCTAGAAGGACCTAAAGGGATTGGCTGCAGTGGTGAGCAGCAGCGACCTGTTAGTCATGGTCATACACACAAACAAGAGACGATGCCATGAAACGATCAGAGTGTGGGGTGCGGGTGGGGGGGGGCAGAGATACAAATGATGACTGAAGAGATGGAAAATAAAGGGACGAAAATGAAAAGGGACGCAAACAAGGAGGATTCTGAATAATAATAATAATAATAATAATAATAAGAGGGGGATAGTGAGACTCGAGGGGACAGAGGAGGCCTGTCAAGGTCGCTAAACAAGCAGTCGCTAGAAGGACCTAAAGGGATTGGCTGCAGTGGTGAGCAGCAGCGACCTGTTAGTCATGGTCATACACACAAACAAGAGACGATGCCATGAAACGATCAGAGTGTGTGTGTGTGTGTGTGTGTGTGTGGGGGGGGGGGGCAGAGATCCAAATGATGACTGAAGAGATGGAAAATAAAGGGACGAAAATGAAAAGGGACGCAAACAAGGAGGATTCTGAATAATAATAATAATAATAATAATAATAATAATAAATGTTTCGGCATAACATGAAATATGAGCCGATTTTCAAAGGTTGTATCGAACCTCATTAGCTGTCTTTAAACGATGCTATAGTGTAGAAACTAATACTGTTCATATGGTGACCTGTCTGTAGGCTGCTTTGCAAAGAGTTACAATATGCAGAGGAAAGTGCACAGCAGAGATGGATGGTGTGTCTGTGTGTGTATCTGTGTCCTGTGTTGGTTACTGCTCTGTGATTGCCCTGGGGAGAGCAACATGGCAGAAAGCAACAGTCACCTGTGTGTGTGTGTGTTTGTGTTGTATATGCCTTAGGGTAAACATAGCACAGTAACAAAATAAGCCACAGAGTTTGGAATAATTTACAAACACAACTCAGCACTCAAAGTAACACACACGCACGCATGCACAAGCGCACCCCCACGCGCACATGCACACTTTAGACAAACAGGCTTCACTAATGTACAGCACTTCCTTAGGAAATGCATGTTCCCATCTCTCATAACGTCTTGTGATTAGTTTAATTACGTTTCATTACATATAACACAATCCAGCTGATGGCCTTGATTCAGTCCTCTGTTTTTTTGTCATCTGGCGTCTGTATAAGTCTGGACACCTGATTTTGTTAAGTCTCACAAGTCTATTCGCCACATTTTATAGACAACAACTCTCAGTCATCAAAAACCCTGATAGCTCACTGAAGCCAAGGACAGGTGCCTTTACCGGCTTCACAGAAAATATGTGTCTCATACTTGCAGAAAACATTGGCAATATTCACTACTTACTAATTTTTTGTGTTTGTGACTTCATAGAAAATCTAGTGTCCTTATTTGCTTTTTCCACCCAAACGCGCTCTATGTTAACAACACGGCCAGCGGCTCTGAACTGGAAAATGGGCCCGTAGCCTTGGAAAACACGTTTTATTCCAGCCACTGTACGTCTGATTGATTTATTTACAAAAAAAAAAAAAACAGTTGTCAGTTTCAGCTGAATGTTTTATGTTGTGTCTTCTGTAGCCTGTTCTTTAAGGACTTGGCAGCACGACCAACTTTCTCATCAATGTCCCTGTTGGCGGAATAAATCAGTGTATGAATCAAAATCCTGTTATGAAACAGGATTAGCGCAGCTCAGTTTGTCCAGAAATAAAGTCTGACTGAGGATGACTGTAGAAATAAAGAGATATTAATGGAAATGGCTCTCTCTATCTCACTCACCCTCTACCTCCTACAGGTGTCCTGGTGGCTCTAGGTGACCAGTGAGGAAAATCTCTAGAAACAAGTTTAAAATTTAACAAATGTATGTGTGAATGTCTCTCCATAGTGATATTGGGGATTATTGGCTTTCAGGTTGACTAATACACAGACAAAGAGACAGGTTTAATTCAGAAGTAACTTGTGCCCTCTCTCTCCATCTCTCACTCTCTTCCCCTCAATGTGTGTGTCAGCAGCTCACTCAAGCAGGATAATTCAGTTCTCACTCTGCGGATAAGGACTTCTATACAGCTTTAGTCTGTCACAACATTTGTTCCACATTTAAATTAGACTGCTGCAGTGGGATGATTGCATATAGATTTGCAGTGGAGGGTAGAGCAAGGATGGGGTGAGGGGGGGAGTGGTGGAGGGAGAGACGGGGCAACAGGAAGAACGAGAGAGGAGGGAAAACACAAGGGAAGAGCTGAGAGAGGGGGCAGAGGAGGAGAGATGGCAGGAAGGAATGAGGAGGGAGGAGAGAGAACACAAAGGAATAGTACTACTTTTCCCTGCCAGAAACATTCAGTACAATCAACTGTTGTTGCTTCACCGTCAGTCAGGTCCCCATGACAACTGCCCTGGATTCTGATGCATGCATCTGACAACAACACACGTCAATTATAAATAGGCTGGAAATCAGATATCACAATCAGATGTGCCACTAAAACTATGCAGCTATACAGTACCCAGTAGTATCACACAAGTACAATAATACAACAAGGTAGTGACCAACACTTCCTGGTTAGGGAAAACAATCTGGACAATATATATATATATACAGGGGGTCCTCGTGTTACGACGGTCTCGAGATACGACGTTTTCGTGGTTACGACACATCTCCGATGAACTTCCTTGTTTCAGCTTAAGCGGTTTGCCCCGTAAATATGTACAGACTTCGCACGGGAACTAGTTGGTGCCGGCTCTCCAACACCTCCACAGCTAGGCTACTCTGTGTTGTGTTTACTTATGTGAAATGGACGGCTGGCGGGGGGTGCAGCGCCAGCCGGTAAGGAGATGCACACGGACACAGATGGGTTCGGGATCCTGGCGATACCGTAGGTTTATTCACAACACAGGGTCTACAAGGTTGATATCAGAAATCTAAAGGAAATGCTCATTACACTCGCGATATCAACCCTTTCGGTGTGTCAAGAGGGATAAAAAAGGCAATTCACCATAATAAACTCTTATTTTAGCGTGGTGTTATAGCGACATCTAGTGGCACAACTTAGTACACTCGCGATATCAACCCCTACGGTGTGTCAAGAGGGACAAAAAAGGCAATTCACCATAATAAACTCTTATTTTAGCGTGGTGTTATAGCGACATCTAGTGGCACAACTTAGTATCTACCTTACGTCGAAATTCGGTTACGACACATTCTCAGGAACGGATCTCCGTCATAACTCGAGGACCCCCTGTATATGTGTGTGTGTATGTGTGTGTGTGTGTGTGTGTGTATATATGTATACATATATCTATATATATCTATATAAACAATCACTGAAATGTGTTTCTGAGTGTAGGAGAAAGCCTGTGAGATTTTGTGTGTGTGTGCGTGTGTGTGTGTCATATCCAGCCAGGGAATCTTTGCATAAGCGTGATCTCCTCATCCCTGTGTCTCCCTCTCCCTCCCACACACCCTCTGTTTCCCCCTCTCTCTACCTCTCTAACCAGTAGTGGCAGTTGTTCGTTTTTAAGCAGAATGCAGCCAGAGTAGCTGTTAATTATGAATGGCTGGTTTATCCAGGAGCTTCCTCTGAGGGAAAACATTCTCATCCATTCTAAGTTAGTCAAAGTAAACTGTAGATCTGCGAGAGAAGAGACTGAGTTCTGTTGATATTTTTTTCAAAAGCTGGATTCAGGATGAATTAAAATAGAAATAGTAATAATCTGTTATCGATTATTAGCAAGCCTTTTGTGCCTCTGTAGACCAAGCTTCACTGAAAACCTCTCTTCAATGTAGAGTTGTCTTTTTTTTTTTTTTACATTTTATGCAAATGATTGTTTTATGGTCCCCACATCAGTGAAATCAGAGTTCAAAGTTAAAAATATGTCAGTATTTCGGAAAAAGGGTTTTCATTAGGACTAAGTAGCAGCCAGCACTTTTCATTAGCATTTGTGAAAAACTCCGGGCTAAAGAATAGAATGCACACAAGGACATCAGTTTGTTCAAACACGCAGAAACACACACACACTGACCAACCTGAAACACTACACATTTGTTTTGGTTTTTAGCAGTTACAGACAGAGTCCTACACGTTGCCTGAGTATAAATAACTGTCGTGCAGTTGCTGCTGTATCTGTAAAATGTATTTGGTCTGAATATCAGCTCGTGTAAACAAACTCTTTTTTTAACATGTGGTACCAAACTGTGACGTCCTGTTTGAGGTTTTGATATGGGTTTGTTTTCCAGAGAGACTCTGGCTCATCCTCAAAGCCCCAATCTAATCAGTCAGTCCTCTGACGACTGAGTCTCATTTCGCTCTTTCCTGATTGGTTGTAAAGGAAAGAAAAGAGTTGGGATTGCCCCAGTGGGAGGTTGGGAATTGGAGTTTCAAAGTTCTTTATGTGTTTCTCTTAATGTCCTCAAACTCTTTAATGCTTGTCTATATTTAGTGTGTGCGGGTGAATGTGTGTTTGCTAATTCCTTTAAATGTGTATGCAGTTGACTGAGAAAGACAGTGTAATCAAGAGTGTTTGTATGAGAGCTTGGTTTGTGTGTGTATACAAAGTGTGGTTAATTAGCAAATGCTGTAATGCACTGTGACAATATGTGGTCCACAGAAAACCAGATGTTTATTGTTTTTAATAGTTCAACGACAAAGATCTCTGCAAGTGCTGCATGGTAGAGAGTGTTGCCTACTGTGTCTGCAGTCTTTTCCATCTTATTGAGAATCACATTAAACGCAAAAATGTATGTATTTGAAAGGGTCCATCAGTAAAATGTCACAAAACGCTGCACCAGAGTAAGATAGCACATTTTCCTCCCACACCAATCTCTGTATTGTGGACACCACAGCACTGTTCTGGGCACCTACTTCACACCTACAATATATTTACAGTGTCTATGTCTCCACCAATACAAACATTAGTCTGATGGAATGAGAGATAAAATTGGTTTACTCTTGTACAAACTGAAAATTGTGAAGACACTGAGTTGTGAATGCGTCATATCATACATAGCACAAGGTTAACCTAAAAACATACATTATTATTTGCATAATCACATAGTGTTGACTGCTGGGTGCTGATGTGATGATGTCATAATGACTGCTGGATGTGGTGATGTGGTGTGGTGTGATTTGTTGGTGTTGCACCTGGGAGTTGTTTGCTGGCTGCCATTAAACAACAGAAAAGGAGAGAAAAAGTAAAAGTTCAACTGTTATTTAACTTTTTACTGATTCAGCTCAGTCAGACTCATTTGGCTGCCTTTGTGCTGGTTCAGCTGGCATTCAACTCTCCTCTACTTGTCAAGCATTTGTACTTTTTGGAATGTTCAGCTTTTCCCAATTTTGACCATTCAGCCCTTGGGACATTTGGCTTGTTCCAGACATGTGTGTTTGAATTCAACTTTTTCAAGTTTTCAATTTTGTAGATTTTGGAATATTCAACTTTTTCTTTTGCTACAATAATGGAATAAAATGAAATATACATTTTAATCTGAACACTCATGAAAATCAAGTACCACAATGATCACTTTAGATTTTTACTCTCTATACTCTTCCAGTCTTAGCCACATTGTTCTGCTTTCTTGCACATGTCAGTCATATCCTTCATTTTTTAAACTTTACTCTTTAAGACCAGGAACTACTTGTAGGCATCAACCAATCAGTGTCTAACACATAGCAGGAAACTCCCTTTAGGCCTGCCCACCACCAGTGTAGAAAAAACACACCTAGTGTGTGTGTGTGTGTGTGTGTGTGTGTGTGTGTGTGTGTGTGTGTGTGTGTGTGTGTGAAGCTGGACTCCTATAGGTTGGATTGCCATACTACCTAGGGAGTACACCAGTACAGAGGACACCAGGAAGGACTGCAGGCCCACATTCTCACACACACACACACACACACACACACACACACACACACACACACACACACACACGCTCCCTAACGCACATTCACTGGGGAGCAGGATAAAAATACTGTGCTGACAAGTCAATTAATCAGATGTGAAGGTGCTGAGCAGAACAATCCTTTACAAGGTAGCGGTTCAAAAACACTGAGTGTATGTGTGTATGTGTGTGAAACAGAGAGAGAGAGAGAGAGAGAGAGAGAGAGAGAGAGAGAGAGAGAGAGAGAGAGAGAGAGAGAGAGAGAGAGAGAGAGAGAGAGGGG
>JAFBJQ010040670.1:30000-150997 GCA_016785345.1 Trinectes maculatus | reverse complement strand
AATGTAAAGACTGAGAGCGCATGTGTTGCTTGAAGAGGAATAAAAAGAGTTTATTAAAGAGTGACTTTATGTAAAGGTCCAACAACAGTACCTTTCATGGAGAAATGAAACTTGACTGCACAGAAAGAGAGACGGGGACAGAGACGAGGGAGAGGTAGAGATACAGAGATGTCTAGTAATTGGCGATTTTGGAAGTTTTGTCGCTGCAGAGCGATTAGTATTCATCAGAGTTAAGCACACAAGCTGTTGGTCTGGAAAAAAGCGCCAAGACCGTCGTCATAGCCGCACTCCTGTCATCCCCAGCTCTCTGTTTTCCTCCACCTTTTCTCTGTCTGGCTGTTCATTATCATTCACACCTCACGTTTCTGTCCAGCCATCTCTCCAGACTTTTCTGTCTTTTTCTTACCCTTACCCCCCATTATCGCTCTACAGATCCGTCTCTGCCTCTCGTCTCTTTCTCCCTCCATTATATTTCCTCTCCCCGAATCCTTTGATGTCGGCTCATACCTGCTGTCACATACCACCTGTTCAGCTCTCAGCTGGACAGAACCAGATTAAACCAAACTACGCTAAACTGGACGGGGCCAGAGTGAACTTGGCCTGAACTGAGAGTGCGGGGGAGGGAAGTTCACAGAGGTGAGTACACTTAATGACAATTTTAGTGTCCAGGATAATCAAAACACACTGCAGTCGGAGACGGTTTGTGACAACAACATATCATTACTAAATTTAGCAGTTTTAGCCCCCTGAATATATTGTTAAGTATTAGACCACCACAGGCATTTGACCCACACACTCCACCTAGCCCTCAGATGTTCAAGATGTACAAAGAAAATGAAACACAATGACTTGCATAGTAAATGCAGTGCATCTGCATAAAGAGCAGCTGGAGTAGATTGGTTTCAATCTAACCGTTACACATATGCATAGAAACTTCTAAATACACATAAATAAAAAACTGGAAACTGCCAGATGAGATGAGATGAAGAAAATGTCCCTTAAGCAGTAGTACAGTCAATAATGAGAGACAACTGAGAAATCAGTGTATAAGTGTGTATAAAATATAAAAGATAATGTGAATAAACATTTATCTTTTTTAAATAAAATCAATACAAAATCACTTTATACAAATGTTTCTATTCTTATGTGAAAAAGTAAAATATATCAAATTACTGTAATACTTTAATACTAAATTTGTGGTGGAGTGACTTCCTGGTTTTCATAACATCTGATTGCCTAAATGTAAATTTTAAATGTTCACTTTAACAAGGAAAACTGTGTAGACTTTGGTGAGAGTTGATGAGACTGAGAGAAACGGCATCACACTTCCACATGGACGTTACCACTGAGCAGTAGTTCTGTAGTTACATATCAGCTCTGATCATTTGCGTTTTAACCTGTCCTGTATTACAGTGTCCTGCTTCACTCTTAATGTTTCTGCTCTTTTCTTTCCTTCTCTCCTCTTTGATCCCAAGCAATAGGTTGGTTGAAACGGTAGCTTGTACTTTGACCATGACTACTCCTGAACCGAAACAGGAGCCTTGGTAACTGAGGGAAAGAGACATCAGGATGCGTGTGTGTGTGTGTGTGTGTGTGTGTGTGTGTGTGTGTGTGTGTGTGTGTGTGTGTGTGCGTGTGTGGACGCACTCCCAGGTGACGGAGCATGGACGAGAGAGATACTCGTTTGATCCCTGGAACAAAGAGAGAAGGGAGGGCAAAGGAGAGAGCAGCACAGAGACAGCAGGAGGGCAAGAGAGACAGAGAGACAGGGAGACAGGGAGAGAGAGAGCGATGGATGAGAGACAGATAGCTGAAGGGTGAAAGAGAGAGAGACAGCAGAGGGAGTGAGACAGGGGGGTTAGGAGGGATCAGGGCTCATGAGAACAGAGCTTTGTTGAAGGGGGTTTGAAGATCACAAACAGCTTTGTCAGAGTGAGAAGGGAAGGACAGGGGGAAAAAATCTTGTCTCCGAAAACTGTCAAAGTCCTAATTATATTGTTTGTTTACAGTTGCATGTAATGGTGTGTAATGCACATTGTCTTCATGTACAGTGTCAGTGTAAAACACTGTTATCACCCATCATATACAATGTCCTTGATAAAATGCCCTTGACAAAATTTTGTCATCTGCTCCTTTAACTTGGTTGTAAACATAACATATATAAAACATATAAGACAAACTTTGTATAGTTTCCATAGTGCTGCACACTATAGTTTTCTGCGGCTGACAAGTTTTATCATCAGTCACGCTGTATGCACAGTAAAGTGAATTCCTTTACCTTGCCTATGTAATCATTTCAAGAAAACAGCCTACGCTACCCTCATGACATTTTACTGACGTCAGAGAAAAAAAATTGCAAGGGAAATCATTTTACATCTAATATGATCATCAAGGCTCTTTATCAGCAGGTCCTGAAGTGGAAAGCATTTCAATGTGCTGAAGCAACTGAAAGGGGGCAGACTGAAGAGATGGGGAGTTAGGAGAAAATACATACAGTATGTCCTACATACTGTACATGTAAAAACAATTATTAATGTTTTAAAGAAAAAAAAATATTTTATGCAACTGGTTTGTTAAAATAGCTATTCATACATAATTACAAATGATGTTGTAATAGATTTTTTAATTTCTAGTAAAATAAAAATGAATGGGTTGTTCCTGATCCAATTAAATTTTAATCTAGTCTACTATATGTAGACGACGTATTCTCTTCAAGGCCATTGCATACATTATAATGTGACTGGATCACCTTCATGCACACATGCACACTGTATTATTATGTACACAGGAAACCTGCCTCTCGCTCTCCTTCAACCTTCCATTTCTTCGCCCTCACTAAAACATCTCACTGCATTTCCCATTAAGCCACTATTTATCCCTTTGTAGTGAAAAAAATATATTATAATAATCATATATTTCTGTCCTTGCTCATATGCAAATACTACTCCTGTTGGCTGCATTGCTCAATAGAAATGTGACAATATAGGAATGTATGATGATGTATGATGTATGAATGTATGTACAGTATGTATGATGATGACTGTATATTCCCTAAGGTAAGGTGCTCTTCAGCAATGCTTTTGCCAAAGGGCATTTTGTGGTTGGACTAGATCATTGTATGAGTGTGCATGTTAGCAAAACTGCTCTCTATAAGACAAATAACAGATACAAATGATAAAAGCACTATTGCAACATGTTTATAGTTACATAGTGATACAGAGTAAGATAGTGGTACAAATGAGTGATCATTAGAGTTCGTCCCACCTCATACCTCACATCCCTGGTATTTTACAGGCACTTTTGATCAAAGCCTTTACTGTACATATTTTGTGTGGATGTGCCCAGTGGGGATTAAAGCCATGTTACAAAATATGTTTTGTGAAGACGTTTAATGCAGATAACCCAGCCCCCACATTCCAGCCCACATCTACCTTTTTATTCCTTTCACAGAGACTTCTATTATGATCCTCCAAACATGCCCAAGAGACATGTGAGTCACTTAGAAACACGGGGTTGTTACTTTACAAGTTATTAACCTGATCTGAATGTTTGAATTTGATGAGGTTTTGTCCTAAAAATACACACTGATGCAATGGAAATTTCTCAAGATGATAAGTCATTGACTGTGTAGTCAGTTTATGTTTTAAGGTACATGAGCACATCTGTAAGTAAATAAAATATATTACTATTATTAGAAAATGGATGGATGGATGCATGTCTGCATTAGCTGACTTGGCATGTGTCGTCCAGACCACACAGATCTGCAGTCAGATGGAGCCCTGCTGGTTACTTGCAGGTCACAGCTCATAACAAAGGATGAACAAGATTTTTCTATTAGAGACCCCACACTATGCAGCTCTCTGCCAAATGAACCTTCACAGTCCTTACATAAGTCTTTATCTCCTTAATGCTCTCTTAAACATTTTGCTTTTCTAAAAGCTTTTGGAGAGGGCAGATGACTGGTCCTCTTTACTTGTTATCTAATATACTGTCTTCGATTTTTGTCTTAGCCTGTTACTTTGTCTCATTGTCAATTTTTCTACCTGGTCATCCTTGTGAAATTGTCAATAAAAGTGCAAGTTCTCTATTATTATTCGTGTAAATGGTTATAAATTTATAGTTATTTTCTTGAACCAGTGATTATGTGATTTACAAAGTGAGAAACCTCTGTTCTCTCTGCCTTCATACTTGAACAGTGCTGAATCGAAGCAGCTCGCCTGTCTCTCTCCGTCTGTCTCCCTGTCAGACACGAGCAGTACAGAGTGCTGAATATGAGCTGGTAGCATGGTGAGTCAGCCAGCAGCTTTACATTTAACACATGCCAACGCTACCAGGACTGAAAAGGAACACAGTGGGGGTGCTTTCTCTCCCTGTCTCAGTCTCAGCCGGTGGCTCTCCTCCTATTGCTCTCCCTCTCTCCCTCTCTTTTCTTTTCTTCTATCACATCTTTCTTTCTATCCTCTTTTCTCTCATGCCATCTATTGCCCATTGTCCCCTCCATTTTTCTCTATTTCTACCCTGAACCCCCACCACCCCTACCCCACTCTCATCCCCTCCTTCTCCATCTCCCTCCCTCTTTCTCTCTCTCTTCTCTCTCTCTGTAGTCTCCCAGTGGTCTTGCTGAGGGGCATATGCTGTTGCAGGGAGAAGGGGATGTCAGCTTGGATTTCAACACTGTCACAACAGGGGAACACACACAGACACACACACATGCACATAAACTCACGCGCAGGTGTGCAGGCACGGAAAGAAAACGAATAGTAATAAAATATGCTGTGTTTCTGTCTTACACACACGAACAAACACACGTATGTGCACGCACACCCACACATGCACCACACAGTCCATGCACGGGCATATACACACATGTAAACATAAATCAAATGGCCACTTGTACAATATGCAAGTGCACACGCACTCACACACACACACACAATAAAAAGAGTCTCACCAGGGGTAGAATACAGTGGTTGTCTGCAAACTGCCTGACAAGCAGAAAATAGCCCTGTCTAAGGAGGTGTGAGAAGAGAAGAGAAGAGAGGAGAAGAGAAGAGAAGAGAGGAGAAGAGAGAGAGAGAGAAGAGAAGAGAAGAGAAGAGAAGAGAAGAGAAGAGAAGAGAAGAGAAGAGAAGAGAAGAGAAGAGAAGAGAAGAGAGGAGAAGTAACGATGGCAACAGAAGGAATAAAGGACTCTAGTTAAAAAGTTGTGATGAAAAACTGAGGAGGAAGACAAAAAGAAAATGTGTAATGGATAACACCTAAGAGAAAACCCAACACAAATGTCCCCCTCATCCTATCCTTTTCACCACCCTTGTCAGTCCATTTCTTTGTTTCACTCTCTCATCCATCCAGTCCCACCCCCCACAGCTCATGTTATGGTATCAATGACCTTAGCTTGGTACAGCATGGTCACACTGGCCTGACCAGAATCCCATTACTGACACTCTTCATGTGTAACATTACTGCATTGTGTGTGTGTGTGTGTGTGTGTGTGTGTGTGTGTAGGTGTGTGCCTGTATACATGCGTGACATTGCCCTTTCCCTAGCAACAACAATATTATGTGTGGTGAGGAACAGACAAACTGAAACAGACATAAATGCACATAAACACTAGGACAATTACACATGAGTATACACAGACAGAGATGTAGCTGAAAATATAAAGCTGCAAACATACACCTAAACACACACACACACACGCACACACACACGCACACTTTTCTGAGTTATTCCATCCTTATTATTATAGCTCCCTCCTCTGAAGTTATTAATCCCCTACATTGTTTTTTTTTGTTGTTTTGTTTTTTTA
Source organism: Trinectes maculatus (assembly GCA_016785345.1). Lineage (NCBI taxonomy): Eukaryota > Metazoa > Chordata > Actinopteri > Pleuronectiformes > Achiridae > Trinectes > Trinectes maculatus. The sequence goes on along the minus strand of JAFBJQ010040670.1, from coordinate 145,188 downwards.
ACATTTCTGTCTGGGAGGCAAGCTCATTAAAACAGCACTCATATGGGTACCAAGCAGAAAAAAGCCCTTTTAAACAATCTGTGACTTGACGCTCAGTTTAAGTCGGCAGAAGAGTTTACATGGAACATTATTTTCCACAACACGTCACACACAAGATTTTAAATCTCCAATTTAAACATTAAAGTAACATAATTTGCTGTAGTTACAGATATTTGCTTTAGATGAATAGCATCTGCTTGACTGCCTTTGAAGTTTGCAGTGAGCAGGCTCCGCCATGGTCATGTCAACTGATAAATATAAATACAAACCCTCAGTCAGCCATAAATAAGAAAAGTAGTCTTTAGCTGTAATGATACAGTATTTCATTGATGCTGAATGTGATACTACCATCAGTCAGTTAATATCTCATAGGAATCAGTCAGCGATAGGTAACACAACTGTCTTTTTAAAACAATGCAGTTGTATGCATCTGCCAACCAGTCTGGCTGCAGGAAATCTGAACACTGCACTTATAAAATCAAAGACGGAGAGTTTAGAAATGTCACACACTGCCTCCAGGGTTTTGACAACACGCTGGCAGTCTCCAGTGCGGGGTATGACTTTACGAGGGCCCACACTTAGAGACATCAGGAACGGTTAGAGTTGACTTTAATTGAATAAATGTCTTTGATTTTATAGGTTGCTGTCGAAACTGCGGCATCAGCTCTATTTTGGCCATGCTGTTGGATGGAACTGGCAGCCATGATGCTTTTAGTCATAATGCTCTCGGTCAAATTTAGGAGGCCAATTATCAGTATAAACAGTATGCATTAGACCTGAACGTTTGGGGGGTATGATGCACAGTAAGGCAATACTCTGTGATTTTGCTTGGCTTTGAAGAATTGTTGCCATTATAAAAACAGAATAATGAAACGAAAAGCACTAAAAATAGGTATAGATTTAAATAAAAGTTAATTTCCACAAGACATATAAATATACAATACGACAAAACATCCCACAGTTCACACTGGAAGCTTCTTATCAGACCATGCATTATGTTCCAGCATATAGAGTCAGTATTGTGACGGTCTAATTCAACAAGCTTGGCTGATTTTTCTGTGATTTATTTCCAATGATTAATGGTCTTATTACTATGGCCAAAGCTCTCTGTTCCTCAAACACACACGAGAGATACAAGTATATGATTAGAGGGTTGCAAATGAAAGGAAAGGGAAAGGAAATAGAGGACAGAAGATGAAATAGCAGAACAAGAAGATGGAGAGTGTCTGACAATACTACAATAAAAGTGATCTTGCGATGAATGGGGAAACTTATTCTGATTGATTTATTCTGTAGCCATCAGGAGCTTCAGGCTAAATGAATGAGAAAGAGCAAGAAAACTACACTTATCACATAAAATAAGATACTACTTCATGCATTTTATTACCAAATCAAATAATACCCACTGTTGAATAAGTGCTGATTTAATTCTTGTCCTTTTCTTATAGCAGTTGTCTTGCTCTTACAACAAACACAACTAAAAATAAATAACAAACATGTACTCCAAGGTAAGCTTAGAATTTAGATGCTCTACATAATGCAAAAAAATGTTTGATGGCAAAATGCAATCAATGAAGGTTTAGAGAAAGAACACATCTTAGTATCAAAAAGTATGTATTTATTTGTATGTGTGTAGAAATTAAGTTTGTATGTGTGTGCTGTGTTTGTGAGTATGAGGCAATATCCTCTGTTAGATCATGGCTAACAGGGGTTAGACAAACTACATTCAGAGACTTGTTGGAAGAATGTTTTGTGTAACTTTACACTAATTCCTTCTACCAAAAGAAGTGGTTCATTTAGGGTAAAATAACATCTGTTCCCTCTGTTTGCATGATGTGATATGGCATTTTCATGGTTTGCTGAGCACAAACTTCCTTGTAATTGGTTTGCTTTCCTCTTAGCAAAATGCAATGACCCCTGTTGTTGGTAATTGCCTACAAATAATTGTGTGGAGAGATGTGACTATTTGCAAAGCTGTTGTTTTCTGTAACTCTGAATAAGTCTAGTATGTATAAATCTAATAAACAGATCTGTAAATTACTTTGTGATTAACGTGGTTCCAAAATACCATAACCACCAACACGAATGACGATCTTAATTATCTTACTGTAAAGCACAATCATACTAGACGATAAATTATAGTTTGAAAATGTGATTTTTGTAAGTTTGCAGTAAAATGGACACCACCATTAAAGGTGCACTATGCGACTCTGGATGGTTTGAATAGGCTACATTGTGAAAAGCCTGGTCTTGAAAGACAAAACAGGGTAAACGTCAAACAAACACTAGGGGCAAAGGCTGTGCACCAAAACAATAACAAACCACGTTCCAGCCAATCACAGACATGACGGTTGGGGTGGGGGTGGGGGTGGGGGTTAGTGCGCGTTGGGGAGACAAGATGGCTTATTGGTGATTGGTCTCCCCAACCATCTTGTCAGTGATTGTCTGAAACTTTAAGATTAATCGATGTGTAATCATTATAAATATGAACTCTTTCATGGTCACAACTTGCTTTTTTATTATTTAATAAACACTCTCAATTAAACAACACTTTCTCTTATATTTTTGTAGATAATGAGAAATAAAAAGGCTTCTCTTCTTATTCTTATGAACAGAACAAACACTAGGGACAGTCATCAGCAATGCAGTGAAGCAGATAAAGGAAAAGTTAAAAACTGGCCACAATAATGCAGACAGATTTCAATAATTAGATGAACAACACAAAGGGCAAAAACAAGTATCTTCCTTTTTCTCTGCATTACTGCACTGAGGGAGAAGTGTTTTTTTGGTCAATCTTACTGCTGTAACAACAACTGTATCCTAACAGAGGTTCTCTGCTTAGTTTTCTCTCACTGACAATTTTCAAATTAATCCATTTTATTAGTTCTTTATTTAACAGAAATGTGAAGACAAGGGTCTGAGGTAAACACAATAAAATGAGTATGAATCAAATTATATGTGAAAGAGAGGAATGATGAAGGGCAGGAGGAAGGGAAGAATCTGGGAGGCAGCCAGAAGAGGATAAGGTTAAGGTTAGATAGAGGAAGATGAACAGGAATGGGGGTGAGACAGACAGTTGAATGAATGGAAGTAGTGATGATTAGAAAGGTGTGATACAAGGAGCAAGATGCAACTCCAATTAGTTTTTTTCAGTTCAAACTTCAATAACTCATTGTGACCTTAATACAACAGATGATACAGACACGCATACATATACACAAATCCGTGGCTTTGTGCACACACACACATTCTCAAACACGCACGCGTAGTGTGATGAAAGTGTTACCTCAGCATTTTCCAGCTAAATGTACTCATTAGCCTAGTTGCACATGGCTGCCTGGGAAAACAACAAAGTCAGCGCCAGAAAGCAGAGAGCATTCATCTAAGAGGCTGTCAGAGTGGGAGACTGAGAGCAGGGGTCTCAGCACTAACACAAACTCATGGCTGCATTCTTTTCTCCAAGACTATTTCCTCTGAGTCTAAGTCCTCATAATTAGCCCAAAATAAGTTCCAATAATAAATGCCAAGCATAATTTTCAATTAAAGCAGCTTACTGTACTAACAAGGTTTACTAGGCTCTTTAAAATGTATGCCCCCCCCCACCCCCCCACCCCAAAAAAACTCTATTAAAACTGGGACCTGAACCAACTTTGTTTGAAATCCACTAAATGCTTTATAGCCCATTCTGTTCAAATCATGTACCTGGTAAAATTGATCTAGGCAGCAGGGGTCATAAACTACCTCTGGATGCATACATGCAGAATTATTACCCCGCTAGGCCATCTCACCTGTCAATCATTTTGGGATTGGAATTGTATGTAAAAATTAAAAAGTGCCAGAGGACGGGGGAGATATAAACTAAGCTCTTTGGAAATAACACTTTCATTAGGGCTGAAGAGGAACGCTTACTAAAAATTACAAGTTTATGAGAAATTTGCAAAAAAGATTAAAGTGACACAGTTACAAGAAATAAACTTGGGTAAAAATAAATTGTGTGTTTTTTTTTGTCAATGAAGCACATCATCTCACTTTGCAAGGTTGATTCAACCTAATCACACCACAGACATTACCACTCGCCATGTATTATATCTGCAGTGGATGACCCAAACAAATTAAACCCCTCCAGGCCCATATCTATTAATCCTTCTATTATTTAGATGCTGGAAGTCGCAGGAGGCTGGAAACAATTCCAGGGCTCACCTTGAACAGTTTTTCACACAAACAAAGACACAATCCCACACATCTCCCACCAAGGAGTCACAAATCCAATTGACCTGCATGTCTTCAAAATTTGTGAGAAAATAAAACAGAACAGAGGAAAAATCATTCACAAACATTCACCATGAGAAAACACACAGACCTCATCACAGAAACGTTTAAGACACAGACCAACATTCTGGACCTCTTCCTGTTAAGTGATTGTAACCGCTGATCCACCACACTACAATATTCAGACTGTTGACAGGCTTTGATAAACACTGATAGGCTTATCCATGTTTTTTGACTGAAAAGCAGAATGTATTTAAGTGCAGAAAATTTAACCTAAACTGCAGTAAGCAGTGAATTTAAAATATTTCCCAAAGACAATGGATAGTTTTTATTGCAGATTATAAAATATAGAGATGGTTCGATGCAAAACTGTCTATTCCACCCAAAACACATTTTCAGCTTCTGCAGTAGTTAACAAGCAACTGGCTGTTGGTTAGTGGTATTCCCAAGTCCCAAGTGTATAAAATAATTGAGGCATATGGAGGTCACAGTCATTATTTAGATTCAACACCAGACAGTAATGATTCCAAAGGTGTAATAAGGGATTTAATCATTACCACCATAAAAATGTGGAATATGTATTTTCTCACTGCTTCCATTGCACTAGCAAAAAAGTGTTTGAATCATAAGTGAGAAGCCAACATAGCGTACCTACATATTTCAAAATAATAAACGACGACTGGGTGGATTCCGATTTCAGTGTCAGTGATGTGATGTAAAGGTGAATACTGTTTGATTATGAAGGAGACATATATTTATTTACATTATAATATAGAATCATGGTATATTAATTTAGAGCCAGTGGTGGTGGGATAATTGCAGAGTTCAATTAATTCATATTCATTACTCCATAATGTGCTGTATATATAATCTTTCAAAGCTGTGGTGGAGATGCAAACAAGCTCCCAGTGAAATGTTTTAATTGGCCCGTTCTATTTCCATTTCAATAAGATATCCCCTCCCCTCCACTACTCCTTTGTCCCCTCCACTTCTCTCAAGCTGTCCTGCCTGATATTTGACATGCTGGCACTCTCTCTCTGCTTCCTGTTAATGGATCATTTAACTCTGCAATTTGGAGCTGTGCAGTATGTAAGGAGATGAAGATGAGTGTGTGTGAATATGAGAGTTTGTGTGCGGCTGGATGCAGCAGGACAAGGCTAACACCGGAAGCTGAAAGAGGAGGAGATGGCAAAATGAAAGGAGAGACATGAAAGGAGTTGGGATGAAGAGAGAAAAGTTGAGATTGCATGAATACTACAAGTAGAGCTCTGCCATCTCAGATGAGATGTGCTTCGGATCCGACATCATTATAGACGGACACCATGTTATTTAAAGTTATTCTGAACAAGGGCATCTTATCACCAGTTATATTCAACTATCAAGACAGTTTTAAGTTTGATATTTAAATCAAATTTCATATTTAAATGAAACCTTGGACGAGTGTGATTCTATAATTTGTGTCATTCTATAATTCATAGTGAAAGTCAAAACTTGAAGATATTAGGATGCAGGCTTTTACAAACAGCAAATGATGAAAAAATAGCAAATAATAAAAGTGGCTAATGGTTAAATGCAGTTAACTGTTAAACAACTATCAAAATCCTCCTATACTAGATCGTAAATAATAACCGTAAAAAGAAAATGACGAAAAGAGACCACAGCTGTGTCCCAATTCATGGGCTGCCTCCTGCAGAGGCTGCATTTGAAGGCCGACTGCGTCACAGCAGCACGACGAGGCTGTCCCATTTCAGAGGCCTCTTCAAACGCGGTCAATAAGTGCGTCTTCCCACCCCGAGCAACAAACGATCCAATAGGTGGATCCTTCAGGGCTCATACCATACCAGGATTCATCGAGTGCCACGGACAAATGTTTTGAAAAGAGATAATAACAGCCAACGATGACAACGGGATAAGCTACCTGTCAAACTGGAGCTCTGTTGGTAAATGCAACAACATTAACAAGACAAACATCTGTCTTTAGCCCCATCATGGTTCACTATGAATAGCACTCTCTCAGGGCAGTCAATGAAGTCCAGGAAAACACTGCCTCTACACTGAACTGCTGAAAAACCTCTGGCCAGAACAGAAATAATCTCAGTCTGATTGCTGATATTTAGATGCAGATGAAGAGGAAGGAAAAGGATGGATGAGAAGGAGAAGTAGATCAAAGGCCAAAAAAGGATGGAAAGAAAACCCCTTCCTGTCTCCTTAGCCCAAACCACTCATTTATTTTCCTCAGTGTTTTCTTGTTTGTAGTTTTAATTCCCCTTCTTCTTTTCCTGTTTCCATATTTATTCTTTGTGTCTGCAGCTCTTTTCATTTCATAAAATTATCCTCTTTTCTGTTTCCTCTGTTTACATATTTTCTCTGCCCATATCTTCTTACACCCTTATTATTACCCCCCGTTTTTTTCTTCTCTCTCTTCCCTCTTATGTTTCTCCCCACTGCCCCCATTCTCATCCTTCCCCTTCCTTCCATCTTCACTCCTCCTCATTCGTTACCCCCTCTCTCTGTTCGTCTTTGTGTGCCCTGCCATTCTCCATGCTGCCCCAGGCTCAGACATATGGTGCTCTCCTCCATGCTATTGTCATCCATTAACACAGTTGTCAGTGAAATTACAGGCACCGTGTTAGAAACAACGCCGTGCTCTGTGCTTTCTGATGTTGGGAGACAAAATACGTCAGTAAAGTTTCCCGGTGTCTTTTGAAGAACAGGAGCAGAAACGATATTTTGCCATCGATGTTAGCGCCACCTGAAGATGCTAACAGGTTTGATACATTGCAGAAGACGACAGTTTGTGTCTGCTTAGAGTTACAATCGCTGCAGTTTACTTTGTGTCTCGGTTGCAGTAGTGATCACAACATATTTCGACACCATTACAAACACACATAATAGTCAGAATCTACTTCCCACTTACCACTATCATCAAAACACAGCACATGCATCATTTGTTGCTACTGCTGTTAGCTTATTTTATTTTATTGTATTTGTGACACCCTAAATAAACATAACTTGCAGCATTTGTTGTTTGCTAATTAAATGACAGACTTTCTGTGCAGGGTGTGTTTTAATAGCTAACCTCTTGGAAGGTCCGAGCTAACGTTCAACTATTACATCAATATAGCTGGGACAAATGACCTATGACTGCTCAGGAAATATTATGTTGATATTTACATTATATGCAAAACATTTACATTAATTTCCAGGATGAATTTGTCCAAAATGAATTAGCAAAACTAACACTTAATTGAAGTGAATGATAAACAATCCTCTGTGCTACACTGTTTTAGTGGCATTTCTTTTCGCAAACTTAAAACTCAGGTACAGAGTCTATGGTTGTTGCTTGTTTAGTACCACATTACTTTACTTTACAATGTCAGTAGCGCATATACCAGGACAAGAGGCCGACTCACGTTCACTCCAACCAGCTGGTTGTTCAGTGGCTAGTGAAGTCCCCAGCGTGTCGCCCATTTTCCGGGTTGTTACAAAAGGAAAAAAACAAAAATAAAATAGTTCCGAGAGCTTGTGAACCCTTTCTCTCTGTGCTCACTGAGAGAAAACGACACCACAACACATTTGTTCTCTACACATTCAACACAATCTGCTCACCGTGACACAGCAGAGTGAACACAGCTGCAGATTATAAAATTAATTACTGGTACGTGAAATTCAGGTGTGCAAGTTCACAATGTTACAAATTAATACAGCCAGCGTGCTCATTAACATATAACTGTGTAAAGGCTCAATTTAGCATACAAATCTAACTATTGTCACATTTCTTTCATATACATACAGTTTATGTAAGTTCACCTTTATGGTACAAAAATGCATTTGAGGTACACAAACTGGATTTAACAAGCTCAAAATCAAATGTGGGCTTTGTGTAAAACATAAAAAACACAGGATGTGGCCACTGTGACCAGATGTCTCTCTCCGATGTCCATATAAAAGTACAGTCTGCATCTTTTCTGTCAGCAACAGCCTTGATTACTGCAAGTTTGATTACACTGAAAAAAAAATCACACACAAACTCAGATGCACACACACTCACACAAGCACACGCACGCTTCTCCGAACTTCTAATTAAAGTGGTTGTGATGACAGAGCTCTGAGTGTGATGTACAGTATTGCACAGCAGACAGTATTGTGTGTGTGTGTGTGTGTGTGTGTGTGTGTGTGTGTGTGTGTGTGTGTGTGTGTGTGTGTGTGTGTGTGTCTGTGTGTTGGTATTACTCATGTTGTAGGGACCTACATCTTTTTTTCACATTATGGAGACTTGCCTACTTTATGGGGACAAAGAACAAGTCCCCCAAGCAAAATAATCATTAAAGTTTAAAAAGAAGAAATATTAATATTATATTATAATAATATTAATTATTGAGCTTATTAAATATTATAAGTACCTAGTTAAAGTAGTGTCAGGTTAAGGTTAGATTAAGTCAGATTAAAACACTGAGACAGAGAAACAGAGAGAGGGAGATAATGGCTCCATAATAATCTGTCTATAGGGAACAGCAGAGGACTGAGCTGTGACAGCTTGTCTGCCACCAAAGTGTCAGTCACACAAACACAGACACAGCCATGCACACAGACAGAGAGGCACACACCAACGTTAATCAACCATTACAGTTGCTACATCTGATTCACTGTCAAATTCCTATTTAAAGATATTCTATATTGTTATGTCACATGCAATGGAGATATGGGAATTGTGGTGTTTGCGAGTTAATATGGAGCAACTGAATGCGAAACAGGGTTTTAATGACAACCTGACAGCTGATCTCTAATTTGCAACATGAGAATACGAGTTGGCTGCAGCTGCTGCAACAGCAGCGGTGTAGGAGTGATGCCACTTTATAAAACAGGTAGATGGTAGGGGTGGACAGCCTGACAGACAGTCAGGTATGAAGACAGAGAGACAGGCAGGCAGAGAGCCTGACAGAGCCTGGGGTGGTGTGTATGCATCTCTTCCTCATTGTCTACAGGTTTTGATTCTGTTTGATGTTTTCTGTTCTGAGATGGGTTTTGTTAAGTCTTGTCAGATTGTTCTCTCGCTTTTTTCACGAGTTGTCAGGACAAGACGTCTTTAATCCTCCATTTCTACCATGTCTGCAGAGAAAAGACAAATACAGCTCTTGTCCGTTGTTTTACTCAATAACCCACTAGCTGTGTTCATTTTCCAGTAATCTATGGTTTTCTTTGATATCATAGTTGTTAGGGTTGGTGTTAAAGAACTGACATTTCAGATCTTAAATTGTGAGAATAGAACAGAAGTACAGGGAGGAGAAATTGATTTTTTTGGATGGATGTTAGGTTGCAGGGTTTTTTTTAATTACAAGCAATAAGAAAACCAAACTGATTAGCCACAACAGTATGTGCATTAACTCTACTGCCATATCTACATGGCTGTAGAGTTCATTAATAGACAGAGGTTTCCCAAAACTCTCATTTTGCATGTTTGAAAAATATATGTAAGTTATTTGTTAGGAGTGAAACATTGGGTCACACATATATGTTGTATTTGTCACATATATAACTGCAAGCAATATCTGCCAACGCAAAGCAAAAGTACAGCCTTATTTTATAGGTATGTAGGCCTATATGAGAATGTAAATATACTTCCATATACTAAAAACTGTTATATGAATACCTGTATAGACTCTACTACTTTGGTGATGTAATGTAATATAGCAGGATACAGTATATCATGCAGAATACACCTGTTTGTATTGATCAAAAATTATAAATACAATGTTTGGTTATACTGGAGAGGAGACAAAACAGTAACTCAACTGAAATTGAGTGCAGTGCAGAGAAAAGCGTCATTGAGCATCCTAATCTTCAGTGACTTTGTTGGAAAGATCTGGAATCCTTGACCGTTAAAGTTAATCTCATCATAATATGGGTCTATTTTCCAGCTCACAGTTTGCTGACAGAGGAAATCATCATGCTGGGGAGAAACCAAGCGTTCACACTTCAAATTACTGGTGACCCTAAAGCGCACACACACACATACACACACACACGCACACACACAATGCAAAGACAAGCCCACAATCACACACCCACACAATGAGAGAGAGAGAGAGATACCATAAATGAACAGATGTACAAAGAGCACATGCTGACACGCACATGCAGTCATGCAGTAATGCACATACGCATATGGCCACACACACATGCACGCACACACACACACAAACACACACACACTAACTTCTGAGGGTATATTTATATAGTCTATCAGATGTATATACTATATTCCTGACCACAAAGCTATTGTTCATACATCTTTAACACAAACCATAGGCATAAACCCATTATGCTTTTGTTGATATGTTCCCCATTCTCCATCCCCATTATCCGCAATATATTTGACACAATTGTTGCTGTATGTGAGGACTGCTGACTGGTGGGGCATGTTGCAAGGAGTCTGACTATTAATTAAGTATTACATGGGTTTTCCTAATGACGACTGTTGATTGCTATTCCTAACAACCAAGCTATTAGAAATGTCTTTGAAGGTTCTCAGTAATCAAGGTCACAGTATCTTCAGGAGTTTGTTCTAACACTAGATTTACATGAGGCCTGCTGAATGTTGACTCCTTGAGTATTAACAGACATTTTGACTATGTGTGCCCAACAGTTTCATTCCACTGCAAAAAGACACAGTCATGTACATTAGATTGCTGGCACACTGGCCGTGCAAAAGACACTGTGTGCATAGAAAATATGGCAAACAGGGCAAATGCAGAGCAGAGTACTCTAAAAGTCACTTCCAATACGGAGAGCTACTTAGTCAAGGTTATTACAATTCTGAATCTGTGCATGTGTATGGGTGTTCCTGCATATGTCTGTGTGTGTTATTTTGTATGCTTGTGCTTGTGTGTGTGTGTGTTTGTCTAGTGAAAACCATAATGCAGATATTTTCAGCTGTACCAGAGTGCAGTAATACCATTCAAGTCTGTCAAAATTGACTGTAGATTACAGTGGCTCTAAAACTGAGACTGGCTTTGCTTCAAGCCACACGTAAATGACATTTTCAATACCAATGATTGTAGCAATGTGTTCTTACAACAAGCAACATGTTGTGCTGCTTATTTCAGTCAGTATTTCCAAGTGTTCATATTATTGTCATATCTATCTCTATCTCTATATCTATATCTATATCTATATCTATATCTATATCTATATCTATATCTATATCTATGTCTATATCTACTGAATTACAGTATGATTCTATCATACGTATCAGTAAGTGCTACAAAACCACTCAAGGCAGGGTTTCCTTACAGCCTCAGTAAAGACAGGAGTGGCTCTGTGCTAATGGTTTCGATGCACAGTCTTCAACTCCAGCGTGGTGGCTTCCTGTTGGCGATCAAATGTTAGTGAGATGATTGATCTCCAATGGCGAAGCCGGGAGGGAGAGAGAGGAAGAGAAGGGAGAGCGGGACAAAAGAGAGTGTGTAGAAAGAGCGAGCGAGAATGCAGTTGGGGTCGAGGAAGACAGCGATAAGCAGCATGTGTGAGCCTCTAACCACCAGCTGACACTCTTCATCTGTTGTGTTGTGTCTGCACGCCTGTTTCACCATCGTCGCACTGTGGGTTTGTCTGAATACATCAAAACTGCCAGGAAAAAAAAAAACATGAGACAGAACGAAAGACAGAGGGAGAATGAAAGCGCATTTTCTTCGAGAGACTCCGGCATCAGCTCTCTGTCTCACTTCTGCCTTCTTTCATTTCACTCTGTGTAATATAATTTCCACGCTCTGTCCTGCTTTTATCCTCTACCAGCATCCATCCCCACTTTCTCTGCTTGTCTCTCTCAGCGTCTCCTCTCAGAAGTGGAGTTGGGAGTCGGGAGCAAAAGGCAGGAGACAGACAAGATAAAAGCTGTTTCCTGATTCTTCAGCTCCCAGCTTCTCTGCTGTCAAGCAAGACGACAGCTAGTCAAGACAGAGAATTTCCTGCCCGATGTAAGGCTGCACCGCGCCTGTCGCTAACAGGGAGACAGGCGGCGAGAAGAGGGGAGGAGAACGGCAGACTGAAGGACAGATGAGAGGCAGGAAGACTGGTAAGCACATATGTAGACCTAGTAAAAAGGCAGAATGAGGATGACCCAGTACGACGACCCCATTTTCCTGAAATTTGTTTCTCAGGTGGGAAACACAGGTATCAAACAAACCACAATAATATTCTCAACTAGTGCCACAGAGTAAGGTACAAACAGGAAACATGAGAAAACACACACACACACACACACAGAGTGTGCTACAGTCGTAGCTCATAGTCAGATGGTTAATTCAAGTTGTAGGTGAGAGTGTCTGTCTTTGTGTCTCCCTTTTTCTGCATTGGTTGTATACTGCATGAGCACGCACACACAGAAACACGCTCAGATACACACATTCTGACACACCAACCCTGACCCTCTCCTTTCAAGCCCTGGCCTGAAGCTGGTTGTCATACAATTTTTTTTTTCATGTCTGTGGGGACAGTGTCTCCGGTTCTCCAAGCAGACAAACAGTAGATGAAGTGGGAGCAGGAAAATGTTCTCAGCTCTTTTTTTGTCAGCACTTCTCTTTATAAACAGTGTATCAGAAGCGTTTATGAAAACACAAACGAAACTGTCTAGAAAAAAAAGACAGGTATCCTGACTCGATGTACTATTTAAATGTTTCCAACTGTAATTTTGTTGTTGCTTTTAGCTGTGCCCTTATTTTGCACTTTTACTTTGTTTTACTCTACTTTTACTTTGCATTGATTCAGTTTCAATTTTTATTACTTTCACAGTACTTTCATACCATTTCTTATTTGTTTATTTTTAGTCTGTTATTTTATACTATACGATATATAATTTTATATATATAAAACACCATTGTATGTTTATACTGTTTTAACACCAAAATCTCCCCTTTTGGATCAATCAAGTGTCTATTCTATTCTATTCTATTCTGTTCTGTTCTGTTCTGTTCTGTTCTGTTCTATTCTATTCTATTCTATTCTGTTCTGTTCTGTTCTGTTCTGTTCTGTTCTATTCTATTCTATTCTATTCTATTCTATTCTATTGTGGAATGGATCCATGAACTGAGCCAAACAACAGTGGGTGTAAACAGATATCCATCCTGACGAAAATCCAACACGTGTTTCACATTTATTGCATTTTACGCCACATCAGTTGGCACCACGCTCTCAGTGCATCACTTACATAAGCCTGTGTTTTAGCACAGCCACTCTGCTTGATGAGCACACACCTGAGTACACATATAGACGCTGCATCTGCCACACGAAAAAACCCACTCAAACACCAAGTATCACGCTCCTGCTCGCACATGCCACACAAGTACACATCAGTCACACTGTTCGGTTCCATCTTACATGTTCCACTTTCAATTATTCAATCACAATTCCACAGTTTGGTCATGTGTAGTGACACTGATTGTGTTCCGACGCGCTGCAGAAAAGACAAGCTTACTAAGTGATTTATCTTGTATTGTCGTTCATCAAGCTCGTGTTGAGACACTTAAATTCACATTACAGTGCCGCACACGCTATTATCAGCACATTTCCAGTTCTCTCAGGACAAACAAGACCTCGCACGATAGTAACAGCATGATACATGTCTGCACGTCCTCTCCCTGATGACAATTTAAATAGGCTCGGTGCCACTTTGAATGATGCCAAACAGTCAGACTAACAAGTATGACACATGTTTGGAGATGCCAGCTGTGATGGTAAAGGTCAGTCCACATAGTGAAATGACCTGCTGGGCCTGATAGCCGGTATTACTCGTGCATTAGACATCAGTGTTTGTCCAGTCTGACCCCTCTCTTCATGAGGTGAGCCCACGCGCTCTTTTGTTCTTGTTTATTAAAATGCATTTTGACTTTCAGGTCTGTAATAGCTGCATGGGCATGAAGTCATAGCAGCCACTACCCACAGTTTCTCCTCCAGAGGCAGGGAGTTTGGTACCGTTCAACTAAAAACGTCTTTGTTCAACCTGCCTCATCCTGAGTTTTCTATTAGGCAGGACGGCAGGACACGTCCCATGAGTGCAGCTCCCTATTCATCAATGATTTAATTCACTGGCCACCGGTGGTTTTTGCTCTGACACTGTGCGAACCACAGTCGTCTCAACACGCAGGAAGAAAGTCTCCCATTGGACGATGCTGCTCTTTCTCGGCGGAGCTGATATCGTTTTCGTCATCCCCTCTCTTGCGTCTGTCTTTTATATTATGATCCTTCGACTGTGGCCTGTCCCTCTCTGTCACTACACTCCCTGCCTACAGGATGTAGCCCTGTGTGTGTGCGTGTGGGCGTGCGTGTGTGTCTACATCCCCGTCAACCCAGTAGGGGCTTGTATAAGTCTGGCCCTCTCTGCTTGCCATTGTTATGCCAGCTTTGTGCTTTGAGCAGCTGTGAGTGTGTGCGTTCATGCCCCACGAATGTGTCTATCGCGCACACAGGCGAGTGTGTACGAGCCTGTGCGCTGTATGTGCATTTGCATACCGTATGTGTGTTCATGTTTATTGTGTGTACTGAAGTGTGTAAAGCTCCTTTCTGCCAAGACCCAGCTCCTCTCTGTGTCTGTCCATTGTGTCTAGTGTTGTGTTCAGTGGCTCTGGGCATTTGGCTGCTGTCGTGGACAATGCAGAACAGACAATAGTCTGACAATAGATAGGTTACTGTGGAGCAGTGAGACGAGGCACCTGCCCTGTGCTTAAAGCATCCGGGGCTGGAGTGCACATCCCAACCTTTTCTCCTGTACTAAATAACCCTAAACCTCACTGTCACTCTCAAGATGTAATGTTTGTAATGTGGCAGGTCCATGATACCTAATTAATTATGCAGCATACTGCAGCGCATAAAAAGTAACTGGTCCAAATCTGACTGGTGCCCAAGGCTGTAGGAGCTGTTTAACCTCCTCGCCATCATGGCATACACCTGCCCACTCCTCAATGAAGTCCTTCATGCAGCAGAAGCCAAGCAGCGTCCTGTATCTAAAATCTATTAGTCATTCGTCCTCCATCACTCCATCCATCTCTCTGTCTCAATAAGCCATCAGTGGTTTTGGTTCTGATCCAAATCAATCCTGTTCTGACACTGACCCGAATCATTCATCTCTCCCTGCTGTCTCTCCCTATCTCTCTGCCTCTCTAACAGTAGGAGTGTGTAGCCAGCTGCCAGCTACCATCAGTCATGTTGTCAGGGTCTGGCTCTGGGGCTGCTGTTGGCTGTGAGGGCAACTCCGACGAGTTTCTCTCGGAATCCTTCCCTAAACAGCCTTGATGCACTCCCAGCATTTAGCAGTGCCGGCCTTGTCACATGGTTTTGGGGCAGAATATTAAGGCTGTGCAAGCAAAACCTGACAATTATGTCAATGCATGGGACCAACTGTTTCTTTGATTGTTTTGTGAGTTTTATTTTTATTTTCAAAGCATTAAGTTTGGCAGAAAAAACATGGACGCTACATAATAAACCCTAAACAAATACAGCTCTCGGCACTGCAAAATACTGCTAGATGTCACAGTAAAAACATGTTTTGTACATGCCCTTTAAATGTTGAATCATATTGCATATATATCATTGCATATATATTGCAAAGGTGAGTGCAGTTTCATAAAACTACTGAATGAAGTGTCTCAGGAGCACCAGTCACCACAAACCTCTATACTGGCTCATTTAGTTTTGCTTATTGTTGCATATTTTAGACACAAGTAGACTGTTGTTTTGTTATTTTGCTAATATCATATGTCTTAACATTTGTTATCAAATGTGTGTGTGTCCTCCCTGATGTTACATTAATTATGGCATTTCTTTGTTTGTACTACTCTTTTGTCTCTATCTTTTGTTATTTTCGAGTGGTTGAGTCCCTGCTGGAGAAAAACTCTGTTTTGCTGATGTGGCCAGTATGGAAATGCACAGCGTGAACAGCTGTTTCAGGTTCATAAAGGCACAGACTGTGATATCTCCCTGAAAAAGCTGAGCTTCCTCTTAGTGTCTGGCTGGCTCATATATTATTTTGATAGGTTAGCAGTCTTTGAACATTCATTGTCTTGACCTGCGCATCAAATGTCTTAGACTCAGTGCACTCTCCTTCTCTTTTCATTCCCCGTTTCCCTTTCATCCCAGTTTTTCAGGTATCAAGTATGATCTATCTGTACTCCGCGACAAGCTGTTTACAGCTCTTGCAGACCTGCAAGATTTAAAAATATATATATATAAAACTATAGATATTCGCTACCAAAGCCCACAGTCTCCTCCAGATTTAATTGGCCCTATAAATAAACTGGTCTACTGCAAAAGTCGTTTAGTGGGAGAGAAATGGTAAAGAACACAGGCAGAGATACAGTAACAGAGGGAGAGATGGTGGGATGCAGAGACTGAGGGGACAGACAAAGAGTGAGGGTGTGAATTACCACAGCAGATGAATGTAATCCAGACAACTGACTTAGACAGACAGTGATGGGTTCGTCAGAGCTGCTGGGAGAAGGAGGGGTATGTACACGCGTGTGAGAGAAAAAGGATCTGTGTGTTGCCTCACTCGGAGACGGTGACAGATAAAAACAGATGCAGAGTGAGGGAGAGGCAAACCTGCAGGGAAACAGAGGAAGTGAGATGGAGGGGAAGAAGGAAGAAGAAGCAATTGGAGATAAATACCGTATGACAGTCTTACACTTAATACCAATATGGCCAAGTTAGTCAAGAATGCCAAACATTGTTGACACTTTAAATTTGAAAACGTCTTAGGAAATAATCCTCTTACTTAGACTGTACAGTCAAAAGAATTGCTGTTTTCCATTATGGGCTGGATCCTTTAATGCATATTACACTACAGTAGAGTGGTAACTCTACAGAGATAGGAAAAAATAAAATAAAATAGCAACAGTTCTTTCTTTTCATTAGCGTAAAAAGAGAGCACTGCGTATAGAAAGATAACTGGCACAGAGGTACGGATGGTCAAATCAGCTGTTGTAACAAGTGAGGACAAATATTGTGTGTGCATGAAAATATCCGTTTATGTTTGGAAGACATTGTTTCCATGCATATGATTATGTGTGGGAAAAAAAAGCTGAGCATATGCAAGCATGTCTGGAGGATCTGCGTGTGTTTGCGTGTGTTTGCGTGTGAAACAGAGAGCATTCTTTGTCGTGCAGGGTGTTGACTCTACAGGGATGTGCAGTAACATGCCGTCTAATTAACAGTGTCCTCTCTGTGCTGAAGCTGGTTCCCATAGCCCCAACAGCCGTGATTAAAAGAGACGCTCTCAAAGGAACGGGAAGCTCTTCCAATTCAATCCGGCTACTTCCGGAATGCCATCCACACACACAATCAACACACATCTCCTCTTGACCAGCACGGATGCTCTTTTAACTCTCCGTCTCAATCTGCGACTTGGTCCATCTGCATCGCACACATACTTTTCTCAGTCTTTTCTTCCCCGCTCCATTCATCTGTGTGCCACTTCTTTCTTTTCCCTGCCGCTTCTTCGCTTCGCATAAACACTCCTTCTCTTCCCCTCCCCTCTCACTTCTCTCACCCTCACTGTCTGCCAAGGCTTCACATCAAAGCCGATGATTGGTGTCTAACTGTTCAGCAGGCAGTATTTCATCCCGCTTTGTGTGAAGAGACCAAAATAATCAGCATGAATATGGAAAAACCTGCTTCCATGGTAATATCCAGCCCAGTAATATCCATATCAGTCAAACTAACTTGGCTTAATTTGACTTACACACAAACGAATCGCAGCACTTTACTGCAAAGTCCCCTTGGCTTCGAGTCACATTGTAAACACTGCCTTTGTGTGTATAAATATAGCAACCTGTCAAGGTTGTTGGCTCAGCACTGAAAATGAGTCATGTACAGAAAGCAACAATTTACTTCATTTCTGATATTTATTTATTTTATTTTTTACTTTTTTAGCACCAATGCCACTTCCTCCTTAATGTTAAGTCTTTTCACCTTGTTCAGCTTCTACCTTCTACCAACTTCAACCACTACCTCAAGGTTCCTGGCGATGAGTTGAAGGGCCCTTTCAAGAAGTTACTTCGTCAAGGTCCCCGACTGTTTTTTAATTGTCATGTTGAACTGACTTATACTTTTGTCCTTGGGCCCAGGTTTTGAGAGATAAACTCATTTGGGACACGATGTCAGACGTTTTTTGGTTTTACACAGATAGCTTTAAAATCCCTGTGCACATGTCAATGCTTTAATGAACCAAGTCTTGGTTTACAGTTCTGAGCCAACTGGATGATGATAAACTGTTTCAGTTAACGTGATTTTTTTTTAAATAAAAAAGTGCAAAAGAAGTGCAAATTGTTAATGATAATGATACACTTATTTTCCCCATCATTATCTACACTCTCTTTTACGTAAGGGTTTAATATCCGGCAGTGCAGAGTTAAAAACAAAACAGTGATATTATAAAAGTGAATGGTGCATTGAGCTGAGTAGCTGACATCGACATCAGCAAAAGATTTGTTTCGTCTATGAATGGATCTGCTGATCTTGGCGGTTTGTTGAAATGACTTGATTTCACTGTGAATATCGACTTTATTTGATCTTACATAAGGTGATGTAAGGAAAAATGTGTCTCACTCAGGGTGCACTGTAAAAACTGATCAATAAGTGTTGAATTATTTGTATAATGATCTGTACTTTCCTGTGCTTTACCATTATGTCACCGAGGTGGCACAGCAAATAAGGCAGAGACCTGCTGCCATAAGCACAATAAGTTCCACCCTCACTTACTTCTGCAAAGGGTCACCGATGGGACAACAACCTCTCCCAGCACGCAGCCCTGATTTTACTTTAAGTAAAATGAATGCCTGCTCTGAACTTTAACTTTTTAAAGAATATTAAAGGAGAAAAGTCTATGCAGGAAGATTTACGCACTCGGGATATTAACTGCAGTCAGTGGATGAGGCTAAAACAGTCTTCCTGTGAAAAGTAGTGGTACCGGTTACTGTGTTGAAATAAAGCAGCTGCTGACACTTCACATCCGCCACCTGCAGTGCGTCATAGAAGCCTCAGATTAGCAGCAACAAATGGCGCCTTTCAGTAAATTGCTTTCAGTGTGTTTGGGCTTTAGCTTCAATCAAAGTCTCCCACAAACCCTGGCCTCACTTGTCGCTATTCTCTGGTTTCATAAATTCTTAGACGGCGATGACAAACTGTCCTGCCATTTGCGGTCTTCATCCCGAGAAATAATAAGTTCTGAGTAAGCACATTTTGATACCGCAGTATTAGGTGGGATCCGTACAGCTGCGTGGATTAAGTCTTGTGACATGATGTGAATCCTCCCAGTCTTTGTCACATTGTCCGTTTCCCTGTTGCTCAGTGAAATGAATCAGGCGGAATTGCTTTTATGTGGCAGCAAATGGAGAAATAGGGGGGGACTCCAGCAGACTGAGAGGAATGGGGAGGGTGGAAACATATTTCTCCCTCAAAGATTGATAAAAGGGAGATATTTCTGTAACTGCAGGCTAATTCAATGAGTAGAGCCGGATCTCACAGGGGATTTACAGGCCCCGCTTCAAAACAATTAGCTGGAGAATGGCAGCCGTTTAAAAGACAAGGAGACGAGGAAATCTTAATACGGCTGTGTGGGTATTTCCCCACGGAGGAGTCATCTTTACAGCCTCCTTACTGAGTGTCTCTTTCTCTCCCCCTAATACTGCCAGCCAATCTCCTCTGAATCATTTTACACAGAAGACAATTTTCTGAAAGCTGCTGTAGGGAAAAGAACAGGGGGTAGAGAGAGGAAAGCAAAGGAACACTGGCGTCGACAGAAAGTGGGGGAAATGAAAAAAGAAAGATATGAGAGTGTGAGGTCTGAGATGCTGTTAGGGAGACGAATGGAGAAAGTTATAGAGACAGAAGGAGGGAGATAAAAACACAATTGGAGGGAGGGAGTACGGAGGGGAGGGGACGGGGGGGGCTTTAACAGTTAGATAAACAAGAATGAAAAGAGACAGAAACAGCAGGAAACACGGCCACAGGAATAGATAAAGCTCAGCAGAAGTTCGGTTGCGGTTGTCTGGGGAGCTGAACATCGAACATCCCTCTCTCTTTATGAGGACTTCCTGCTCACTGCCGTTTGTACGCCAAGGGCCCGTCCACAGGGGCCCAATCAGTCACAACGCAGAAGAACCACGTCAGCACGTCCTTGTCGACGCAGGTAATCAAAGTCAGCCGTCAAACCTCGACCACTTCCCACATGCTCTTAAGGCCAGGGTTCTCCACACAGCAGACACTGCCATGTCGCGCCTGTAGCTGACTGATCAGTCTCAGGCTGAGTCATCAGATCATTAACTCATTAACTCCATTAATTCATCAATACCACGGTTATTAACACATTTTACAGCGACGATCTATTTGTAATTACAACATGCTCATAAATATTAAAGAGACTTAAAATGCAAAAAAAATACATAAAACACACACAATAAAATTAAATGCTCTTTTAAAGATGACCTACCCAGTACTTTAGGATTAATAACAGCTTATACTGCTTTGTGTGATGCATAAGATGTCACTCATAGTAATGAGGCTACAGAGAATTACCACCTGCACCGCACTTCCCCACAGCAATATGAAGTTTTTGCATATTCCATCTCACTGTTTGGATTTTATGGCCCCTGCAACTTTATTGTTTTGTTCACTCTCTCCATTAATATAAACTGTATATCCACAAACGGGCGACAGACCCACTGTGCACTGAACATCTGTCCAGCACAAAGAGAAGGCAGAGTTGACATCTTCCCGTTTCCCTAATCAGTTCTTATAATATAATTAATATCAATATTACTCTCACAAATGTTTCCATCCGTCCAACAATACATACACACACAGCGGTTCTGTGGTGCAGCAGCCCATGTCACCAGACTTCTCCCACTCACAGCTCCTCCTCTCAGCCTGATAAATGGACTTCTCTCGGGAGACTAAACAATAAAGTCGTCCAACCTCAACCCTACCAGTCACTGTCGCTTTCAGGGATACACAGTCACAGGTCACGTGAAGCAGATATACAGTTATTAGACATTTAGACACATCACAGTGGAAACCTGATGATATCGAGCCACAAGGTGACAGTGACCTGCGGCTGAGTTTCTGGAGTGTCAACTAAACATTGGAGCTATGGTTTTTAAGACAACATCTACAGTTGTCTCTTTTCTGCCTCAGAAACTTTACATGGAGGTAAAAGAAAACGTAGAGGAAACATGATGTTTGGCCTGTTGCTCACTGTCTGTGCGGCTTATGCATCTGTTCATTCCTTCACAAACGTCTCCTCACGTATTGGAATTGTGAATTTTCGTGAACCTGACACGAGCTGAAAAGTCTTGACGTAAGAGTACCACAGCTGTCAGACAACCACTTGCACATTCAATAGGTGTTCTGGCTGTATATTCTGCTTTTAGCCCGGAGTTTCTGTATTATTTGCATGTTAAGGTGTCTATTTCACTGGGGACCAATTAAATGATAAAGCCGCGCTGTTACAGGTTTATGTAAATCCACTGTGCAAGCGGCTTGTATTGATAAATGGTGTGGAATTATGAAACAGCAAATAACTGCGGGTGGTGTACATTATTTCCTGCTTTTTTTAATTGATAAGGTTGCAGGGGAAATTTTAATGTCTAGAGGTGGGTTGCTCGTCTTTCTCAAGGGTTGTTATTTTTAAAGAGGAAAGACGAAAACAGGCAAGAGGGATGGAGAGGAGGAATCACAGGCACTGAGCTAATGCAGTGCCTCGCCACCTTGTTCAGCCCACGACACAGGTGAATAATGGAGGCTCTTGTTGTGGCAGTCAACATCATTAAAGCTGCATTAAGAAATATTCGTTACATTAGCATTAGAGCCGATGGTTCCCTAATCAGCGACCCAGTCTGCTCTGCTGCTCTCAGCCACTTTTTCAGCCCGGTGTCGCGCTTTGTCGACCAAATGAACCGAAACAATCTTGGTTCATATAAAATCAAGGGCAGATGTTCTCAGCCCACCTGCTCCGCTAGACTAGGAAGAAGGAAGTTAATGGTGAATAAAGTTTAATATTAAGCTACTTTATTGGTTCTGCCTACGTGGTGGCGAGACAAACCTGTTGGCTGCTGGGCAAACACTGGCTTACACTATATTGTATTGTTAAAAGGATTTAATGCGTTAATTATCCACTAATTTAACAGCATAAGTATATTGCAGCACCTCTAACATCAGGATTCTGGAATAATAACAGCGTCTGTTTACTGGCTGGAAAAAGAAAATGGTACAAGCTCAATGTCAAAACAATGACAGAGATTAAATTAATGGTAATATCACTCCAGTTCCAAAGAGATTCTCCTAAATAAAAAGGGCTGATTTAGAGAAAAGCGTCTGGAATTTGTATGAGACGTCATTCACTTGTAAAAGGCTGACAAGTACTAAGGCAGGCAGACCAAAACATACACGCATGCACATGAACACACAGTCAGCCATGAGTCAGAGAGGCCCCTTGATGTTCTCATCAAGGCACAGCGGGGACCGACGATTCACCGTCAAGCGACAAATCAGCACACGCGAATACTGTACACACAAACACATGCACGGGACAGGGAGTGTGATGTCTTAAACACTTCACTGGCTCTGTACATGTACCCTACGCAATGTCAATAAAGTCGGATCAAATCTAACCTAGAACTTAATTCAAATGCTTATGTTTATTTTATGAGTGCAAGTTTCAGTATTCACACATACTAACTCTAATCCTAACCAGCCCCTCAGAGGCAAAATCCTATGTAAGTCTGTGTTAGATGTAAAGCAATAGACAGAGCCATACATCAGTGTGGGTTATCTTTAATATTACGTAATCCCTTATGTATGTTGTTTTTGATGCTGTGTTTTATGACTCTGGTCATCAGAGACAATCACTGTAAGAACCGTCAGGGGCTATCTTCAACACCATCACTGCTCACATTTAGAATATATTATTACTCACATCAGAGGAAACACTGGCTCAAAAGTAAAATGATCCTGGAGATTTCGGTGAAGCAGCAGTGTTGTTAAATTACGGACCACAGGAAGGAAATGAGTTCTTTAACTAGCCAAAGCCTTAAATACCCTGTGGGCTTTTTCACAGAAGACAGTTTGACATGCGGCGGTAGAAAAAGCAGGTGTAAATCCCATTAGCGACTTCAGCCTCAGTGTCCTGGTATTGTTGATACTGTCACACTGTCACATGGTGACATGGTATACTGGGACATTAGAATAGAACCGTAAGAGTTATTAAAACACCTTCACCTAGTGTACGTCGAAGAAAAAAAAAAACAAAATGCAGATTTGTTCACATGCAGTGTTTCACATTATGCCTTTTCAATGCATTTCCAATGCAAATCAATTTACACTAGAAAAAGTGCATCTTCTGAAGAAAATGTGTTTGAATGCTGAAAACTGTACTG
This sequence comes from Trinectes maculatus, assembly GCA_016785345.1. NCBI lineage: Eukaryota > Metazoa > Chordata > Actinopteri > Pleuronectiformes > Achiridae > Trinectes > Trinectes maculatus. The sequence goes on along the minus strand of JAFBJQ010040670.1, from coordinate 121,459 downwards.
AACGTGAGCTCTCATAGCATGGTTTGCAGCTGAAGAAGCCGAAGAGAGCCAAGGGTCTGCTGAATTAATACAAAGTAGTAGTAGTGGTAGTAGTAGTAGTAATAGTAGTAGTAGTAAGCACAGTAGCCTGTACAATTGATTGTACAGTAAGCTATACAGTAAATTGTAGAGTAGACTGTACAGTGGATTGTACAGTGGGCAGTAAGAGCCACCTCTGTTTCCAGTGACTTCATACCAGTGTCACACAGTGGTGGGTCCCACAGAGGTAGTACAACCTGTTGGTGTCTACATAACCTCAACAGTGATAATAAAATACATGATATGTTCCAGTAATTACAGTTTGTTTGAGTAGTGTAAGAGACAGTGGAAAACATATGATCCACCCACACTGATGATTTCAGTTTCTCTTCAGCTGATTAGACCTCCTCTCAGGACTCTGAGGGGATGTTGATATCCTCCCTCATTCTCCTTGTTATCTTTATTGAACCAGCAAATTGAGGCAAATTGCACCTTTATTATTCTAACAAGTAGGTGGAGTGACCCCAGCAAAGGTAAGTCCGCCCAAAACAGAGGTCAAGTCTGGTCGGAAATGACTGATGGACTAATAGGGTTAGACCGTTTTTTTAGGAATTACTTTTTTCCTTTAGATCCAATGCGTTGCCATAAAATGAAATGTTAGCTCTCTTTGCTGCAGTCAGAAACTGCAACAGAGAGGAATAGATATAGAAAAGTGCATTTCAAACATATTTTTGCCCCGAGCATCACCATGAGCGCAAGCTCTTCATGACAGAGGGAGCGATAGAGAAGACAACTGATGAAGATGGGGGTAGGAGTTCCTCATCAGAGAGAACATTCAGAGGAAACATTTGAAGGTGAGACTGTGCCTCCAGAGAATAAAACCAAGGAATAAATACGCACAAATGTTTCTATTCACAAGCGCAGATTCACATTTAAACTGCACTATGATATCGTCTCTACACTTTTTCTCAACAATCCCTCCTGGTGTGATTTACAAAATTGAATTTTAAGGTACATTATCAATCTTCAAAACAGCACTTTGACCTAAACATCACAGCACAAGGTCCATTTACTATGGTTTTTCACTCATACCTCACATCACACATGAGCAGATGGTGTGTGTCGTCATGGAGATGATTCAAATGTTATCGTATGACTTCATTTTTTGGGTGGAATATAGTTTTGCAATACAAACACTGGCTCAGATTGACTAAAGGTGAAACAGGCAGGACTCGTTACATCCTTCGCTCATGATGTGTGTGTGCGCGCGTATGTGTGCGCGTATGTGTCTGTGTGTATGAGGGGCTGTGTGTGCGTCTTGCTCAGGAGGAAACTCGGGGACACAGTTGCCACCACCATTTCAGCACCCAGCAGCAGTATTGATCTCTTGCCTCAGCAGCTCCCTCTTTTTCCATTCTATTCTATTTTTTATTTCTATTCTATTTTCTATTTTACGTTTACATCTGCTCTCTCATTCTCTCACTTTCTTAAACTACCCCCTTCTTCTCTTTCTCTTCTCTTCCCCCACTTGCATCCCTCTCTTCCTAGATCCTACAGATGTTAACCTTGTAGCACAGCATCCTCAGGTTGGAGAGTCAGAGAGAAGAGGGGAAGCATTGTAGAGCTCAATACCTCCACCCTCAGGTAATGAAGTGAACTTTAGCTCTCACAGGTCGACTGTAATAAAATCAAACCTTGATGATTCATGGATTTTTACAGCCGTGCTGTAGAGGGTTGTAAATCTTTGTAAGATATCATCCTCATAAACTGTGGCATGAAATCATCGTTCCTATGCAGACATAGACATATTACATCGGGATGCTGCTTTAATGAGTCTCCATGGAATAACTAAGGGCTTTGAAGGGACCTTAAAAACCTTCAAGCTACTATTTTCAATATAGTGATTAAATACAATACTGCACAGATTTTATACTAAAAGTAGTTGGTGATACAAGAGCAACAATAAACGTCTCATAGGTCAAATAAAATCAAAAAGGGGGAGAGAGAGTAATGGAGAACTATTCCTTGGGCTAAAATGCTCAGCACTCCATGGTCTGATAAAGGTCATATGAGCTTGACTGTAAAACATCTATAAATATTTTAAAAGCCAAAAATGGATCAGAATGAGCAGTGTGCTTCAGGTGGTTCACATACAGGGTAAGTAATATAATTCTAAACGCACAGTTTGGGTTTTTTTACTGTTAGTATATTGTATATTTACTTTGTATATTACATTTTAAGTAGCCTGTTCATGGCAGGAAAATGTCTTGGAAAAGGCGTTGCTCCACCTTTATGTCAGCATCATACAGTAGTTGGTAACAGCTGGGTTGATGGAAGAGCCAGTGTGTCACGAAAGACACAAAGTGTTTTGTTACACATCATGAAATCTAGCATTTTAACACTGGAGCTGTAATATGGCAACTTGTTTGGTTCTGTGTAAACAGCAAAGGCAACTTAACAAGAAGCCTTCAGACACTCATAAACAGACACATACAGGTAGTTGGAAACTTGCACAGCAGCTCACACACCAAACTCCTCCCTCTGTGATTTCTCTATGTACACAATGTGCAGAGAGAAAACAGGAAAAACAGGACAAAACCAGAATACTCATATGCAAAGCCTAAAAATGCTGCAGACGGAGGAGCTGGGGTCCAACACAATAACAGTCATTCATTCTGCCCAGGACGGTTTGAATAGCTTTGAAAATGTGGTGCCAGATTTATGTCCTACCCCATGAATAGCAAGCAATGAAGAACAATCTCGAGACCAGTTCATACATTTCAGTGTGTTTTCAATACAACTAGTTTCCACTGATATTCAGAGTCAAAAACATGGATTTAAATTTAACAACCCTCACTATTAAGAACATGGACATGGAGTCAGATGCTGCATTCTCCTCGTTCAGGGCAATTTAAAATTAGAGGATTTATGCAAAATAACCACATTCCTATGAATCATCAGTTCTGATTGTATAAATATATTTACATATTATGCTGTACAGATATCTATTTTTAAGCACTTGGCAAATAATTGTCTACAATAAACTGACTCTTAAAGAAATTACAAATAATCCTTGCTGTTCCCTAGTATTGTCATTTTAAATGGAATTGGAATAAGATGCGTGCAAACAGACACAAAACAGCACATAGAAATTGTGTGCGTGCGCGCGTGTGTGTGTGTGTGTTTCAATTCATCTGTGTTTTGTGGGCATCAAGTCTGTTTGTGTAGCACATAAAAAAAGAGCTTCTCGGACAAATCCAATCTAAATAATCATCCTTCTCTGGCCGTCCAGATACCAACACTGTGTCCCATGTGGCTTCATTACTGTTGCTGCTAATTAAGCAGCTCCAAATAAACACCATCCTCTGCCTTCAAAACACAGCAGCAGCATCATGTTTAAACTTGATGCATTTGTTGATGCCAACATATGTAAATACAGAAATTCATTATATACACTGTTAATAGTGTAAAATATTAATATCAATACCATATAATGGTATCTCAAGGTCTAGGAAAATGAACTTGTAACATAATTAATGTAATCTTTTCATCACTTACATGGATACATGGAACTAAAATATAGTCGTCATCGACTAATTTTTTTCAGAAGTTAATACTTACATGACACTGAAAATTATATTCTATTATAGAATAAGCTAATACAGGCAATGTGTATTTGAAGGAACTGCATCCATAGCAAAACAGTCACGATAAGACGGAAGCGATTCCTTTCCTAGGTGAATATAGGACAAACCCTGGAATAATTCACTATGCAAGTGGTGATAATGACAATATGTGATGGTTTTTTTTTTCTCTGTCTGGGAAACTGTAATAGGTCATCAGTTCTGGTATTCTAATGAAACACTTTAATCACATCACATCAGAGAGACAGATTTACAGTAACACCCTCAGCCCTTAAGTAACTTAACACAATACATTAACTCAATGTTAAAGGAAAGTAAGACAGTATCCACCTTCTCAACTGCATCAGTGGAGATCAGTGGATGGTGATGTGATCAGCCACTACTGTGAGGGCAGACAACAAACAAGCAAAAAATTTGGTTTAATTAACTGGAGTCTGCAGCTTAAGAGTCTAATTACAAAAGAGCTGAATGAAAAATAATCATTTAATTAAGTTCAATTACAAGCGAAATGCTGCATAGTCCTTTCCGGACAAGACACTGTGTCTGACTACACGTTTGTGTTAGTTCATATGCATACTGCCCGTGTCTGCCTGCATTCATACATAATGTCTACACAGCAGTGGGTCAGCATGCATGCGTGTGTGTGTGTGAAATAATGAGTAGGAGATAAAACATAATTGTGTGCTGAGATCTCAGCACTTCAATTTATTCCTCCATTACAGCTCAGGGTTCAACACAGTGCAGAGAGGGAGAAGCCTTTGATTATAAAGCTGTTAAAAAGCACAACACAATGTAAACAACAGCAGACCGCCAGACTGAACTTGTTCGTTTCCTTTCATCAAAACGGAATTGATCCCAGATTTGCATTCAGAGACATTTGGCTGGGAAAATGCTGGGAATGTGCAAATGTTTGAGGTGCCTGCTTGAAGACTGCAGTGTTGCAGTTCTTTCACAGCGTTTTGCTTTCACAAAGAGTGTTGATAACGTCAGAGAAGCTGCAGACTCGGAGAAAAGTCGCGATAAAATGCTTCATAACCCCGTGACTAAAGGACATCTCGCCTCTCGGCTTGTAAGCCGTCAAAATCTCCACCTTTCCCCATTTTTCCCATTTCAAACTGTTTACCCTTGGGCACCCTCTGAGGCAAGAAAACTGTTGTGTTACTCCTTCCTTTTAAGAAATATAGACGTCACTGAAGACCAGAGTGGAGATAGTGGGGTGAAGTGAACATGAGCATCACCGCCTCACATTTTGAGCACTTAGTTTTCTCTTTTAGTACATCACAGGCAATAGATTAAAAACAGTTTGTGACACTAACGTCACACACGAACAAGTCAGCGTCTTGTGGAAAACATAGCAGTTTGAATAAGTGCTGATTTTTCAGTGACAATTACATGGAGTTCGCGAGTTGATTGGAGTGTTGTTTGTTCCTTCAAAGATTTGTCGCTCTGAACCAAACATTCATAGCTATCATAGTTGTATTTCTTTAAAAATTATTAAATATATTTAACAATTCTCACGTTAAATTGATGGGGTAAGTAGCCGATATGAGCTAAAGCTGAATTACATGACACGGACGTCACCTCAAACTTTCTAAAACCTCAAAAATATCATCATGTCACACTTGTCACATTGAGAATAAAGGGTGTTTTAGCTGTCTGGTTTAATTTATTAGTTCACCCATTGTATGGTCATGCACCCATGTATTTAACTCAAGGGGCACTGCTTTTGAAAGGTGTTACACTCTAACCAACAGCGGACAGATTAAAAACCATCTTGAGCGGTAAGTGTCACGATGTACAGCAAACAGATGGGGGAAAAATCTGATGCTTTTCCCTTAGAGGTTCATGTCTGCAGTGGAAGACATTATGACATCAAAATGTGACAACCCACTGAAAATTCATGAGTATGAATCAACAGATGCAAAAAGTGTCACCTCCAGCAGACCAGCATACTGACATGCTTCTGGTTTTTTGTGTATGTATGTGTGTGTGTGTGTGTGTGTGTGAGTGGAATATTACTCACTCATTGACAACAGTAAAATGTCAAATGGTGCCACAAAGCACAAAGCTGCCCTGCATACTGGTCCTATGAAATCCATATTACATCAATGTTGTTGTCACAACACAATAACTGTAAGATACTCGCTTTGACATTTTTTGTACATTTTAGTAGAAATAAATATTAATATGGCAAAAATTAATGGCAAATGTTTCAGGAGTTGGTAGAGAACAAAACCCAGAGCTTAAGGGAGAGTGAATATGAAATTTGTATTCAACAGACTAACAACACATGAATAATACTAATAATACTAGTATTGCTCAGTATTTGTTGGGTTCACCACTGTAATGATTATATGTCATTGTAGGTGAGAAATGCTGGCAAAATTTTCAACTGTTTTTTTTTAACATTAGTAATACAAGGTATTTCCTAACTCTGAATGTGTTGATCCAAATCAGTCATAGCCACTACTGTAACATGGCTAAATGCAACCCAATGACCGTTTCATCCCACAAAAGTTTTACACCAATAAATATCCTCACTGAACCGCTGAGTTCCCACAGCTTGGACGTCTGAACGTTCCTCCAGTGAAACCAGAGCTAATGAAATGTTGTCAGGGGAGGACACCAAACTCACCTATTTCACGGTAGGAAAAACACTGACGCTACAAATGAAAGAGATAAAATGCTTCTCCATCCAGACACACACAAATCATTTCCCTCCACGTCGCTACTCATATAGCATGCGGTGAATGACATTTCCACAGGCCAGCTGTGTATGGTCTGCTTCACATACACACACACGGACATATAAAAAGGTATGCATATAAAGACAAACTGTCTCGTCCCTCTCAGCTTATTCCCCCTCTCTAACTCCCACTTGTGCCCTTTCATAATCTGAAGCAAGTCAAACTATTGTAGATGGCATTAAGATTTGCCTGTTGCCTGATAAATATCTGAGAGTGTGATTTATATTCAAACTGACAACACAAAGCCAAGATGCAGGTATTTACCATACTATATGCTGAGAAGAATGTACTGAATAAACACGTAAATGTTCATGTTAACATAAAGAGGAAATAAAAAAAATGAATGGCAGCCACCTAAAAAATTTTCAATATAATGTTTTTAACATTTACAAACATATTACAATGATGAGTACGAGAAATCACACATTGTTTAATCTCAAGTGGCGTTAAAGGTATTTTTCCATTACTTCTCCAATAAACACGATACTGCTGAAGCTGATAAAACAGCAGATACTGACATTGACTGACTGAACTATGAGACTCTGATGTAAATGCCTGAAATAACTGGATTGACAAGGCTCATAACACCCAAAAGTATGCAAGGAGAAAACTTTCAATCATTTATAAAATGATATAAATCAGTTATTTGAGATATAACATTAACTGATTCTCTGAACAAATCTGATCCTCTCTGAAAGAAAAATTAATTACACTTTAACATTTTAGAGAGATCCTATTAGACAAAACTTACATCCATCGAATCCTAATCAAAGTACAGATCTCGACAGTCATATAACAACATTTCTATGTTCGCTCAATTACAACGGTTTTGCAAAAAAACCCAAAAAAAAACAGGCACAGAAACGTAAGCTCAGGAGAAAAAGCCAATTTTGCAAACGTGACAGGGTGGTTCCAGAGTTTGGTGTGATAGAGTGATGAAGTGTTTTTCTAAACCCTTCAGCTTTAGTTCCCTGTGGTTCTGACCATTGACTTTTTTCAGACTATTATATGAAGGTTATTAGAAAGACGGGTAAAGTCAAGGCCTGTGGGTGAGTGGAGCTCATTTTTTCATGGAAAAAGATGAGCTACGTTTCGAGTAATACAACATTCTGCATATCCCAGAGCACCAGCATCACAATCTGATGGTATGAGGACATAGCTCTTCTATGAGTTGTACAAGCAGATTTTTTTCAGGGTGCTTGATAATAAAAAGTTTAGTATCCATTATTTATCATTTGTTATATCATTCACCTTTTTGCCATTCTCTTCCTGGTTCCAGTCATCCAACAGGCAGGCAGTACATCCTTCTCTTTCTCTCTCTCTCTCTTTCTCTCACCCTTTCCTTCATCAGACATGAGGAGATGGATGGACAGTGTGTGCAGAAGTCCTTGGCTGAACTGTAGAAGTGCTGACATGGCGCCAAAGCCCTCTAACAGCGCAATGACGCCTCTATCTATCTCTCCATGATGCACTCCCTCTAACACACACACATAAACACACACACTCACACACTACAAGTCACAGGTGCGCATATAGATAGGAATGTGCATTAAAACATGCATACTCGCAAATTAATGTGTGGCTGAACGTACGTATACACAGAAAAGTGCATACTTGGCATGCATTATAGCTGTGTAGAGATTTATGTTCCCACAAGTGCAAATGCACACAAGTGTGTGTGCACACACCCACATGAGTGCATGTTCATGTTACCAGCAAAACACACACCCTCTCGATCTATCTAGTGATACCTTTATCACTTCGTCCAGTCCCCTATATAATTAGCATCAGTCTCTTTTGACACACACACTCCCACCATCACCACCACAAAAACACACAGGCCCTCACACACACGCAAACACACACACATGGGTCGGCTGTGTGTGACGTTAGAGTGCATTTCTCTTCTGCTTGTGTTAAAGTGAGTCATTTATCCTTCCACAGCTTCATTACAACCTGCAAGGGCAAACACTATCTCTCACTCCCTCTGTCTCTCCAGATGGAGGGGGAGAGACATGGAGATATACAGATGATAGAAAGTGAAATCTCTCTCTCACTTTGTATCCCCCCTCCTGCTTTTTCTCTCCCTCATTCCTTCACCTCTGTATTTATCTTTTCTCTCTGAGTCTATCTCCATACATCTATGTTTTCAATCACCTTGCCTTGAGCAAGTGCCAGCATGTCTAAGCACCTTGATGTTCACGTTTAACCCACTAAAAGATGCAGCGACAACCCAAAGGACACCGTCATTTAAAAGGCGATGCTTCTATAGTGAGAGATAGATTATAAATGTAGTTTATTGAGGAGTTTACAAGAGAAAACATTTAATCATAAGTTTCCTATTGATCACTCTCCATGGTATCTTATCCTAACAAGTGGAGACAGGCTCATTACTCTAAAAGACAACCTTATAGACAGTGAGGACTGATAAAGCTGGATCAATGCCTCTGATCAGTTCTCACCTTATAGTATGGATAAGCACAGAGGGGTGTGAAAGACAGAAAGGACATCCAAATCGAATAAAAGCTTTCAAACAGTCTTCTGGCCTGAATACACCAAGAGTCTGGAGTGACTTTCCCTTTTATCCACAGTCTCAGAGCAGACAGTTGAAAGGGAAACCCAAATCCAATCCATTAGTGAATTAATAATCCCTAAAATGAAACTGTTACTACTTTAGCCATAAAGTTGAAGGGGCCCTGGATCTTCAATGAGACGAACAGTCCATAACAGTCATACACAAGGGGTTTCAACACTTATTACACACTGTAAAACTATGGGTGGATGAAAAGTGATCCTTTCCACAGGTGGGGTAAAATATGTGGACTATAGTGTGTCTTTAGGTTGGAAATGGCAGAACAGTTTTGCTGTATTTTTTCCCACACAGTTCTATCACCACTGCATTTGATCAGACCTTGCATGTCAAACTCAGAGTTAGTGCTTTCAAATGTTCACATTATGATAAAAAAAATATGGTCATATCACACTTCATCATCAACCGGATCATTTCCTGATTTACATTCAGTTCATACTGTGAGCAAAAATATATCCTCTCCCTGCGCAGAGAGTATATATAATACTCTTCTATTTCCTGGGGCCCCTGTCTGTCATGGGCCCTTGGAATCGTCCTACCACCCCCCCACCCCCCCCTTCAGTGCAGTAAGCACTCAGAGAAAAAACAAACAACTTATGACAACTGAACAGCTGCTGACCAAACAATTCACATTTAATGTAATAAAACTAATAATAAAAAAGGTGTTACATTCTAAAACCTAAACCACATATTATTTAATTATTTAATTCAACAATAATAAAGATTCATCTGACTAATTGGATTGTGCTGCGTTCACGGACGAATTCAGGGTGGGGTAAAATTTCAGGTTGTGACTCACCAGTGGCAGTTGTAGTAGTAGTGGTGGTAGTAGTATGTGGTGTAGCATCATGTAGACACTCCTTCTAGGAAACCTGAACCGTGGGCGGATTATTGTGCAGTCCGTTCACTTCCCTGTCTTTAGGACTGTTGTCACTGTAGCACCAGGCATGCTACCATCCGAAGTGAATTGCAGAAGTGAACTTGTACTGATTTAAAGTCGTGTTTTTTTTCCCTCTTCCTGTCACCATGGGGGAATCGGAGGCGGCCGGGGCCGGGTTCAGTCGCAGGAGGAGGGCGACTCTCGCGGCGGGGAGAGGAGCGCTCGTGCAGCCGGTGAACGGGAGGTCTGCGGCGCCGTGTCAGAGCCCGGTGACCGCCGGAGTTAGCATTAACGACGGACTGGAGAAACGACGGGACCGTTCACTGGAGACGGCGAAGAGCGAGAGAAAGAAACGCAGGAACGACATAAGTGAGCGACTGAGGTCGGTTAATGAACTTTAAGAAGTTTTGTAAAGTTGTGGTTGTGTAAACAAAACAGTGTTAACCTCCATAGCGCTGACGGCTAACGTCATATTCATTTAACGTATATCACTGCCTACGGTCGTGATGTGATGTCGTGACGTGGTGTCGTGACGTGGGGCTAACGGTCATTTAAACACTGATGCAGATGTTACACAGAGTCAGTGAAACATAACAACACTTGGTCTTTGGAGCTAATACATGTGCACAGCTACGGCTGGACCTGTTGGTACTGTCATTGATCAAGGCCCTATCTGCATTTGGCCCCATGAACAATAGAGAAATGTGGGTCGGTACCGTTATATTATAGCCTACTGATACAGCGCTGCCTACTGCGTCGTCTGCCACATGAGGAAATATTACAAAGATTTAGCCAGGTGTAACCACCATCTTTGTTTTCTGAAAAGTAAACAAACATCATTTTCTACCTGTCTATGAGGTTATGATTCGTCTCACCATGCTGCCACCATGCTGTTTGTTAATTTTCGGTCAGTGGAAATCAAAAAGTGTCATCAAAATAAACCCTCCAAGTCGAAGTTAACGACCACTTAACGAAAGATGTACTTTATATACTTTGAATGAAAGTTATACACACATCTTACACGTCTGAGTATTTTTGCCACTTCAAGCCCTTCACCAAAATTCCCTTTTATAAAATCCTTAAAAAAACAAAATATTGAAAAACAAATGCAAAATATGAAATATGAAGAATTCAGAGTTAGTTGGCCCTTCATTGATTGATAGTGGAAAATTAATGGCTGAATCCATGGCTGCATCCAGCTGCTGACTACACAGCAAACCCAGATGTTGAGTTAGGTCTCCAAAAAACATTAACCTCCTTTTTCCCTACTATTTATCATTGGATATACAGTACATTCCGATATTTTATCTATCAAATGCAAATAAACCTATTTTAAGATTATTCTTGAATGATCCATGACTCTGTTTTTGTAGTTGTCACAAAACACAGGAGTCCCTCCTGAGCTCAGCCAGTGGATACAATAACTATAGAGGAATCCTCAATTGGTGTGTGGTGATGCTGGTAAGACCTAAGGGTGTATACACACAAGCAAACACACACACACACACATATCCATGTATACAGGAACATAAAAAAACATACAATCTTCTGGCTTTTGACCCTCACAGGGTTTGTTGATTGGTTGATCAATGAACTTTCTTAAAAACCTTGCTCTTCATGTCTGTGATGCCTCTGTCGCTCCCTCAGTGGTTTCATTACATGTTCTTCCTGTTATATCGCAAACAACAAACATTATAACCTGTGTTAACTTATAGGTCAACAGGACAGGCCAAAGGTCAAGCTATCTGTGAAGTTTTAGAGTGCCATCTGATGGATTATAAAACAAACTACTTGTGCATCTCTCACTCCTGTGTGCTCAGAATTTCAGGGTATCAGAGAGCAACGAAACTATAAACCTTTTGTTAATCCAGGCTTTGAACACAGATTTTTTTTGTTGTTCATCACAGGAGGCTTTTCTTTATTCTCACTGAACTTCCGTCCCAAGCCCAGGCATAGAGCCTCTGTGCTGGGTAATGGGATATTGCAATCCATTTAAGAAGAAGGAGAGTGAGGAGGAGAGATAAAAAGAATGGTGGGAGAAGGATAATAAAGAAGGGGAGAGATTGGGTGAGAAGAGGAAAGAGATAGGATACACCGTATGTAGGGAGGGGTAGGAAAAACTGAGGCAACAGAAAGAAAAATAAATCCATAGATTTCAAGTTTATTTAGTAAAGATGGAAGAAATTACCATGAGAATGATGAAGGAAACATAAGAAAAGAAGGGAGTATTACTGTATGACTAGACAGACAGTTCTATTTCTTTTGTTTCTCCCCTATTTGACTTTAGTATTTTATTGCAGGTGCTGAGTAATGCTCGTCTCTTCTTAGAGAACCTTCTAAGGTGGGTATTTTTTTGAAAGGCATGCTATTTATGATTCCTTTTTTCTCACTAATTAGAGGCTTACACACACACACACACACAGTATATGTATTTTTTCCCTTACTGTTAATAGACACCTGTGGTCCTCCAGCTGCGACAAATCAGAATGTCACCGGTCATGGAAAATCTACATAGATATCTCAATCTGAAAATGATATTGTCTGTCATATAGTTTTCCAGCTGTTTTTGTGTATATGAAATTAGATTGCTCTTTTTAAATTTGTTTTATCTGTTTGACTGTCAGGTACGGTGTGCTGGTGGACCCTGTTCAGGTGATTTCCTTGTTTCTGAAGGATCCCTATAGCTGGCCAGCAGCATGCCTGGTGATTGGTAGGTAAACGTTTAAAACCACCTGTCATTATGAATTAATATTAAATGATTGGTTGGGAAATCATTTCAAAATGACAATTGTGCTATGTCGTGTAGGGAACAAAATAACGCAAAGAAGCTAGAAAAAACAACCACAATAGCTTCAATAAATGATACTGGAGGAGTGGGAGTCATATGCAGCTAAACAATTCTATTGAACGATTTCAACCGATGTACACCACCGGACTCATTTCTAAGCAGTAAACATGTTTCATTTTTTTCTCCATAGTACAACAAAGGTGGTATGATCCGCCTCCTTTCAAACGATTCCTTGTTTTAAGATGCACAGGGGCACATGCTATATTCAAAGTTCTATTTATTTTTATGGTATATTGCAGTGAAAGTCTGCAGTGGTGCAGCTCACAGTGTCTCTGGAGGCACAATCACCTGCCCTATATACTGCACACTTGTGCTGTGCTGCAGAGAGCGGAGGAGAGATAAAAAAAGAGGGAGAAAGATGGTTGGGGGTTGTGTAGAGAAAGTGTTATGCAAGAGAAACTCTTACAAACCTTGTTCATACCTGACATCGACATGCATTTTGAATGATCTGATCACAAGTGGACAGCACTAACTACAGGTGTGAATGCACCAAAAATGCATTAATGGCTGATTCACTCAGACCACAGGTAGTCTGGGACTCTTTCATTTCTTTTTCTGTTGTTGGCAAACAAACCCTAGGTGCATTACTGCCAAATCACACACCACATTACAACAGACATCAACACACATTTATCTGACATTACATTCTTCTAACCTGCTACTCAGTGGTCACCACTAGACTATCACATTTGCACTCAACAGTTATGACTACATTTAGCACTAATATTCTCATATAACACCCATACACTCAGCCTTTGTATACTATGTGCTCACTAAGTGATATTGATACGTATATATGGTCCACGCTTAACAGCCGCCTTCCTCTCTGACTTGCTACTGTCACAATTCATTAATTTTCTACCACTCATCCTCTTGTGGGGGGGAGCTGGAGCCAATCCCAGTTGGCATTGGGTGAGAAGCAGGAAGCATTCTGAACAGGTCGTCCCACCAAACATAGAGGCAACAGTCATAATGAACTGTAAATATTTTTACACCGCTCAGTGTTTTCCACAGGCTGCATTGATTTATCTGTGGTGGTCTGTTACAATATTACCACTCACTACTACATATTGATTTTCAGTTGTTTTTTTTACAATTTCAAATGAGTATAAACCTTTATTGTTGTGCAGCACATTGATTTGCTCAGCCTCTCTCCTCTCTGAGAACAGACCCGTCTGTCATAGTCAGACTGAGTAAAAACAACACATTAAGTCTTTGCGTACAGAAATGATCCACACATTAATCTGCATATAGAGCAGGGAAGTGAGATCTGATTACACTGTGGTTAATGGCGACACATGTGGATACACATTCTCATGCCAGGTGTAAACAGACATTATCAGTCCACTTGAGATAGTGGCCCATTCATGCATGTTAATGCCAGGACAATGAACAGGGCCTGAAGATGCTCCATAGGGCTCCTTATACGAAGTATGGAAAAACCAATGCAAGACCATTAAAGTAAATGACTTTCATTGTTATGTAATGCATTTAACCATCATGTGTTGCTTTCAAAATGACGGCCAAATGCTTCTCTGCAGGCACCTATTGGAAAAGTTCATGTGCATTGAACAGGTGCTAAATGGTGCTGTTTGTCTCACTTTGATGCATGAGTGGGTATAGTAGTTGCAGTTTGTCAAAGATGCTGAACAAGCATCAGGCAGGGCTTGCAAAAGAGATTTTTTAACGCACATTAGCAATAGCATGCTGGGAAAAGTTGTCTCTGCTCTTCGGATGATTGTCTATATATTTGATGAGCACGCTCCTTCCTCTCTGTTATTTGTCCTGGACCACTATATTTGGACCCCTCTTCTATAGTTACTCATTTTAAAATTTAGCAGCCAACTTCAATTGTGTCAAAGATGAAATAACATCAAAGGTTAATTTGAACCAAAGCCTGATTGCAGAATTGAAGCTATTTTAGTAGAGCAAATTATGGTGAACAAGAGCCACTATGTTAAGACGTCATTGAGTCATGGAATAATGTTTCCTGATAATTTAATGTGTACATAAAGTCTCTGAAAATCAGTTTTCACTGTGTTAACAGCCACATGGATAAAACGATTAATACAGTATGAGGAAACTACTAGGATGATGTGCACTAATAAAAAAATCTTGCACGTTACACATCTGTTCACTGTAGATTAGATGGATTGACATGCTAATGCACTGATTAGGGTTTTAACATGGAACAATTGTTGCAATTATGTGCCATCAGTGTAGCTCAGTCTGGTCTAGTCAGCGTAATGAGCAATCTACATACCAGTGGGTTTCTTAGGTTCATTCAGCAGGGAGTTGTCTTGAAATTTAACCTGATCCTGGTGTAAAATATAATAAGTATAATTATAAAATATAATATAATATAATATTTGCACCTCACAGAATCAGGGTTAGTGGCAACAACTAAAGCATAATAAGGTGTTAATTAAAAATATATTTTTTGGGCCTAAAAATGTTGCATTTAAGCCCCTGAATTTCTAAAATGTATTTATGGTAGCTGTTGGTTTTACACCATCTCTTATTGTCACACTTTGCTTGGGTCTACAGCCTATTTCTATACTGATTTGTAAAATTGAACAGATGAGGACTCATGTTACTCTAAAGGTTTAACAGCTACTGATGCCTTTCAAAACTCACAAGTACTAATCCATAATCTGATATAATCTGCTTGAGAGAAAGAAAAAAATCTTAAAATTGTTGGTAGAAACAAAGTCCACACCAAAGGCCACAACACAAAACATACCACTGTAGCCTCAAGTGAATTGTTGGGTCTTATGTAAAAACTCCTGTCACAGTGTGACCTATCAGTGTTTTAATAATTTTACGTGTGACAGTTTTTTCACTTAAAAACATTAGACACATGCCAAAATTTAAATGGGCTTTAAAAATAAACTGACATGAATGTATCTGTGTTTTGACAGTGTCCAACGTGTTTATTCTGGTGGCTCTCTACACTGAACGGCAGCTGTCGAAAGTGAGTGGAGAAAACCTGCCTGCACTTGAGCATCATACTGCTCTGGATTTTAACTGAACTGTTGAATTCAGAGCAGTTTCACAACACCCAGGAGGGATTATTCTCCAAAACGGACTGACTAGCTAACCTTCCCAGACTGCGTCTGCATAATGTTAAATGGGAAAATTAGTTTCACCATCTGCATTTAGGACATACTCCGTTATGGCCTGTCGGTTTTTGCATGCATTTGGCTCAATACGTTACCAGGCCACTATAACGCACAATGTAGTTCTGTTTACTTTCAAAACCTAAGAAAACAAAAGTTTTTTTTAGAATAAACTTAACAGGAAATGATAATATAGAGTAATACCTAATATAAATCCTCCTGCTTTTCCCCCCGTCTTTCTACTCAGAGTTCATTCAGTGAAGCTGTGGGCCTTGTGGTTCATTGCATCAACTTGGCAATCGTGCTAACATTCCCTGCTGCAGTTGTCCTGTTGGTCCCCTCCATGACCCCAGGTAAAATGGTTCCTGCCATTATTAAAATAGCATCTCTGAATCCTTGCTACTAATGACTCTGTATAGCTGTGAGAGTGACTGACACAGTAGCACCTATTACACAGCCAAACCGTGGTCTGTTTATTGATAGTTTACCATTCAGCCATGTGTATAAAACAGAAAATAAAGTGATTACAGTGAAGATTAAACAGGCATTCACATCCTTGACCTTAGGAGAAACAGTTGACCAGTTAGTGCAATGAAATACATGTCTTCTACAGGGTCCTAATTGTAGGCAGTTAGTGGTAATGGACCAGATGGTCACGTATGGATTTTTTTTAGCTAGCAGATAGGAGAGTAAAGAAAATAGGTTTGGTCTGCACTGTGGGGTTATCCACAGGTTACCATCTTCTGTCTTCATCAGGCTGTGAAAAAAAGCATGGGCATCTCCACAACCCAAGCAGTTTCCTAATGCATTTGAAACTTGAATTTAAACGATATCACTACCCAAGTTTCACTGTGAACAACAACTCAATGGGAGGTAAAGGTTTACGTAAGTGAAATTTAGCCAATGTAGCAGAGCATTGAATAGCATTTGAGGAATCCTGTAGTGATGAAGGAGAACTGTTCTCCTTCTGCCTAGTGACATTATTTCATTATTCCCTCTGCCTTTTGATCTTTCCTTTCCCTAGTCTGTTGCAAGGAGTGTGTAAATCATTCTGTAACACTTTGCTCACAGAGCCACGCATCAGCCATTGCACACTAAGCTGTGTGCTGAGAGACATTACAGTGCTGAAAGGTTTTTAGAACTATGTGTTTGATATAATGAAGAAAAATAACCTTGGGAAACATAAATCGACTCAACACTGTTAGTTTGATTTTTGGATGCAGCTAATCAAATATCATATCCTCAGATCCAATTTGATAATTACCCATATTGCACAGCCCAGATGTGGTGTGTCATCTGAGGTACATGCAGTAGGAATCATGTTACCTGAAGGAGCTGAACCTCACATTTCTGTTGGTGGAACCATAATTATAACTATTTACTCCGACTAAGGTACTCCTGGAGGAGGAGAGAAGCATGTAGACTTTAAATTAGTGAATCATCACAGTATTTGTCTTTGGCAAGACAAAAACTACATATTCAGTGTGTCTGTGTGTGCGTGCGTGCATGCATGTGCGTGTCCATGTGCGTGCATTTGTGTGGGCAGACAATCATAATTTGCAAAATATGTTTGTTTAATCTCCTTTCTAATCATTTTTCCCTTCATAACCAATTAACACAATAAACACTGGCACAGGCACATGCGCACACATCCCCGCAACCATCTGCATGCACGCACACACACACACACACACACAAGCACACAGATATGCACACTAGCAATAAACAACATGGTGGCTGGCTTTTACTGCTCTCATAGTTGTGTTTGAGATAATTTATTTTACAGGACTTGTTATGTTGTTTGTTCAAGCTCAAATGACGGCCTCTCTTTTTCCTATTTATTTGTCTCTAGTTTTCCATTCTGCCACCGTCTCTCCCCCCAACCTCCATCTGTCACTTTCTGTTCACTCTCTAATCCTCTGTCTCCATCATTCCTCCCTTCTTCTCGACTATTCTTTGCCCTTCATAGGGCAAAGAAAAGACAATGCTTCTCATCTGTGTTTCTCATTTCTGTATACACCCAAGCACATCAAGTACATTGGTTTGATTGCATGTTCTTGCACTACAGCCTTATCCACATCACAATTTTAACTATAATCTTCTTTTCTCTCTCTCTCTCCCCTCAGTTGGTGGGGCATTCGTACTTGGTAATTACACTATTCTCTTCTTAAAGCTGTACTCCTATAAGGACGTCAACAGGTGGTGCAGAGAGTTGAGCACTGCTAAGGCCAAGAAACTGTCCAGGTCACTGTCATGTAAGTCCCAAACACACACACACATGCATTCACAATTTGGCAGGAGAGGGATGTAATATAATAATGTAAGACATAAGTGAAAGTGCTAAGTGACAGTCTCAAATCCAGAGGAGTCCTTTGCCCATGCTGTGATAGTGACATCTAATGGTAGACTTGGGAAATGGCAGCTCTCAGATCAAACAAAAAAAAACAACTTATGGTTTAATAGTAAATGTTATGAATGTGTTGAAATTGTGTCTGTGAAAACATTTTTTATAGTTTTATATGTGATGATTGTATTTTGTATTTCATGACCTATAAAACAAAATGTGACAGAGCAGATAATTTCAGGGGTTATTTTATCACTGGTATTGATTTTGCAACAGGTCCCACAACACAGAATTTAAACAGCGATGACCGTACGGTGTCTTATCCTGGCAACCTCACCATCAGAGGTACACGAACGCAGCTCTCTACTGTTTGCATGGAGCTAAATAGAGCTTTTTCACAGGAGCCAGTTTACATGGAAAAAGTGGGTGAATGTCGACATGATTAATGTGATTCATTAATGTGACTTGTAACACCTGTGTTTACCCACTATGTTAAATCACTGTGGCTGCTGTGAAAAAGTTCCTTTGGTAACGTTTCTGTCATGTACCAATGCCTCTTTTTCATGTTCCATTTTGCCGCGTTTATTGTCACACTGACCTCCTCTCTGTCTCCGTAGACATATATTACTTTGTCTTTGCTCCGACCCTGTGCTATGAGCTCAACTTCCCTCGCTCCCCCAAGATTCGCATGAGTTTCCTGCTGAGGAGGCTGTTTGAAATGGTGAGAAAATATCTCCACATTAGGATCAGCTAAAAAATGACCAACCTTTTCTGTGGCTGTATCAAGACAAAAGAGTGCACCTTTGCTCAGAAAGATCAATATAAGCACTTAAGAGTGATGTTATCACATTTTTCCTGAGTGTTTGTGTGTGTGTGTGTAAATTATTTGATTTCATTGAGTTAATAAATTTGTGTTTTTCTCCTCAGTTGTTTTTCATCCAGATGTTAGTTGGTCTCACTCAGCAGGTAAAGTCTCATGATATAAATTGCGCAGTGATATTCTTCTCTACGTACATCTCCATTCAATTCTAAGTGTTATAAAAAAATATTAATGTCAACACTAAAATGTAAATGGCAACCCTGATATTCTCTGACTACCAGAAAGACTGCCGTGGATGAATAACCTTTCGTTTTCTCCTACAGTGGATGATTCCCATCATTCAAAGCTCCATGAAACCACTGGAGGTGAGAAAGACAGAATGATGCTGGAGCTTGTATTACATGGTGCAACACTGTGCTTTTAGAAGTTAAGTACTGCCTTGCATCATTTGTTAACCTCTCTCCTCGCCACTCTAGGACATGGATCTGTCCAGAATGACTGAGAGACTCTTAAGATTAGCTGTGAGTAAAAACTCAACAGGTATAGGAAAATTAATAGAGCCATAGATTGAACTTTTTATGTCTTGAGAACATTTCAGCTCTCTGCTTTCCATTTAATTTGTGTGGGTAGGAATTATGCTTATGTTTCACATCAGGCTTTTATTAATGGGTAACATAAGCATCTTCTCCCATATGTCACTGTCACAGTTTTCGTTCTTTTTGATGCTTGATTTCTTTACCCATTTCTAGGTTCCTAATCACCTCCTGTGGCTGATGTTTTTCTATTGGTTCTTCCACTCGTCCATGAACTTCACCGCTGAGATTCTGCGTTTTGGTGACAGACAGTTTTATAAGGACTGGTGGTAGGTTTGCATGTACTGTATGTGTGGGTCAGAATGTTTTAGGTGTGATGGCTGGTCTGTCCAGCTCAGAGCTACTGCATGCATTGCTATTTGCTTGTGTGTGAATTAGAAGCGATGTATATGCATATAAGTGATGGACTGTGTGCAGGATAATTTTTGTACATAAGGAAGAGTTTGTAAAAATCTGTTCTGTGAAAGTTTAAAGCCCTTTTGGTTTTTACACTCACCTTTCTACGAGATATAAATGATTAAATGTTAGACACGGGGGTTTGTGTATTGCATCCAAGCAAATCACATTAATACCTTATTGTATGGTGGGATAGTTCTATGAAGATTCCTGCTTTTCCTGCAGAACAATACATATTTTTTTATTGTCCACCAACATTAACTGCATTATTTAGACCCTGCTATGTTCAGCACTCTATTTGCTGACTCCTCTTCCAGGAACTCTGAGACAGTGACATATTTTTGGCAGAACTGGAACATCCCTGTACACAAGTGGTGTCTCCGGTGAGTTATGTGCACAGTTACACTTTAAGGAGAGAGCAATGAAATGTATCAGTGTAAACACAGGAGACAAAAAAAAAAACCTTTGTGCAGGGAGTAATAGTTATCAGGGCACATTTATGTATTTGGGAGACTGATTCATCTGGCTGTGACAAAAAAGTGACTTTTATAAATAAATTGTCCATGGACAAGTATATCTTTGCTAACATAAGCTTTCGGATCAAATGCAGAGAGGTTATATTAAATGTGATATAGTATATAAAAGGCTTTTTAAAAAGACACATGCCATATTTGCAGCAGAAGATAAATTAGTACCAAATTCACCACTGTCTGTGACAGCAGATTTTGTGAATTTGTTCTTCTTTTGTGTCCATATGCCCATATATCTATTTATGGCTGCAAGTACCAGTTATAATCATCACTGATTATTCTGCCAATTATTTTCTCCATATTTTAGTAGCACATTAGTATGGTGAGTAGCATCACCATATTCATCATAATGCTAGCTCTGGCTCTAACATGATATTTAGTTTGTTATTACATATGACAAAGTCAAGCAGCAAGCTTTAAAAATAAATTACTCTGCTGACACACGAATCATTACAGTGCTGATCAGTTAGTTGACTGTTTTTTTTAAATCCTTCACTCTGTCTTCTAGCCATTTTTACAAGCCGCTGCTAAGGAGAGGTTTTAGCAAAATGATGAGCCAATCAGCTGTCTTCTTCTTGTCAGCTTTCTTCCATGAGGTAAGCACTGAGACCAATAACCACTTTCAGCGATTAATTACAAACTGCAGGGCAGTCATGGACACTAAGCTCACTAACCTTGTGTCGTCAAACCTCAAACCTATAAACCATCTGTCATATGAATTCTCCTGCGCGCAGTCTCAGGCTGTTTTCTGTTTGTTTCTGCCTCAGTATTTGGTGAGTGTTCCTCTCAGGATGTTCAGACTTTGGGCCTTCGCAGGCATGATGGCTCAGGTAAGACCCAACACGTAACTGATGATAAATGTACAGCACAAACCTTGCACTGGAAAAGTTTCATATTTTTTAGTTTAATATTTACTGTGATAAAGCGCCACGCCACGCCACGTGACGGCACATTATGTTAAAACTAATCACATTTGTCATCTCTTACAATCAGTAAGTGGGTGCTAGGAACATACTGTATTCTACTTGTGAGATGTTGATTGATTTATTGTTGATTATATTCCTGTGGGATATTTGAAAATCTGTGTTTGCCTTGGCTCTTGTATAATTGTCAACATAAATAAGTACCTAAGTGGCATTACAGAGCATGTTTGATGTATTATGGGGAATATGGTTGGACAATAGGCAATATAAGTACTTTTGTTATTTGCTGACTATGTTAGTTTGCTAATTATGTCCGCAGAGTCATACGCCACTAACAAAAAATTTAAAAAACACAACCAACGAAGACTGTAATTAGGCTCTAAAAATTGCAGTCACCCTTTATGTTTATTTAATTACCTTTTCTTTATTGATCCACCAGCTTCCATTAGCCTGGTTTGTTGGATACTTCTTGCGGGGAAACTATGGCAATGCTGCAGTGTGGATATCCATCATCATTGGTCAACCATTTGCTGTCCTGATGTATGTCCATGACTATTATGTCATGAATTACAGACAGGAGGCTGAGTGATACACACACATGCATGTATGCACACACACACGCACACACACACACACACACACACACACAATAAACACAAACACATTTAATGTCATCTTCTACTACTTTGCCTCACGTTTCTTCTTTTTATCTCCCAAGAAAACATAAATACCACAAGTCTACACTGTATACAAATGTATATACAGTATATGAATGAATATATAATGAATACTGTCCTCTGCATGTCAGGAAGAGCCAGTTACTTTGCTGATCATAGCATGTTTACGCTTAGCATTAGCCGTTGTTCCTTCTGCTGGGGAAGCAATATAACATACAAAGAAAAAATATTTGAAGTAGACTGTGTAGAAAAAAAATCTTTCTTGAAACACTACTGTACAGTAACTGAATAAAGTGACATACAACATAGGTTTTTACTCAGGTGAGTTGTCTTCCGGTGCCTTTTTAAGACCTCTGACAGCACAGTGCTGAAATCTTTCTCGAATGGTTTATTTATTGTATTTGGTACTGCAGAAACCAGCAGGATTTTGTGTAGAGGGTTTTTGTTACTTTATATGTTTTTTTCCTATTAGTGGTGGGCAGTTGGGTGACTGTAACTGAATTTTATAAAATGTAAAGCTGACAAATGATTCAAGTGCCTTATCGGAAGTTAGGATGTACATTTGTGAATCACCTGTTTCTTCCGTCCTTTTTGTGAGCCAAAGGGGTCTAATTCTATCTGCATGTACTGTGAGATCAGAACAGAACAAGCAAAAGTGAATGTATGGTATGATAGGATTTTCTCAAAGGATTTTTTTAATCGTGTTTCATTGTCATTTATGACAGCCAGCATTACTGTAAGTCGGTTTGTGTTATACCTGATGTGTCATCCCAGTAATAAAGTACATATCCACATCTGCATATTATATGATCATTTTTCTTGTATATGAGGAAACAGATTGAAAATTGCTGTTTTGGTGTTTTGTGTCAATCTACCATAGTCTTCAGGCAAAACAGGTTTAAATGCAGTGTGTTAATAAAAACATTTCAAGAGTCTATGATTCGTCTGTGATATTCGTCGTGATTATGATACCTGACACACTGAATAACAAAGACTGACAAATATCACTGTGCTTCTGAGCTTCCAAGGGCACAAAATGTGTCTGTGTGCGTATCTACATGTACGTAGCTTTGTCATCCAGATAGGATTGTGACCTGTGTCTTGTCAGGCTGACAGTGAATTAAACACCAAGTCTGAAGCAAATCACAAAATCTGTGTGTGTGTGTGTGTGTGTGTGTGTGCGCCCCGCTCTGTGTGACATTTGATTGAACAATAATTTGTGGGGTTGACAATGTGGATATGATGGGAGACATGGCTTTTGAGTTTGTAGGATACATAATGTAATACAGAATTATCCAGCACCTACAATGTACTTATCAATTAGTTTTTTTTTCCATCCGTCTTTTTTTTTAGTCCCAAAAAGAACTTCAGCCATTATTTGCGTAAAGCAGTTAACACCAGTCTGGGATCTATCCACAGTCTTACTATAAGCAAACACATGGCTGTTTTTTACTGGACTTTGGGAACGATAACCTACCATGCAGTAATGTGGTTATTTATTGTGCAAGTAGCACAAGCCCTGGACTCCGTCACAAACTGAAATGCAATGCACCTGAAGTAATGTTCCTCAGGGCTCATTAAACAGACAGGTGCACAGTTCAACAGTCTCACTCTGCTGAACATAAAAACTCTGAAGTAGTGGATAATGGTGTACAAGGGATGTGGAGGCCAAGTAGTGTGTTTTCTGTCACGTTTCCACTTGCACCTTAATAAGATGAATATGTGTAATTATCCTGAACAAGGGGCTGATTCTTTAAATCTCCTCTTAACGCCCATCATCCTAAAGAGCGCGGCCACCACTGCCAAAAAGTGAGCTTTCCCTGCAGGACAGCTGTAATCCTACATCCAAGCCTCTCACATCCCTGACAAGTGTACCACAAGAGGTACAGTTAAGCACTCTCATCCATCATCAGTATTAATACTGTCCCTGTTCCATGCTTTCACTGTTTTTGTACTTGTACACAAACATGGCTGGCAATGATACAGGTGTCATTTTGGCATTTATCCATACAAACACTCACACAGTACTCACTCTGTCTCCTTATCTCGTCTTTGTCTAATTGTTACTATCACCCCTCAGCCATCCCACGTCTCTCTCCTGACCTGTGTGTCCTCGTCCTGCACCTTCTCTTTGTGCTTGTCCTCTTCAGTAACAGGTTGATCCATGGCTCTTCCCCTGACATCCGTTATTCCGGATCTTTCCAAGGAACGCTGACAGGCCGTGAGTGATGATGATCTTCCACACAGGAAACCAGAAGACACAAACTTGTCTCATTCTGCAAGACTGATCAAGTGTCATTCCAGGGACATGTTACAAAGAGACAGACTCACATCTGAATGCAACATTTAAATAGGGGTGTGTGTATTTACACAGAAGTGCTTGTCTCATACACAAACATGTCCTGCGTAGCAGCTTAAAGACGACAAATGACTGGAATTTAACATATAATTTGGATCTACAAGCGCATACTTTATGTACCTATCGTGATTTTTGTACATTCTGTTCATTTGTCAATATTTTGCTTGTCAACACACAACCACAACATTCAAACCAGCATTTTCTTTATGTCTGCTGCGCGTGACATGTGCTCAAGCCTGTTTGGTAACTGCACGTGTGCGTACGATGTGTGTGCATACTGTGCACGGATATGCACATGCGTGTTATAGCAGAATGTAAACACATTCTATTACTTCCTGTCTGAAGCCCAAACTAAATGGAGAGAGAGGGAGGGAAGCAGACAGACAGAGTCATTGAAACAAAAAAGAGAGATACTAAATGTGAAGTGTCAGGGGGGAAAAGAGGAGACGAAAGACGAGGAAAGGAGCGAGATTTACAACGACGAAGGAAGTAAGATCTTAGGATGTTTGAGGAGTCTAAAAGAAGAAAGCAACCGACACAGTAAAATAACAAGAGGACCCTGTGATACACAGATCTGAAGAAGAGTTTTGACTGCTCCATTCAAGTGGCATGACTCTGGAGTCTGAGGAGAGATATGACTGCAGACCAGGGAGAAATGAAATGAAATCAGCGAAACTACTGATTTATATGGCTATTCAGTGATAACACTGTGGTAAAAAAAACAAAAAACGGCTGAAGCAATCCCTGTTTGGAAAAGATGCAGCTTCACCCTGTTGGATACCACTGACCGTTGGATGAGAATGGATGTTAATGACAGTGACACTTCATCAGAGTCAGACAAGGTCCACAGTTTATCTACTAGTTTCCCTGGTCGCCATTCTCTCTAGAGGTAAGTCACCTCCCAGAGGCTGTGTTGTGGCTGAACACTGTGCAAAACCCCGAACGGGAGGAATTATAAGTCAAAGTGTATATTCAGTAGGCAAAATTATATGGCTCATCCATTCATGAGATTTTCCATGCAAACGTACTTCACGCTCTAGCAGCATCTCCGCAGTATATTACACAATTAGAGTAAATACATGCCTCTCAGAAATGTAAACACACTTGGACTATCACTAATTTTAGAGTCACAGCAGCAAAAATATTTTCCATTTGTCTTGTGCGGTTCTGCGTCAGGCGATAATTTGAAGCAGGACAGCGTGAGAGTCTGTGTACCAGTATCCCATCCTGTCTCTCTCCATTTATAGATACTTCTCTTTCTGTCACACA
This sequence comes from Trinectes maculatus, assembly GCA_016785345.1. NCBI lineage: Eukaryota > Metazoa > Chordata > Actinopteri > Pleuronectiformes > Achiridae > Trinectes > Trinectes maculatus. The sequence goes on along the minus strand of JAFBJQ010040670.1, from coordinate 95,702 downwards.
AGCCAAGGCGTGCACGCACACACACACACGCGCACACACAGGGCTCCCACGCTGCTGGGATTTATTTGGACAGTGTTATTTGTGATCTGCCTCCAGGCCCTCTGCTCTCTTTTCAGTATCATTTTATTGCCATTACATCACCACTGTCTCTGATGTTGGAGGAACAACAACAATACAATGGAAGAAACTGTGATGCATTAGATTAACAGACAACCTGAGGTTGACTCAACCAATCAAATACCAACTAATTCCTTGACCCTTGGTATCTATTTTCATTTAATGGCTTTGCACACAGTTTGCTCAAGGACTACAATAAATCAAGTCAGTTTGTTGTCCTAATGAAACATTTTACTGTATAAAAGACATTTAAATGTGCTTAAGCATCAGGTTTTTCAGGAAAAAAAAAAGAAAAGTTACCTAGAGGTCAGTCAAGTGTGATCCCCAGATGCTTGAAAGCCTATAAAAACAGCTTGTTAAGAGTTTTCATAACACATAACCACAACACATACACTGTTACGTATGTGGAAAGAACCCAAAAGTAGACTTTGAGGATACAAAACTAAAATATTTATTCAAGAAAAGTGCAAGTGCAAATGCGAACACTCTCAAAAATACAAAAGAGAAAATCACTCCTAAAGAGGAAAACGATTGATAAACTAACAAAAAACCTGGGCACTCAGCTCAGGGAAATCCACAGTGAAGCTAGGTAGCAAAACCCAGGACGTGAACAAGGCAAGACACAAGCAAGAGCATGACAAACAACAAACTGGCAACAAGACAAAGGAAGACACAGATTAGATAGACACGGGTTAATGAGACACAGCTGAAGCACATTAGGGCAATCACACAGGCGGGAAACACAACAGACAGGAAGAGCAAGTGACCTGGAACCATAGGAGAGTTACTTTTCAAAATAAGACACAGGAAATGCAAGACAGGACAAGAACACACAGTGACGTTAACTGAGGACATCCACTGAAGACAAGACTGCAGACATGGCCTGAACATGAATATTTAAACTACATGAGTTGAAGAAAACATGGACTTGAAACATAACATGACTTGGTGAAAAAACAAAATTGTTCATCTAAATTAACATTATTGGAACATTTAACATAAGACAAGACTCACATGAATGACAGGACATGACATTTATAGCTGTACCTATAATATAGTATCTGTATTCAGACGATATTATCAAAATATTAATACTATATAGGCTAGAAAAAGAGTTTAGAGACTATCAAGTTATTATAATTCTCCCACGAGATGACATGAATGTAAAAAAAACCTAATAGTGCAGACCTACAAAACTGTTTTGACAATAAACCTCTGAAAAGCACTAAAACACATTACCCGTCCTCGTACTCGTCATTTGTTTCTGAGCACATGAAGTAAATGGTTTAATTCACAATTTCCTTGGAGCAACGTTCATAACACTCGTTAGCGCTGTTAATGATGATGAACTAGTTCCAGTACACAGAATAATATTAGCGAATATTACTGTGAAAACACCCATTTATTTTCTTCAGTGGTCTCAGTGTTCTGTGGCCAGACGGGTCTTGGTAACGCAGATGAATCACATTATTCTTGCCTCACCCTCAGCTGAGCAAGTGATTCTCATTAGCCTCAATAGACTACATTTTTCATCAGTTGGATGATTATTTTGCTGCGAGAGATTAGACGTGAATCATGCGCATACACAACACAATAATGCAGGGTGTCTTAGGCCTTTACAGTGCGGGACTCTCGGGAGCAATTAAACTGCAGTCCAGTCCATGTTAACTGCCTGTCAGTTTGAGTTCACACTCATTTGGACACGGTGAGAAAAAAATGTTTTGAATGAATGTTAGCTGATTTCACACCAGTTTGAATCACTCTGATGGGTGTCACTTATTTGACTTTTTCAGATCATTTCTAGATTCATTCTTCTTACATTTAACCGATGTAGTGAAAGCTAACCAGCAATACAAAACAGCAAAGCCAGTTGTCGTATTATTTTATCATTTAAAAATATGTGTGTAACATTGTCCAAAAATCAGCTGCCATTCTCGCTTTTCTTTTTCCTCTCACATGTCAACACTTCTTTACAGACTCTTCATGTGTGTCTTCGTGTTCCTAATATGGCCAGTGTCCTCTGTCGGAGCTGTGTCACTTGATGTTGAAATATCTAAGGACAAAGAGCAACTCAATATGTTAAATGTATTTCTACTAATAGATTATGTTACATGGTACTGAGATACATGGTAGTCACTGACTGCCCTCTGCTGTCACCCAATGGAGTCAAACTAATGAGCTGATAAGATTTGTTGGTTTTATTGAATCAATGGTAGATTCCTCTATCGCTCACTTTTAAATATTTATTTGTTCATAAAAAAATCTAAAATATATATGAACTATCTGGACTACAAAAGATGAAGCAACTTAAGGGAGACTGTTAAATGGCAAATATCCCAAAACATTCGGCTGTCTTCACAAAGATGATACATTTCATCAAGTTCCAAGGTTTATCCCAATAATCAGACGACTTTCCCATCTGCCTCAGGGATAAATGAATACAGAGACGCCATCTCTGAAATGAGGAGTGAATGAAAGATAATGTTCACTGTGTAGTTAATAATAAAACGCTGTATCTTTTTTTTTGACAGTTTCTTCACCACTTCGGAATCATTATTATACTCGTCATTATAATTTCATCACCATCCTCATCATCAGCATTATGATGGACTCCAATAGTACAGAGGCCTGGGTTTTTATCAATACTTCATTTCCCACCCTGCGTGCAATAGCCAGCCCCACTAATAGGAGTGGCATGGGAGCATACCTTCAAGGACTGGCTCATTTAGATGAAGGACTCTACAATGACTTTTATGGCCTCTGGATTGCTCTGATGGTCGTAAACTCTCTCATTTTTCTGGTGAGACATTTTGGTTGTGTGTTTGTTGTAGAATCTCCTGCTCTTTTGCAACACATATTGACTGATATGTCATGTACCTCTCCCTTACCTCGTGTCTCCCCCGCTTTTCCAGGCAGGCACCGTGCTCAACGTGGTCGCACTCTATGTTTTCTGTTTCCGCACCAAGCAAAAGACCACGTCAGTGATCTACACCATCAACCTGGCTGTGACAGACCTCCTGGTGAATCTCTCTCTGCTCACTCGCATCCTGCTCTACCACAGCGGAGGAGCATGTCTCACCTGCTCCTACCTGCACATATTCAGCTACTTTGTCAACATGTACTGCAGCATCCTGTTTTTGACCTGCATATGTGTCGACCGTTACCTCGCCATTGTGCAGGTGGGGTTTTGGCTGCAGTTTGGTAAAAGACTTGGTTTCAATTATTTGTTGAGACACAGACAGAATCTGTGTTTCGTTGCCTGCAGGTTGAAGCTTCCCGTCGGTGGAGGAACTCCAATGTGGCCAAATGTGTGTGCGCCTTGGTCTGGCTGTTTGCCACTGTGGTCACCTACTCCTTCCTCTCCACTGCTTTCCAGCTCACAGGCTTCTGCCTGTCGAAGCTCCTCTTTCTTACCATCACTGAGTTCTTTCTACCCCTCATCGTCATTGTGGTCTTCACACTGAGGATTCTGTGGGCTCTTGCCGACCGTCGTCTGATGCAGCAGAGCAGGTACACTGACTGCTGGAAGAAAGGGAAGAATTACAAACACCATGGTATTTTAGAGTATCTGTCCTTTATTTTGCCTGAGCTGAGTGTTGAAAATAAAATGTAGGCCTTAAAGTCTGGTTATTTCAAAAGCATGGCAGCTGTGATAGCACTGGTGACTGAAATAGTGTTTTGTCAGGGAGAGGAGAAGGAGAGCTGTCCAGCTGCTGACCACAGTGCTGATCATCTTCACTGTGTGCTTCACACCCTTCCATATTATGCAGGTGAGTGAGCAACAGGTACAACGCACTCTTTTTCTATTTAAAATTATTATGTTTGTGCCTCAAGCTTTTCCTATGAAAAATGTTGTTGTTCAGTGTAGTTGCTGTGTTGTTTTTTCTGTGTGTTGCAGGTGGTTGTGTACTTCTACCCTGACCTGCCTCATCCTGTGATTGTCTACCACTTAACTGTCACTCTCAGCAGTTTGAATAGCTGTATGGATCCTGTTGTGTATTGTTTTGTTACAAATAATTTCAAGGTAAGACTTAAGTCTTCCTTACTCTCTCAACTTTGTACATCCCATTAGTTTTTTCTCCCTACCAAACGATGGATGACTCATCCATCAGTCTTTGCCTGAAGTCACCCACTATGCATCTATTCACTTCGATTTCACTATTAATTAATTGATTTTACTTACTTTTTTCCAAACAGGCCACTATGAGACAACTCTTCCATCGAGCAGAGCCTCAACAGACCAGTGGTGATATCATAAGCATGCAGCACAGCTCCAAGGCCTCAGGAGCAACAGCCAATGTCACCAGTAACAATGTGATCAGGATGACCAAGATTCCCTCTTCACTACAGAGGGACACTGTGGGGAAGAACCATACATGGTAAATCCTCTCTCATATGGGCTGTGGAAACTAACAGCGGGAGAGGCCACAGTCTGATATGTCTGGACTCTACGCTGACCATTGATATCACAGTGAAATGGTGCCAAAAAATTCCACAAGCCTTTCAGTGTTTTATTTTGACCACTACAAGAAACATTTGTAGGAATGATAACCACTATTGTGCAGCAGAGGGCAACATTGCACTCCTGTTCAAAGACCACTACTGTACAGTAATGGCAACTGCTTAAATTGATGAGAAGACCTAAACAGTGGATGTTTGTCTGGATTATATTGTTTTGCTATAAGATTGATTATGTGCTGTTAAATAAACACTTTTTTTGGTTTCATCGTTGGTTATTGTCGCCTCTGTTTGCAGACAACAAACCACCAAATGTATGAATAAATTGATACCATGCATTGATCTGGTTATTTTGTTTTCTCATGAATGTGTCCGAACATCAGTAATATGTCAGTAATATCAGTCTCCAATTCAAATTTGAGGAATTAAATGTGTAAAACAAAAGAAATAAAAGAAGACTTCATTTCCGCTCGTTGGTTCAAATCGTCATCGTCATCATCATTATTACACCTTTTCTGTTGCTACTGAGTAATAACGCTACTGTCAACCATTTGTAGGTGTGCGGCTCGCTGACGTCAGCTTCCATTGACCACGCCCCGCTTTGTTACTGTGGAAACCAGCGAGACTGATGAGAGTGGTAAACCAGATGGTCACTCAGTTAGCTTGCAGCAGTTAACCAGGCTGCCACAGAGTTCTGCCCCGGTGGTTCTTATTGAAAACGTGCACATTGCGGAAGTGGCTCAGCTTTGCATTAAAGGGACTAAAACCTCAGGTACGTCACATCTTTCACTTTAACCAGCTCTAAGGTCTAATCGTTTATTCGCCTGCGTAGCTCGCCAAGATACCTTTAGCCCGCACGTCAGACCCTGGTGAGTGTTAAGTTTACAAGTCATTCAGCGGGTCAAAATGCGTATTTAATCCAATGTGCGTAGTCCCTCGCTCTTTTTGAGTGACTGCTACTAGCCCTTTATTTGCTCAATAGACTCTACACACACATGTCGGGAGTTGAGTTAGCTCAGGTAAGTTAGCGTTAGCGCTACCCCTGAGTAGAGCATGTCCTTACTCGTTTAGCAAGTCCCCGGTTACATTCTTGCAGAGACAGCATACAGTCACACACACCCACACACACACACCCACCCAAAAACAAATTAATTGGTCACTAAGCAAACATAACGACGGAACATTGTTACTTAGTTGTTTTACTTGGTTGTTTTATAGCTCAGTTTTATTTTGGTTTAAAGATTATCTCAAACGTGACCTACTGGTGCGATGCCTGTAAATATTTACCCCACAAACCAGAGACGTATAGAGCGTGGAAAACATGACTGAGGCTATTTACTATGTTATATAGTAAATAGCTATTTAGACTGTACCTACAGCCCCCTCAATACACAACTCACTGTGTTACATTCTATGTATCCATCCAGGTTTACCAACGCGGATGAGATGACCTGTTTCAACTAACAATTGTGCAACAGTTGTAATGCTGTGATAAGGTTTTATTGCTTGGGATGACTTTTGATCACGCCTCTGGTTACTTTATATTGTGCCAGTTTTAGGTGATGTTATCAGATTAAAACATGCACGAATGAATGCCTTCAAAGAAATGTCAAATTGTTAAGGTTGGGCAAAACCACTGCATCACTTGTCACTATAGTCATCAAATGTTGGTTCTGAGTAAGGTCGTAAGTTTAATGTTGATTTAAAATGTATGTGTTTTCCCTCTGCACGGGGCAGCGTTTTTCTAAACCTAAGCTATATTTAGTCTTTGTGGGACCTAACTGCACTGAAACATTTTTACTCATGGGAACCTTCTCGTATTTGGCTCATGTCCACATTATTACAAAAGCAAATATTAAGAAAGTTGTCTCACCTATCATTGGCTGTAGAACAGTGTAAACACCAGTTCAGGTAACTATAAAGGTGGCCTGGTTTTCACATATCGTCTGATAATAATAGTTCTGTTATAGTTCTGGCTGTCTAACCTGTGTCTGTTTTTCTACAGGTTGCTGTGTAACTCAGTGGGTTCCCACAAGCTTTGACACGGACTTGCACTAATGTACACTTAGATGCACATGCACAGACTTCATTTGATCTATCCTGACTTTAATCTTACACAATCCAAATACGTGTGTGACTTCTGACATACACATTGACTAGAAGAGGCAAACAGTTATAGAACCATTCTGTAGCTTATCACAAAAGCACCATAAAGTCTAATAAAAATAATAAAATATATGAATCGTATTATCATATGCATATATAGAAACAATATTCTTATTATCTTGGGGATTCTTGTCATCTCCTCTACTTTTTAATTTGCAATACTTTTGCTAGTAACACATCACCTGCTGAAAGATTTGCGACAGCTCTCTGGATATTTTGGGCTCCTCTTAAGAGTGAGTGATGAAGAGAAGAACTGTCACCATAACGTTCTCTACCGATATTATAACATAGTAAGCTGTAAGTAAGGAAAACAGTTTAAATAAGTGATACGCTGGTATTGGAAAGTAAATAGTTCATCTGAAGTCAAAACAGACTAAAATGGGAGGAAAGGCACAGAGGGCAAGATCTGGCTCCCTGGAGATGACAAACCATGAAGAAGCAGAAGAGAGTGAGAGTGAGAAGGAGGTGGATGAGGAGGGCAGACTTGTGCGGATCCCTTTGCTTCGATGGGTAATGCACGGGGCAGTGATGTTTGGTCGTGAGTTCTGCTACGCCATGGAAACAGCACTCGTGACACCAGTGCTGCTGCAGATAGGTAAGAAGACTCAATAATCACATGTTTGTGTTTTTGTACACAGGTACAGTAATGTACACTACAATATACATATTGTATACATGTAGCAGTTATTAGAACCCTCACACTTAAACTACACAGTTGTATTATGATAGTTACATTAGTGTACCTATATGATGGTTCCAAGCCATTGTTTACTAAAGGTCATACAGTATCTATGCATAGTCTGATGAGTTGTAATTAAGTCTACCACAGTTACCTGAAAAGAAATGATGACAGGAACTCATGAGTTCAATAGCCAGCTGCAACAGCAGTCAGGTATGGGAAACGGCGACGTGGAATATGACAGTCATTGACTTGGACAAGCAGGCTCTCTTAATCTGCCTGGCTGCACCACTGTGTTACGTAACCTCTGTGCCCAGCAGTAGCCAACAGGGGCTATGCATTTAGATGTCAGGTTTGCCACCATTGCAAAAGTGGAACAAAGGCATTTTCCCCCAGCTAGGAATTGCAAGAATGTCTAACACAGCACATTTCACTGTTTTCCTCCCTGTTCACATTATTGTAAGAAAGATTATGTGTTTCAAAAAAAACTTTCAACCAAACCTCAGTCAGGATGTTTTTGAAAACATCAGTTTTTGCTTTGTTTTTGCATTTGGTTCAATGCCCATAATCTCTGTGGACTAAAATGTGGTTTAATTTATACGTAATGATGTGTCAATATGTAAAATGAGTTTTTGTACTTTTTGTGAGCCTAATATCCAACACCAAACCATCAGAGAGGTTTGCAAGTGATTATTAGTAAATTATTTGCCATATAATGAAGGCAAAGAGCGACAACTGACTATTGGGGGCAAAGGATTGTTAGTTTAAAGAAGTCTGCTAGAATATAAAATGGAACACTTATAATTTGGAATGAATCTGCACTACAGATTGATAAACACAGGTGTCTCTTTCTGTCCACTCACTGTTGCATCAGTCTGTGACAACACTTCCTTCCGAAACATCAGCTCAGGCTGAATGAAGCACGACGCAGTTAACTGACACATTAACAGTTTTCTTTTCACCAGCTAAGTTTGCTTTAGTTAGTCTGTACAACACAGTAACTTAGTAACTTAACCAATACTTAACTACATTTACCATTAATGCCTCCCATGACATTTGATGATTTGAACTGTTTACACCCCTGTCACCTGATCATTTCTCAGCCATTCTGAGTTGAAATGGTTCTGTCACTTTAGCTGAGACCAGTGGTCATCATGCAATAGTTGGCAGCACAGGAAACAGATCACTCAGGCCTGTTGGTAGCTGTGGAACATGCTAGAACAAGAAATCAAAATTAGTCAAACAGCTTGCAGCCTGCTATTGCAGGTGAATCTGGCCATGTTTGTAGCTAACTAACAGTTCAGGTCAGGGCTCAGTTGTTTACACGATGAGTGAAATGTCTGCTGGTTTTCGTTACCACCTTTTTAGATAAGTTTTGTGATGCATTAAACCTAGTAGTCTTCCTCTTTCTGTCTTTACGGCTGCATTTTTTGATGTATTGCTCTCATCGATCAATGGGTCTCCACGAAACAAACAAAACCGAGACCCACTCATAAAGGAAATTTTGAATTGTGCTACTTGAAACTGATAGAGGTGATTTCACAACTCCCCTGGCTGGGTAGTGCATGTTCCTGTCTGTTGTAATAGCTCACCTCATTTTATAACATTTTTCCAGATAAGTAAAGGAATATATTTAACAGCACTACTGAACTGTTACAGGATATGTTGTTAGTAACTCTGGGACACTAGAAACCATCCATGTACTGTGTAGAAGGGGAAAAAAAATCCTGACAAGATTGTGCATTACAGACGTATAAATAGTTTGGCCTCAGGATGATGAGTTTTGCACTAGTTTGACAATATGAAACAAACCCTCATGACTAAAGCAAAGGATATTTATACAGATATGTACAGTAGAGGGGTTTCTGAGAAAAATACCAAGTAAAAGAAAAAATAAATATAAACGTTTAACAAACCTCAACAGGATGCAGGGTAACATATGAATATGGAGTATTATATTACCCCATTTAATTTTTCTATTTGCATCAGTATTCTGTTGATTTATAATGCAAATAAAAGTGTCCTACAATATCCTTTTGTACCTATTTTCTTTCTAGGCCTTCCTGAGCAATACTACAGTTTAACCTGGTTCCTTAGTCCCATTTTTGGTCTCGTCCTCACACCCGTGATTGGCTCCACAAGTGACCGATGTACTCTTCGATGGGGCCGAAGAAGACCATTCATTCTGGCCTTGTCTGTGGGTCTGCTGCTGGGGCTGGCACTCTTCTTAAATGGATCATTAATAGGTGAGTTGATGGTTTTAAATGAGATCAGCACTTACGGTACTTAATAACACTCTGGGTTTAATCTTATGCGTCATTTTTGTGGTGTTCTTTCAGGCCTCTCCGTTGGTGATAGACCCAGCAGCCAGCCAATCGGCATCATCCTTACTGTATTAGGTGTGGTGGTGATGGACTTCTGTGCTGATGCCGCTGATGGACCAATTAGAGCTTATCTTCTTGATGTTGCAGACACTGAGGAACAGGATATGGCGCTGAATATTCATGCATTCTCTGCTGGTAAGACATGCACTCAGGAGCATAACCACACATCCTTCAGCACAACACAATTACTACAGACCTGAATAAATATGAGCTGTTGATAGTTTTGTCTTTGTTGCTGTATTTGTCTTTGTTTCCTGACATAATAATCCATAAGTGTCCGTTCCTGTTACTCCAGGACTCGGAGGAGCACTGGGCTACATGTTTGGTGGCCTGGATTGGACTGGCACAGCTCTGGGCCAAGCATTTAAATCACAGGAGCAGGTTCTTTTCCTGTTTGCAAGCATCATCTTTATTGTATCTCTTGTGCTGCACATGCTCAGTATCCCTGAGCGACCTTTCACTCCATCTGGCCAGCTTAAAATCGCGAGAAGTGGCGAGACTGGCAGCCAGTCGTCCTTCAAGCCCACTGGCTACATACCTCCTTTTCTTGAAGTGATTGAAGAAGAAGATGCTTCTGCACAAGAGGACAATGAATCAGATCTGGGGGAAAGGGAAATGGATTTTCTTGCTGTGGAGCGAGTGCGATGTAAAAGTGATTCAGTCTTAGCCATGCCAGATGCTACAATTGAGTTAGATCCTGACCTTCACCCAGATGCACAACTTTTCCTGCCAGAGGTGCATCACCTTCTACCAGAGACACAGGGAGAGTTAGACGATGCTTTCAAGCCATCTGACCACAGTACTGGGTCCTCACCTCCTCTCTGTGGACCATCCCGACTTACTGATATGATGGTCTTAGAGCCAAAATATCCAGTTTTGGACTCACACCAGAGACAGGTAATACCAGCTTCTACAGCTGCAAATGGTGTTTTTGTTGGTTTGATATTATTTTTATGTTTTTATATAACAATATATGGAAGTTTTCAGTGACAGAAAACTTCTGTACTGTACTGTGTTTCAGACATGTAATCTATTTTTTTGTCATTGCCTCTCTCTTGTCCGAATAGGGTGCCAATGGAATCAACACTTGTTTATCTTCGGATCACACCAAAGGCCATGGTCCCAATGAGCCAGGGAACCGCCACTTGAACACCTCAGTTTCATCACGGCCACACCGACACACCTTTTACAGACAGGCACAACTGCATTTTAAAATATTTATGCATTTTTAAATTCTTTTTTGATTAGTCTCTGTCATTCTCATCGATTTTTTTCTGGACATCACAGTTTATTTTGCAAATGTTGTTTTTTTTTTTCTCTGCAGCCTTCCTTTACTTTCTCGTACTATGGGCGAATAGGATCGTATCGCTATCGACTTCGACGGGCAGCACCTTTGAGCCCTCGGCCGATAACTACCTCCCGCAGTCTGAATGATCTGAGTGACCTCAAGCAGCAAGCGGACAGGCGAGAGTTACACCTGTCAGCCAGCAGTCTGTCATCAGAGAGCTCAAGCAGTGATGGAGTGCCAGACAGGGTTGCATCTGTTCGACTGCTCTGGTTGTCCATGTTTAAGGCAAAATAGTTAATTTAAAAATATATATTTTACAATTGCCTTGCTTGAGGGAGGTGTCTCCTGTTGAAGATTAGCCAACCCATTATTTTGTGGAACTCGACTGCTATTTTCAACTGCTCTTCTTGATTTCCTGTCTTATTTGTCTTCTTTAGATGCCAAGGCAGCTTTGGAGATTGTGTGTGTGTCACCTCCTCACATGGTTCTCAATTATATCTGAAGCTGTGTTTTATACCGATTTCATGGGGCAAGTCATTTTCCATGGAGATCCCACGGTAATAAACATCCACTTACACACATGAACAGACATATACAAACATGCACATATGTATGCACGAACACACACACACACACACACACATGGATGTCAATTGGTATTTTATATACCTTGGAAACCACACTGAGAATAAACATGTGAGCATGTACATGCACGGTGTGCCAGACATAGCCACTCATGCAAAGTATAAACACTGTGATATTAGGTTGTTGGTCATTGCTACATCAACACTGTGACACTTATCCCATTTTGTTTAGGCACCGGCCAATTCTACAGAGTTACAAAATTATAGCAGAGGAGTACAGATGGGCTGCTGGGGGCTGGTGGTCTACGCTGCTACTGCTGCTATCTGCTCTGGTAAAATAAAAACACAATTTCCATCTTTAGATTAAGATTCACCTGAGGCACAATTAAACTTTGCAAACCCTTCTCCTGTAACTGTTACTTCTCCACACCCAGCCATCCTCCAGAAGTACCTGGATAATTTTGACCTCAGTATTAAGGTCATCTACATTGTTGGAACTGTGGCATTCACAGCAGGTCAGTAATACAGAATAAACGGATGTCAGCAGAAGAGTGTATTACAATTACAGTATATTTTGAAACAGATGCACGTTGTCTCCTATACACACACACACACACACACACACACACACACACACACACACACACATATATAGATGATGTGACATTTATTTTAGTAAAAATACGTAAACCTTTTATTTCCCTTCTCTTAGGAACTGCATTAATGGCAATCTTCCCTAATGTTTATGTTGCCATGGTGATGATCAGTAGCATGGGCATCATCTCCCTGAGTATCTCCTACTGTCCCTATGCATTACTCGGCCAGTACCATGAAATCAAAGAGGTGCGTATTCTAGTCTTCTCTACACTCCACATTACCATGAAAACTGTCCTACTACACACTCACACACAAAGCTTCCATCTAGTTTTTAATTATCATTTCTCCTTTTAAGCAGATCATCAAAGTATAAGTATATGTTCCTCTCCTCAGTACATTCACCACAGTCCAGAAAACACTCGAAGAGGTTTTGGTATTGACTGCGCTATCTTAACCTGTCAGGTAAGCATTTTCACATTTTATATCCAAACTCCACAAAACATTAAAAATCTTCAACACTCAAACTTGGGTGATTCTTACACAGACAGTACAGATTAGGGTGTGGGTTATGATAATATAATGACTGAATGAAATGCAGTGATGGTCACACTACTTGTCTGAATTTTCAGGTGTATATCAGCCAGATTTTGGTTGCATCTGCTCTGGGAGCTGTGGTGGACGCAGTTGGCAGTGTGCGTGTTATTCCTATAGTGGCCTCTGGAGGCTCCTTCCTTGGTTTCCTTACTGCCTGTTTCCTTGTCATTTATCCTGAGATGGAGGCTAGAAACTCACAGCAGGACCAAGACTTGGTGGATTTGTCTGGAGAATCAGACCAGAGTGGAGGAGGAGCCAGTGACCAGAGATTGGCCCTGCTGAGCCTAACAGACAGAGACAGTCTGAAGAAGCCCGAGAATAACTCGGTTGCCTAAGTAGAAATAATGGCCAAGGTTTAGTACAAGCTGCAGCATGTAAGGATTTTACAAATGCACCTAATTTCCAAAGGGGAAAGATAACAGATATTTAACAGTTTGGTGGGATGGAGTTGGATAGGTGTATTCTTGGAGAAAAGGACTGACAATAAGGAATAACCTGACTGCACTTGTTCCGATGCCACCTACCTCAACCTTAGTACAAATTGTTTGGATGAATACAAATAAGCTGAGTCACAAGACTTTGTTTCTAAGATGCTCCATAAAGGGAAAACAGGACATGAGGAAATATTTTACACTTCTAGTTTTACAGACATTGACTCATTTGTGGCAGGCTGCTGAAATACCACGTAATTGCAACATATTGATTTTATTTTATTTTTTCAACCACTTAAAATATTTTAAAAACTGCATGCAGTGAATTGATTCGTACAGCCTTGCTCACCCACTCACTCAGTCACTCTGGACTGGCGAAAAACAACATATTTGATCTTTGCACAGAGAACTGGGTACATACATCCGCATCAGTGGTCACTAGTGATGCAAGAAAAGACACACGTGGTGTGTCGCATCCGGAGTAATTGTTGTTGCATGAGACGTCACGTGACAGTGATTTGGTCTGAATGTTCAAATTAACTTAGCTCAGGCTACTGAAGCAAACACAATCCTTTATTGTAAAAACATTAGAGAGAAGCACAGAGCACTTTCTGTCTCACATCTTCAACAGTACTGTCACACTAACGCTGCAGAATGACAATGTGTGATACTATTTCGCAGCAGTTATCACTACTTGTGAGCTCTACTTTTACTACTTACAAGCAGGTCATTGTACTGTCATGCAGTTTAAGAATTGCATTACAAGCTTAAACCAGGGGCTTTTACTTGCACGGTCAAAATGTAATTATACTGAAACGTTCTGTCATGGGTCAAGGAAGTGAACTTCATATTAAGTCTTTGTACTGAAAGCATTGCTTTATATAGTGTGCCTTTGTGATCATTTGACAGCTGTAAAATTCTGTCCTGCCGCACAGAAAACATTCATAAGAAAAATGGCTCACACACTGCCAGATAGTCTGCCCAAGCTTATTGTGTGTTAACCATATTTTCTACCACCCTTGAGCATATATTGAGTTTCATAAACTGTATAAGCTACAGACTGATGTACAATCTTAAGTGAAAAACCCAGGCTCTGTTTTGTTTAGGGTCATCTTTAGTAAAACTAAAACATTTGGTGTAAATGGCCAGTTCTGCCTTAAGCTCCCTGATAAGAGCGTTATTTGTTAAATTTTGGAGGTTTGTAATCGCATGGTTTGTAATGCTGTTTATTGATCAGTAGAGAGGACAACATCTATGCAAGGCCACTGATCCCGCTGATCTCCTGCATGCAAACGTGTATCCTGCTGAATATACTACTAAACTGGCTGTCATGCCAGAAGAAAGAATCTTTAGTGGCGTGTCCACTGTCATTTAGAATTTAAAGCCACAAAACCTGATTTACAAGCACAGACTAAGGGAATATTCTCATTCTGTGGATGGGAAAGTGCTGAGATAATCAAATTAATATATGTTTTCATTTATTTGTATATAATGCAAAAACTGGGCAAACATGTTTGCTAACTTCATGCTTCTCTACTGGAGAAGTATTAGAACAGGAAGGGCCTCGCTTGGAATCTACATATACATCACAGCTTTATTTTTCTTGTTTTCTTTTCAAGAACCTGAAACAATAGGTACATAAATCAGTTGCTTTATTTTGGTACAAGGATGAATCTCTGCTGGTTCAAATGTGTTAGAGATATTTTCATTTCACTAAGGTCTGAATGTTCAAAAAACAATGAAAAAAAAGAAAAAGTCTTTGAATTGATCCCTAGTTTGTTTGTAATATTTTGATTTTATACCAATGTTAAGATTTTTTGTCACTGGGGTGTTCCTTTTTTTGTTTCTTTTGCTGTTGTACAGAGTTGTGTACAACAAAATGATGGTATTTTTGTACCAGTTATTTGAAAAAAATGACACTGAATGTCGTCCCAGTTTTATGTGTTTTTATTTAAGAAGAAAGCTGCTGCAAAGCTCTGCTTATAATGCATCACGCACACACACATGTGGAGCAGTGGGCTGCCGTGCAAGGTGCCCAGGGAGTAATTAGGGGTTAGGGTGGTGCAGAGCAGGGTTTGAGCTGGTGACCACTCGCCCCTCTTGGTCTCAAGCTCAGCGCTCTCCACTTTCACCACCTCTCCCCATAAAATTTGCCTTGCCTCGGATTTGAACAGGTGTTGCTGTGTCCACAATGCAGAATACCAACCACTATCCTATCACAGCCATCTATCCTTGATATTTATAATCTGTTATACAGTTTACCACCTTTCACTGCTTTCTTTCTATTACGTAGTATAAGTAAAAAGTAATAATGATTTCTATGTCATGATACAATATTGTCACAAACTCATGATACTGAGGATATTATCCATTCATTACACATAATACATTTATTATACATAACAACCCATTGAAGTTCAGTGTATTTTTATAAAATATAAACTATAAATAATGACTTATTTCACATTTTCTAAATAACTAAAAAAACGTTGTCATTTTGTAGAAAGCTTTTAGTTCCAACACTGGAACAACATAAATGACCTCAAATCAAATTCTACAACCAAAATGATTGTTCCACAAGTACAAGACAATGCAGCTAGACATTTTTAGACAAATGTCAGGACAACAGTTAATGTGGAGGAGAGAATAATGCAACAAAAGCGCATGCATCATTAATTACCAACAACAACAACAACATCCTCCGAGTTAACCCTACCTTCATGACGTAGTACCGCTCCTCTAACGTCATCTTCAGGTCAGTGTGGGTCATTACAAGAAGGAAAATACTGTACAGTATAGATTTTACAGTCATTAAAAAAAAGAGGTTACATTTTGTTTTAGTTTGTAATATTTATTTTGTACAGGTCACATTTACTTAATATATATATATACTTTTGGAGGCATCTTATCATTGGATCACTCACCTCAACGAGCAGGTGAGGTTGTATGGTCGCAGAGAGAAACAGGAAGTGGGCTGACGGGTCAGGGAGGGGAACTCGGGGAGAGGGCGGGGCCAGAGCAGCGTTCAGTCAAAGGCGGTGGAGTGAGTCTGCTGTCAGCTCAGCGGTCATGAAGCGAGAGCAGGGAGAAGGAGCCACGCGGAACCCTGTCCTCAGGTCAGTGATCAGCCCGGACGTTCGCTTTTACTCTGACAGTGACAGTTTCCGAGAGAGCCGCTCTCGCACCTGCAACCAAAACTACTTTACCTGAACGACACATCTTATTCAGTCACCCTGCACGTGCACTTTATTCACTATATGCAAACATTGCTTTTATTTTAAGTCACAGTTAGACACTAATCTTATTTTCACTGAACTATTTACGTTTGAGAGGAGATACAGGAATATTATTTCTAGAATAATGTCATAAATTTGCAAGACAAATACATAAACTAATTCAGTACAGTTATTATTATTATTGTTATTATTATAATATTAATTATATTTTGTGAGATTTTGTGCATCAGAGATTAATGGCAGTCGGGTGGTTTAAGGATAAGAGGCACTTTAATTGGCATTTCTAATTTATTATTATTAAGTTATAACATAAAAAGTAACTTGTTTTTTCCTGAGCTTAACATCACCTCATATTTTCCTCTTTGCATCACTTGCCACCCCTACTTGTGTAGCTGTGTTGTGCTTTTAGGTTCCTCTAATCAAACATAATAGATTCAGGGCTAAAATCATGGTGATTTCCTTATTGCTAATTGCTAGTTGCAAAGTACACTAATGTAATAAAAGTTGGAGACGTCATCATCACTGATTTATGTGTTAGTTGCTTGTCAAGGCTGTGATCAAAGCCCTTTCTATTCCGTCTAATTGCAATTTGTAGGCATGGTCTAGAAATGGCACTGCTTGTTATACTGAGCTCTGCCATCCTCCCATGCTGTGCAAATAATGCATGTAAAATGTTGTGTTGTTATGCATTGATGTGGGACTTTCTCAGTTTTTTTCAAGGATCATATGATGCTGCTCGATATAATGATGATGATGTTGATCATGCCACACTCTTGAACAGCAGCCTGTTGTGGGATATTAATTGGATGTTAGTAAAGTTTGATGCTGATCAGTCCTGCTGAGGGTTATTTATCATTTCATTTTAGAACAATGTCACGCTATTTTACTGTTTTCTTAAATGGTTTAAAGAATTCTTAAAGGTCAAATAAGGAAAAACATATGTATTAAACACCATGTGTTTGTTAGGAGGTCTGATGGTGACCGGGCTGTTTTAAAGACTTTTTTGTCCATGCAGCTTGTTCAGTTTGGCCTAGTTATAGGTCATTTCTGTTTGTCTCCCTCTGTGCATGTGAGCCTAATTTTCCATGAAGACACTGGACAGTCTGGAGCAACAGGGAATGTGATTAAAGCGTTTGCTCTACCCTCAGAGTGAAAACAACCAATGTCTGGAAAGGCTGTAGAAAAAAAGAGTCCATACATAACCACACAACATGGGTCTATAGGAATTGATGTGGAACAATTAGTCAGTGCCAAGTGTTCTACACCAAGTAATGCAACTTCAATCAATGCCACAGTGCATCAGATACAGTCTTTATACTTAGACTCTTTGCAAAGTAATTATTAGAATTAAAATGTCTTGTCAAAGTACTGTGAGTTCTGAAGAGGGATGTGAGGGAAGTTATCTAATGACGCATACGTGTTTTTTATAACTGGTTTTATTATACTTGCTGTTTCTGTAAAATCACGCCTTATAATAGCACATTGTATACGCAGATCTCATTACAACTTTGGGAGGGGCCACAAACGTAATTATGTACGAAAAAAGGAGGATGTGACAAATAGAGCTTTCCTCCCTGGCTCTTCTGTCTGTCTCTTTATATTCTTTGGCTGCAGCCCAGCTGTTCTGAATTAACCCTTGGTTCCAGTTCTGCTGGTTTAACCAGGCCGTGGACAGGTTTCAGTGATGGCGGACCATCTGGCTCCTGCTCTGCTGGAAGCGTGCGTTGTGGTTGGAGCATCTACAGACAAGCTCAAGGAGGTCCAACAGGTATTTACCTTTAAACGTGCCATGAATATAGAAAAAATACATATAAATGTAATATATTTATCATCTTCATTCTTTATTATAACCGGGATATAGTATAGAAGATTTCTGTTTGAGTGGAGTTCTGTCCAAGAACATTCAACGTCTAAACAAAATCTATTAAAATCAATCTATTTCCTATATAGTAAATAGCCTTGATCTGTGTTGACTTTTCTATCATTCATTAATCAATGAATTGACCTCTTATTGCCCATTTAGTCTGTGATCAGTAACGGCGCTCCAGAGAGCCTCCTGTTGGAGCCGGAGGTACTGCATGTCCTGGCACCTCCCTTTGTTAGCAGGCCACAAAACGAGAGCGGCGTGGGAGTGACTTCACACGGGAAGATGCGGCGCTCCTTTCTCAGGAAGAAGAGAGAACAACCTCCTTCAGCGGCTGCATCCCACAGCGAAGGTTTAGTACCCATTTGTTTGGTACACATTCCGGTCTAAGCTTGAACTTTACTGGTTTTATGTAGTTTTATATTGTTTTAAGCAGCTCGTATTTTTGCAGGTGGAGGTGCAGAGGGAAGAAGAGGAAGTGAAGATGTCCGAGTTCCTAAAGATATTGACCTAATGGCTCTGCCTCAGCTTTGCTTCCCAGGTATTTGCTCTTCTGGTTTGAAGTTTGTGTAACAATTTCCTTGGAAAACACAACCGTAACCACTAACACATCATCATATTGTCATAATTGGGCCAATTTGGTTTTCTTTATACGAGGTGGGCTCCAAGTAACCAATGAACAGAGAGATGAACAGTTTCACTTCCTGGTTTTCACTGATGTCTTTGGCAACAAGACCCATGGAGTAGTAATGCAGTGTTACCAACCAATAACGGTACATGTAGTAACATAGCATGGCCTCTATGTGCTGTAATGTAAAATGAAACCAACACTTGCTTCCTGTGTTTTCACAGGATGGGATGTCAAACGTCCACAATGGAGCTGGGCCTTCTAAGGTTTCTAAACTTTTCTCTGCCTTCAGTATCTGTGTCATCTCCAAATATCCTTACTTCACTGCTCTCAAAGACTGTTTGTCATGGTGAGAGTGAGAGCACGAAACCAAACCGCTTGGCTAATGGCAAAGTTTCTTTTACCATACACAACATATACAAAAGCACAATTAATTTTCTGCTAACGTCTCACTTCTGCATCTCTGTTAGTCTGTTACTCCAGCTGAGAACTTGTCGTTTATCAGACATGGAGGAGAGAGTGAAGGAGTTTGCAGCAAGACTCGCACTTATACCTATTCCACCTCCGGGACAACTGCATCTGGTGTGTGTGTGTGTGTGTGTTGATATGCGGCTATAATATGTATATAATATGATGATTAGATTTACAAAACGCATTGCAAGTCAGTTTCCAGGGAAATAATACTAAAATTGTAAACTAATTGCACTCAGTGCCCCTTGACTGTGATAAAGCCGGACAGAACAGCTGTATGTGTGTCTGTTTTCCAGATGTTTACTCTGCGCCCTCTGACAATTGTGTTACCATCCAGAGAAGACAAAGACCACCCAGCTATAGATTTAGACCTCCATCTGCCTTTCCTCTGCTTCAGGCCACAACAGCTACTGCAGGTATAATCCAGCAGGTGGAGTCTTGCATTAAATCCCTATGTGTCTTTCTCTGTTTGTCCACCTAACTGTCCCCCGTCTCTGTAGGTGATATCATGTCTCCTGCAGGAACAGCAGGTGGTGTTATTTTCTGCTGACTGGGCCAGACTCACACTCGTGGCGGAGAGTTTGTTGCATTTTCTTCAAGTCAGTTGAGAATCTATTTCCAAATGAAAGTTAAATCCTTTGAAAAGTGACTGAAACTGAAAAATGTTACAGCACAGCACAGGGAATATGATAATGATCTGATGACGTTTGAATCGTTTGGTTATTAGTGCTGTGTTGTTTTTCCTCAAAACCGATGTTTTAATCTTTCGGTTCATCATTTTTTCATCCCTGCCTCCCTGATCTTACCTTCAGCCTCTGTCATGGCAGCAGCCTTACGTTCCCGTCCTGGCCAGAGGAATGCTGGACTTTCTCATGTCACCAACTGCCTTCCTTATGGGCTGCCATCTTGGCCATTTTGAAGAGGTCGCTGCTGTGAGTACACAGAGACGTTTATGTTCACCAAGTTCAATTTGTTCAATTATTGTTGTTGGTCTAAAATCGAATAATTTGTAATTAATATGTTTTGTTTACGATTTTGACTGACCAGAAGAATAAACAGATAATTATTCGACATGCATTTTACTCTTCATCCAGGAAACGGATGATCTGATCTTGATCAACATCGATAACGGAAGTGTCTCCACGTCTTGTTCTGATACTGTCGACCTTCCCCACATTCCTCCAGCTGCAGCAGACTGCTTCACACAAAGGTACTCGATTATCATTCAGGCGTCAGGAATGAGAAAACACCCGCAGAGGAAGATACTCGAGACGTGATGTGTAGATATGGAGGCCAAGCCGCAGCGGTGTAGTCTGTGTTTGTTTTGCAGGTGTCAGTCGCTGCAGATACATTTCGACTTGGATCAGTGCCACCGATCGAGCTGCCCGGACATCAACGAGCAGCGAGCGCATAGAAGAGCGTGGCAACATAACCTCAACCACGACATCCAGAGGATCGCACTGGAACTCATTGTCAACATATTTAGGTTCTGTGTGTGTTCTTTGTCTACATTTAATGTGGCGCTTCTCCGTATTTACATTTTTTAAAAATATTTACATGTCTGCAATTTCCAGGGATGTCAGCTGTCATCTTAATTACGAACATCGAGTGTTCAACAGTGAAGAGTTCCTGAAAACCCGAGAGCCAGCTGAACAACTCTTTTACAAGAAGGCGAGTATTAAAACTTTGCGTTGTGATAGCGGTGATAAAGACGAATTGCAATACTGGGCCAGGTGCTCATCGTCGAATTCACATCACTGTCTTGCAGGTGTTGGAGACGCACATCTTCCACTCGTTTCTCAAGGACCGCCTCAACAGGAAGATGGACAACTACGCTCGCATGGAGCTCAGCACTCGTTCTGAGATGCAGAAGTAGGATTTTAAATCCATTAAATAATCACAAAGTGGAACCCCTGCTGGAACTCTGTGCTAAAATTCAAATTGTAATTTGTTTTGACACGCTTCATCGCCTTTATTTGCTGAAGCAGCACTTGTAAAATACGCTGCTTCTGTTGTGCGTCCTGAAGAATGAAGGCTATGGTTGAAGTCCCGCGCCGACCCACCATGCAAGAGATTCAAGCCCGCAGGAAGAGCTCAATCGTGGACAGCCGGCTGATTAAACGACAGGCCATGAGCCTTCCTAACTTAGGAGATGACCAGAACAGCTTCCAGAGAAACACACTGCTGACTGGGATCATCATGTCAGACGCTGGTGAAACTGGAGAGGATTCACACCATTTCTTTCACTCGCATATTTTTTTTAACACAAAATGTAACTTTTTCCTCTGTTTTCTTTTGCTTGATTTCTCCTCCCACATCTTCTACCCCATATCGATCCCAAAGCTCTGCGGACTCCTCCAAAGCCTGTAAAGGTTTTTAAACTCCCAGACTTCCCAGCGTCTTTGTCCTTCCATTCTGTTCAAGGTTATTACAGTGAGCTCATCCAGCACCTTGGAAAGGCCATCTTCTCTGTCCAAAACGAGAACTCCACTCTGCTGGCCAGGTTCTCTGCTCACTTTAATTCTCTATGTTCCTCCTGTCATCAGTTCAGGAACAACCCTTATTACATATTTAATACTTCACGCTCAGGTTTTTAAACTTCTCAATTTGTCCTCTTGCCTCCTTAAACAATTTCCCTCTGGAGATTTTACTACTTGCGTGGTTTCATCAACACGGTGTGTTCACGGCGGCTGGATGCTCTGAGTGATTTCCAGAACCTCTACAAGACGGACACCGCCATCTTCCCGCCGCAGCTGGTTACATGGCTGGTGGACTCACTTCACCAAGATGAGAGACAACAAGCTGACAGACGCCCTGAACTCACGAGACTCATCCTCAAGGTCAGTCAGTTCACGAGCTCAGTGTAAAAACTGTTTTGGAAGATGCTGGACACCTTTAATGATGATGAGGTTTAAAAGAATGTGACGACGTTAGGGATCTTTCTCCCCTCGTTTATTAGGTGAAGACAGAGAACGAGAAGCCGTCGGTGCGGCCCGATGACCACGTGAAGAAGTTTGAGCTCCCTCGGAAACACCTGCATCAGGATGAGTTTGTGCGTTGCGTCCAAGAATGTGGGATTGTTAAGGACGTAGCGACCATACACCGTTTATTTGATGCTCTCACTGAGGGTGAGTTGTGTTAAACGTTTAAATACTGAACATCTTATAGAAGTTAGAATCATAATAAAGTTCTATAAATGCTGTGGGACTCTTTCAGGTTCCTAATCCATGATCAAATGTAAATCACCAAGGCATTTCATTTTGTTTCTCTGTCATTTTTTCAAAGCCCTTTGATTAGCTGTGCTCTGCATACAGTCATTAACATCAGTTATGTTCTCCACCAGCACTGAACGACAATTAAATTCATTACAGCAATGGCAGCTGTCCGATAATCTTTTACACTGCTTTATTTAGACCGTTAAGTACAGTCTGTACTGTTTGTACTTTTACACACACACACACACACACACACGCACACGCACACGCACACACACACACACACACACTCGGACAATTTCATAATAATTTTATTGAAAGTAGTGAAACGTTTCATGACTGTCTGCAAGCAAAAAATAGTACTGTAAAACGTGCCATAAGTAAATGGCTTTGAGTTGTTGTTTAGGAAGCAACGCTGTATGGATTGTTGAGAATAATCTGAGATACAGTATGTGACATTGCATGAACATAACCTGTTTATGTACATTTCTGTTTGTATTTAAACATGCCCTTGTATACAATATATTTATCTGCATGCAGCAAGCTGCATAACTTCAGTGTCTGCCTCTCTCTGTGTGTCGTAGGCCAGTCAAAGCAGTTGCACCCTGATCTCTTCAGAGTTTTTTACACCTTCTGGAAGGAGACAGAGGCTGAGGCGCAGGACGTCAACCTGCCCACTCAGGTTATCGACCATCTTGACAATAACGAGTGTGTCTACAAGATGTCAACCTGCGTCAAGACCTCCCATGGCGTTGGTAAAATCGCAATGACGCAGAAACGTTTGTTTTTGCTTACTGAGGGACGAGCGGGCTACCTGGAAATCACAAAATTCCGAGATATACAGGTCAAGTGTCTTCAAACTTTTTCCCGGAATCATGTTTTCTTATTTTGTAAACCCCACTTTTATTTCAACAAATAAATAAATAAATAAATGCTTTGTCTGCGTGCAGGAGGTGAAGATTGCCTCCGCTCCATTTCTGCTCGTCCGTATTCTCTCCCTTTGTATCAAGACCTCCAGCAGGCCTGAGGTGTTTGAAGCCAACCTGAAGACAGAGACTGAACTGTGGAACCTCATGGTCAAAGAGATGTGGGCTGGACGCAAGATGGCTGATCAGCACAAGGTAAAATCTGGAGAAGGAACTGTAATATTTACCTTCAGCAAAATCATTTGTGTATATATAAGTAACGCAGTAAGGCAGTAAGATATATTGAACCACATATACCCACTTGCACTCTGACCTTTGCTCCTTTTATTTTTCTATAGGACCCTCAGTACATCACCCAGGCTCTAACCAACGCCCTGTTAATGGATGCTGTCATGGGCTGTCTGCAGACCCAGAGGTCCATCATTGCTGCCTCAAAGCTGACTTACTTTGACAAGATTAAGCATGAAGGTTGGGGTTCGCCCCTGTTACGCTTCTTGATCTCTTTTCCCTGTCTTTTTATACAAATGTGTCGATGTATCGAAGTTCATTAATTTGTAAATACTAAGTCTGAGTCTTCGTCGCCATTTAAATTTGTGCTTATGTTTATCTTCTGATTGTGTTTGTGATGGTGTCCAGTGCCCATGATGGTGCCAAAAACTACCTCAGAGACTCTTAAGCATAAGATCAACCCCTCACTGGACCTGGCTGAACCTCAGAGTGTACATGCACTGCTATACACCCCAGGTAGTATTTGAGACAATTTGAATAATGTGTATTTTTTTCATGAACAAGAGTTTTTTTTAAAAAATAATACATGTATAGCTATTGAGCCATTTACCATTTATTTTTATGTTTTGTCAGTACTGGAGAAGAGTGTGTCTGATAAATCACACATGAGAAAAGATCAGAGTACTAACATACATCCCATATATGTTGTCATGGTGATGGTCTTTATAGACAATCATCCAGTCCTTTACAGTTCAGAGCATCAAAGCTGTAGTGATAATCGGTTTCTGAATTGAATAAGTGTTTACAAATTGAGCTGCTGCTTGGTCATGTGCCGCGCATAGCGATAATTGACCATATATAGCTGTATGTCTTCTGCAAACTGTTACAAGTCACAAGACACCCACAGTTAAATGGTGTCAAGTTGTCCCAGTGAGCATGGACATCAGTGTAAGGACAAAAATAAGCACAAAGCCAAGACAGAGAGCCTGCTTTACTGGGTATTTTACTGGGTATTTCCATGCCAACAGAAGGGTATTAACTGTGACTGCATCTGTGAGTGCGCGTGTGCTCTTGTATGCTTGTTTAAATGTTTTCATGGAAACAGATGCTCCAGGAAAACCTATCCACATAACCCAATTAGTCTTGTTGTGTGGTGCAGGAGCAGGCAGAATAACAGCAGTGTTGTTCGAGTCTTGTTTGTTTTGCAACTGACCTGGACTGAAGGGACAACTGAGCTAGAAAGAACTCAATAGCATATCATATGATGTATGATGACATACAAAATGCTAATTATCTATGGTCACTGTTATTATTTCTATATATTTATTGCCATTACCCCTGGGGGTATTTATTACTGCAGTGCATGTGTGAAAAGTGACCAAAAACGTTTAGTCTCGTCCCTGCTGAGCAGTGTGTTTCTGCAAAGTTTAGTCAGCTGTCATGATCCACTATTCGCTGCTGTCTCACCCTTTGCTTCGCTGGCTTCAGGTCATTTGACTTGTGATGACTCAGAGCGAGAGATGAACCCGAAGCTGTGGGTGGCTCTCAGCGCGGGCAGAGTGGTTGTATTCGATGCAGCTAGCTGGTCCATGTTGCAGGACTGCATCCAGGTTGGAGAGTTGCAGCTGGTGAGAGCAGGCATGCTGCACTATATTGATAGGAATCATATTCACTTCTACTTTCACATCAAAGCCTATTTAATAGAGCACCAACCACCATCTCACATCTCTTCAGATATGCATTACAAATTACTGTACATAAAAGAAAACAAATGCACCAGTTATTGTATTCTGTTCTATATTGTGTATATTACTAGCTATTCTAATGCCGGTGTCATCTTCTGTGTAGAACTGCATGCTGGGATTGGTCCAGGAGCAGGTCTGGATTGGATCTCAGGACTCTGTCATCTACATCATTGACACTCAGAGCATGTCCTGCAACAAACAGCTGACTGAGCACAGACATGAAGTGACTGGCCTCACGGTGGACACCAAAGATCAAAACTTCGGGTAGAGACATGACTTCGGTTCAGCTGTTAGTTACTACTCATCAGACTGCATTCTTATTAATATGAGTCTGAGTGATTGATTCTGAGCTTTCTCCCTTTTCCAGTCAGCAGACGTACTCCTGCAGCTGCGATGGTACGATCTTGCAGTGGGACTCGGCCAGTCTCAAAGTGAAGCGACAGTTCTGCCTGAGCTGTGACCGTCTTTCCTCCATACAGATCCACGATGGCGCGTTGTGGTGCTGTACGTACAATGTCCTGTTTGAATCCGTAATAACTATGAATAAATGTGTGGCCAGCAGTGTGCTCCCACTTAGGTGAACATACCCACTTCACCCATTAACAAACCAAACCCTCTTCACGTTCCTTCTTGTTACTGTGACACCTTAATCCCTGTGTGGAAATGTCTGAACTAAACCAATGCTGTATACACAGACCTATACAGATCCTGATAATGACGTGTTGAAAATATGTGTGTGTGTGGTGTGTGTGCACATGCGTAGGTTGTGATGACAGCATTGTGGAACTAAAAAAGAGTGGGACACCACAACGAAGGATATTGCTTCCCGCTGACCTACGGAGCGTGCCCAGCAGCTTCATTGTCATTCCCGAGGTGACCTCGCCATCCTAACGTAATGTGTCAATCCATCAAACATGCAAAGCAGCGGCCATTTAATGAGTCAGTCAACCAGCTGATTGTTCACTCAGTGGGTATTTGGTTATTTAGTAAAGCCAGGGTGACAGCTTTATTAAAACGAATGTGTTTGATATTAACAGGGTTTTAACATAGCTGGAGCCATTAGTCACTGCTTCCATTGAATAAAGGAGAGAATAAGATATTACCGGTAGTCATAACCTTCAATGTCCTGAAAAAAACAGTTGCACAAGTTTGACTGTCTGAAGAACAAGAGTGTGTTTGTTCATGATAAAAGTATATACACAATGTGACTACGTGCCTCGTGTGTGTTTGTTCCAGCAAGGTCAGTTGTGGACGGGCTGTGCAGACTCAGGGGAGCTGTGTCTCTGGCACACTAACAACCACAGATGTCCATTGAAAAGAATCTCCCTGCCGTGCAGTTCAGGGGTGACGTGTATGATTCGCGTCAAGGACCAGGTGAGCTAGAATAATAAGTCAGGTTATAAAGTTATCTTGTCAGTGTGTTAGATTAGTATCTGTTTTTTTTCATGCATTTTTTTAAAGCCAAAAATCCAAAAAAGGTTTGGTCCCAACTTTTATTATGTGAATATTTTGAATATGTGAATATTTTAAAACAAAACATGTAAGAATATTACTTTGGGCTGAGGGATGTTATAATGTTTTTCACAGGTTTTCAATAACTAAGAATTAGTTCTTTTTTCGTTTCCCGTGACAACTCTCACTTATACACTGCTACCTTTCCATGATCCCTTCTCCTCGCCACAGATCTGGGTGGGCTGCCGTGGCCAGAGCACAGTCGGAGGTGAGTGCGACGGTCAGGTGAGGAGTCAGGTATTGGTGGTGGACCCTGAGAGCCACACTGTGGTAAAGGAACTGCAGGCTCATTCAGACAGCATCCAGACACTCTGCTCAGCTGAGGATCGCTACGTCCTGAGCGGCTCTGCACGCCGTGATGGCAAGATCGCCATTTGGAAAGTCGAGTAGTGGACAGAGGTTGGTTAATGTGAAGGAAGACAGAAGAGAAAACACTTTAAAGGAGGGATGGAAAGTAGAATGACTCGAGTCTACAAAGAGCAGATCTTTCTCTTCCTCAAAACAAACATTTACATGAAATGTGACAGTGGTCAAGTCAGTGCCTTCTGTGTGTCCTGTTTTAAAAGGTGGATTTAGTCTCGATGTCAACAGGTTTCAGATATTGAAATGCCACAGTGTAATTGTAATCACGTTTTATTCTCAAGCACTGATAATAAATGACATTTTCTGGTATTTTAAGTTGCCTCTTGAAAAATCTTTGGATATTCTCAGACATGAAGCTTTCCATGACATGATTCCATGACATTTAAATGCAAACTCGAAAGTTTAGTAATGCCAAATGAAGAATTAAAAATATTTTATTCTTTTTTATGGACTTGATGTTATAATTTGTCTGAAAATTACTTCTTAGTACAAATACAATGGAGACACAAGCAAGTCTGTGTGAATTATTCAGCTATGACATTCAGTAAAGATTACATCAAAGGATTTAGGCAGAGTTTTTAATATGAATAGAATGTTAATATTAAATGACAGGATCATCTATAAATATATAGATCACCAGGGTTTTCATCATTCTGTTTATGATGGATGGGGGAATGAAGGAGTGCCTCTGGTCTCAGTAGTATAACTCCTGATCCCACCAACCTTAGAGAGAACAAACCATAGATCAATGAGCACTGAATGGATGCAGAGTAGATGTACATTAGAGATGATGCTTGCTTAATGTTGTATTTCAGCTTACTTCCTGGATATCTTCTGACCCCTAATTTCCTGATCTCATCATAGACAAAGATTAAAATACCATATGGAACAGGAACAAACCACCACTGGACCCTGAAGTGAAAACAACATGCAAAATTAGGCTACATCTTTTTAGTGTAAAAATCTAAACGGTATCTCACATCACATTTGTATTCACGGTATTCACAACAACAAACTATTTTTTCTCTCTAATCCACCACGTGAATGAGGCTCTGTGGGCTTTTACCTGATAGGCATGAAGTTGAAGATATTGGGCATTCCAGGGCAGTAGCACAGCAGATTACCAAGCAAGAGCTGGAAGACTATAGCAGACACAAGGACTCGGTTCCTGCACGCAAACAAACACATAAATAACCAAAACACTCAGCTGGAATCGGGTCGCGGTCTAAAACTGATTATTTGATTAATATCCATTTAAATCCACTGTCAAAACAACTAGCTATAAAACATAAGACTCTATCACGTTAGGGCTGAATCTCAACTGACCTGAAGAAGCCTTGCTGGAACACAGACAGACGCCGGGTTTTCCTGATCAGCACATCAGAGATCTGACAGATCTCTATACTGACAAAGAATACAGTGTAGCACGTGTACTCCTGGTACAACCTCTGACTAAATGTCTGCAAGCAGAGGAGAGGACACGCAGGAGGAGCTGTTCAGTTTCTGTGTTACAGATACAAATGTAAACAGTCTCTTAGCCCAGCTAGGTTCTGTAGGTTCTACACTGACCCATTCTTGCCCATAACTGTCCTTCAAATCCTGAATGTGAGTGTTTTCCCATTGAGAACGTAGGCCAATGCACAGGAGTGGGAACCAGCCTTCCTGGGCCATCGCTGCGAAATAATCTGTGAAACCTGCAAAAGACTGGATGGCCCCTAAAATAATAAGAATAATAATAATGAAGGTCAATATTATTTCAATAAATATATGAATCCAGCTCAATGGCTGTGTGATATGATTCTGAATGGACAATCTTAGAATTACTGTCTGTTTTTGTGTACGAGGGTATAAAGAGTAAAAAAAAAATGCTGTTTGTCACAGAAATGGAGAGTCAGGCTTATGTGAAGCAGCAGGGGAGTCGGAATATTGACGCTTACCTATTTGAAAGTATGAGTATACAGCCAGGGCTTCGTTTACCAAGCGATCACGGCGAGGGTTCCTTGGCTTCAGGTGCATGATGTCGCTCTCTGCTTTCTCATAAGCCAGAGAGACAGATGGGAACTACAGGAGACAGAGGAATGGTAAGGGAATAAGGAGGATAGTGATTTCGTTTCCTACATAAGAGTGTCAAGGTGTAAATATAAGCAAACACATAAAACATTCATCATCTGTCAAGACTATAACTGAAATGTTATTGACTGTAAGTAAGCGTTTTATTTATTTTACTTTCTTGCTGAGGTGGCACTAACAATACTGTTACTCACAATGTCCGTGGCCAGTTCGATGAAGAGGATAGTGATGCAGCCCAGAGGAAGAGGCACGCTGACGGTGATGTAGATCAGATACGGAGTCAGCTCGGGAATGTTTTTGGTTAGTGTGTAGGCAATAGACTTCTTCAGGTTGTCAAAGATAAGACGACCTACAGGTAGAAACCAAGACTATGTTTACTATTACTAAATACTGCATATTGGTTATAGAAACTAACAAAATAAAAGTGTCTATTTTGGTCTTGTAACTGCATCCATATTTATGTTTACATCACAGTATTTAATAAAACTAGCGCTGTTTGGAGGAAATGTAATCATGCATCTTTATTCTTATTAAGCCTCACCCTGCTCCACTCCGGTGACAATGGAAGCAAAGTTGTCATCCAACAGGATCATGTCTGCGGCGTTCTTTGCAGCATCTGAACCAGCGATCCCCATGGCAATGCCGATGTCAGCCTTTTTAAGAGCCGGTGAGTCGTTCACACCATCACCGGTTACAGCAACAATAGAGCCCTGGTGGAGATGAAAGATGGAAAGTCCCACTGAATTTTGAATATATATAAATGAATCTCCTCCCTTGGGACCACACCGAAACAGGATGTTTTCCTTACAGCAGGCATACACATGGTTTAGGTGAGTTATCTACTTTTAAATAATTAAATAAATCCAAATAGTCAGGAATTCAGAAGACACAGGCAAAGTAAAATGTGTGTGTGTGTGTGTGTGTGCTTATTTCTGTGCGTATTTACCAGACGCTGACAGCTCTCCACGATAATCAGTTTCTGCTGGGGCGACGTTCTTGCAAACACCATCTCCGGGTGGTTTCTCAGTGCCTCATCCAACTCATCACTGCTCATCTCTTTAAGCTGACCACCACTGATCACGCAAGCACGGGCATCACTGCACAGAGACAGCGCCGTGTCAGACAACGTAAGATGCAATAAGACGGATGCATTCATCTGAATGTAAACCTACATTAAGATGAAATACAATGAAATTAAATGGTAAATTTCCTGATCTGTGATCTCATACCTCTTGTTGACCTGTTCGACAGGTATGCGCTTCCTCTGGGCAATATCTTCCACTGTTTCACTGCCTTCTGAGATGATACCGACATTAGCTGCTATTGCTTTTGCCGTGATAGGATGGTCTCCAGTCACCATGACAACCTGGGGTTTTGAAATGAAAAAGCCAGGAAAATAATCATAACCAAAGTATCCTGTGAAAACTGTGTTTTACAAAATAGTTTACTCATGTTGTTCGCACGTTTCAGAATTCACAACCAGGCCCGCACAAAAACTCTGTGTGTGAACATAGAGCAA
The DNA here is from genome assembly GCA_016785345.1 of Trinectes maculatus. Taxonomy (NCBI): domain Eukaryota; kingdom Metazoa; phylum Chordata; class Actinopteri; order Pleuronectiformes; family Achiridae; genus Trinectes; species Trinectes maculatus. Next base: position 64,627 of record JAFBJQ010040670.1, on the reverse strand, counting down.
TGTGAACACACCCTGATGCCAGCAGTACGACATTTCATCACTGCATCAGGCACAGTGGCCCTCGGGGGGTCAATCATTGAGATGAGACCAGCAAAGCACAATCCTGACGTGGTGAAATTCATCTCATCAGAGTCGAATCGATAACCACGAGGAAACTCTTTCTCATTTAGATAGAGATGACAGAAACCTGAGATGACAGGAACAGATTGTTACATTTAAAAAAAAGTCAACTGTGCATTGCAGTAGTTTGTTAATCTGTTGTTAATCTGCAAAACAAAATGCCAGAACAAATACATTTGCTCACAAAGTCACTATGTTTGAGACAGTGAGTTTATTACCCAGCACTCTCTCTCCCAGTCCTCCCAGGTCCATGTAAGCAGTCTGAAAAGCTTCTTTCCACTGCTCGTCCAGAGGCAGCTCCTGGCCTTTTACCAAGATACTGGAACAACGCTCCAAGATCCGTTCCGGTGCTCCCTTCATCACCAGCAGGTAGCGTAGGTCCAGTGGATCCTCCAGCTCATGAATAGACAGCTGGAGAGAGAGAGAGAGAGAGAGAGAGAGTTTGATGAGTGAATAAAACTAGTTGTTAATCTGAGATGTCCGATGCATGTATGAATCAAGATTATATATTGTAATAACAAACAAAGCTTCTTTCTCTCACTTGGAACTTGTTGGTGGAGTTAAAGGGCACTTCCAGGACTTTCTTGAAGCGATTACGGTATTCCGGGATGTTCCCTATAGTGAGCTCAGTGAACTTCAGCAGGGCCGTCTCTGAAGCATCTCCCACCACAAATCTCTAAGATGTCAAAAGCGTGACACTAAGAACATGTTTTTATCCCCCCTCCCCCAAAAAGACAAAACACCCAGAGCAGCATGTATCTTTTCTCCCCATGACACCACACCAATATCAGCTACCTTAGGAATAGGTATTCCGTCCTGATCAGGTTTGAATGTTGCTCTGTTACACAGGGAAGCCACTCTCGCCAGCGAACGCCATGTCTCTGACGACTGGTCAAAACTTTGGCCTGGAGACCCACATGGTGGAAATGGAAAATAATGTCAATCAATTTTTAAACAGCAACCCACATGTTAATGTATCACAGTATATTAATATCTATATATTATAGCTTACAAGAACAGCAGTGGCTTATTTCAAAGGGGAATGCTTTGAATTAAAACAGACTTTTTATGCTCTTGTTTACCTGACTGATCTTCAGTGGTATCTGCAGCGTGGATGTGGTTGTCAAACCAAAGGTGAGCTACAGTCATCCTGTTCTGGGTCAGGGTACCCGTCTTATCGGAGCAGATCACTGAAGTGGAGCCTAAACACGCACAAGTTAACGTTTACAGGGATCTACAGTACATACCCCCCCTACTTCAGTTTAATAGAGACCAGCCTTCTCAAGATTTCACCACATCATAACAGGCTCTATAATGTTGCTGGTTGACTGACCTAATGTCTCCACAGCCTCCAGGTTCTTCACAACACAGTTCTTCCTGGCAAGTCGTTTAGCAGTCAGAGATAGACATACCTGTTTCCAGAGACACGGGCCGTTACAGACGTACAAAGCAATGTTCATTTGTCTAGACTCTAGACCACATACACTATACTTTACACACAAAGTGAACTTTCAGACAGAAGCCTCGCCAGTTTCTCATCAGAGATGGAGATCCACATTACTCACAGTAACTGTAGCAAGAAGCCCCTCTGGCACATAAGCCACTACGATAGCCATGAAGAAGATCATTGCTTCCAGGAAGGCGTATCCGATGAACATGGCAACCACAAAGAAGGTAAACCCGAAAAAGATTGCGAGACCAGCAATGATATCCACAAAATGCTCAATTTCTATGGCAATCGGTGTCTTCTCATTGCCGACGCCGCTTGCCAAGCTGGCAATCCGACCGATGATGGTACGATCGCCCGTGTTAATGATCACACCGGTGGCTACACCTGAGGTGGACAAGAGATTCTTGTATTCACTCGTCTCCTCAGTGATGAGGTATATTTGACCCAGGCAATGCAAAAGCCTGTGTAGTATGAACTGTACCTTCCAGACAGGTGGTGGAGAAGAAAGCAATGTTCCTGGTCTCCAGTGGATTCTCGTGAGTACATTCTGGACTCCTGGTTTGAGGTTCAGACTCTCCTGTCAAGGATGAGTTGTCCACCTGGGATGCACACACACATACATGGTAGATATAAACACACTCACAGTATATTACTTGCTAAAGAATTAGGGTTTTTGTTGATTCTACCAACTTTGACAACATGTGTTGACATTAAGACACTGAGACGATTCACCCTTTAAACTCTGAGCTTATTGTGTATTTTACCTTGCAGCCGTGACCAGTGATGATACGAATATCGGCAGGAACCCTGTCTCCTCCTTTGATCTCCACCAAATCTCCCACCACCAGCTGGTTAGCATGGATCTGGTTTTTCTTCCCATCACGGATCACAACAGCTTGCTGTTGGAGATTGAAGGTAAGATTGAATAAGGGAAGACTGACAAATAAGGAAAAGACCATGGGAAACATAGTAGTGATGCAAAGGAAAAGGATAAAAATGGCAGTGATTGCTGAGAAATGCCTGGTCTATTAAATTTTTGTAATGTGCAACTTACTTGTGGCACTAAATTCTTGAAGCTGGCAATAATATTGGTACTCTTGAACTCTTGGTAGTATCCGAAGCATCCAGTTACCACAACGACAGAAATAAGGGTGATGGCCAAGTAGAGCTGGAGTCAGAGAGAAAGAAGAGGTACCCATAAAACAAGAACAAGAACAACTAGAAATAGGGAGTTTTAATTACACACCACATTTCAACTTCCTCCTCTGTCTTGCCTCCATCCATTATAATAGATGCAAAGTATGTTTTTGTTCTGTACACTATGGGGGACAAACACTCAGTAACCAAAATGCTAATAATATTCACATTGTCAAAACTGGTGAGGTTTCCTCTCCCAAGTTCAATTCCGAAGGCGATGAAGCAGATGACAGCGGCGACCCACATCAGACACTGCAGCCCTCCAGCCAGCTGCCTGGCAAACTTCACATACTCTGGGGTTCCTTTAGGAGGCTTCAGTTCATTAGGACCATCTCGCTCCAGGACTTGCTGGGCAAAAGTGGAGGTCATACCCTATGGAATGGAGAGAAGAAAAAAAGAGTGAAGGGAAAACTGAAAAACAACTTTCACAGTAAAAAAACAACTTTCAAGAGCAACGATGTGACGCAAAATGAAGCATAATGAAAGAAAGTCGGTCAGTTACCTTGGTAACACTTGTGTTATATCTCATCTCCAGCTCTTCAATTGTTATCTCATGGTCGTCCTGCAGAGGACAGAGGGGACTGTTAACTTATGATAATTTATTCAGAGCTGTTTAATTAACTTTATTTAACCTAATTGTTTCTGCACTATATTCATGTCTGTGCAGGACGTGGTACTTTAACATTGCCATAAAACACTGCTTTTTATTTATAGCAAGCATCCTCCAACTCTGCCTTTATTGCCAAGTAACAGGTCATTACTTACTATATCCATTTCTTTCTTCATGCCCTCCAGTTTCTCCTTTTTCTTCATCTTTTTCTTCTTCTTCTTTTCAATCTCTCCATCCATCTCAAACATATTGTAAGTTTCCTGAACACAGAAAGACATTAAGAGAGATTCACTTAAATGTTTTAGACTTGGATTAATTTTGCCCAGTTTGGCCCTAGTTTGAGACATTTAAGTAAGAGCTTGGCGATACATTGTAATTGAGTGGATTTTTTAAGTTATTCCCTAAATTTACAGAATGACCCTGAGTCACTGAACGAACATAGATAAAATAGCTTTTATAACAAAAACTAAACCTTATACAATACAAACTTTAAATAAATTGCTAGAATATTTGATATAGAGAAATTACATTTGAAATTAATAATATTTGTCAACATTATTAATTTTTATTGTTTAGTGTGCACTGCACAGCAATTCACTGACTTAAGATTTTTTATTGTTTATCTGATTTAGTCCGTGTTTTGGTAAGGTAAAAAGATTAAATCATTTGCCAATTCCCACCACCAATTCTAAAAATCGTAAATAATAATCTAATCTGCTGCGGTTTCCTACCATTTTATTTGTGGTTGCTGGTGTGATAGGAGACCGCTCTCCTAAATCAATGGAGGTCCAGACAACTCGGTCTTTCTTTGCCCCTGAAATTTTGGCTGTGAGTTATGGTCCAGTCCCAATCGTACACCCTGTTCCCTTTCTCGCTCTCTCCCACAGACACACATACATGCGCACAATGGTGTAGGAACAGGAAATATTCTCTGGAAAAGCCTTTTATAACTGAAACTCCCCTTTTTATACACACATGCGCACAAACACACAACTGAACCCTGTAGTTAATTAAATACAACAATTTGCGTAAAGCAACGTAAAGCAATGTCACCCCTAGCAGGTCAGACGCAACAAACTCGTACATGCAAAAACACTCACCTTTTAGTCTAGTGTTTCTCTGGTATCTCTTATCTTTGAGCTGCACGTTTCTACTCTCGATAAACAGATTGGAGGAAGGAGCAATGAAGGTTAAGACAGAACAATGTCGCTGCTACCAGTTTGCATGACATTGTACTACTTCAGCTTACACAAAAAGCTGTTCCCCTACAGGATAATATGGTTGATGGAGTCATTCTATAGGGTTGCAGCAGTGGACCACATTGATAACAGTGGACTATGCTGTTTAACATTAAAAACAATGGAATATTCTATTAGCAACTCATGTAAACATCATATGACAAATTAAATCAATTTTAGACTGAATAAAAAACACAGTACAATAGTGGGATTGTAGGATTTTAGTAGATTTTTGTGTCCTTATGTTCACTCATTGTGTATTAGTATGTCAGTAAATGTGTGGTGTGTGCTTAGGTGGCTTTTGGATCACAGAAAAGGCTTTTGAAGGTTCATCAGCAACCCCGTCTACCTGCTACCAGGATCCTCTGATGACCACCATTACTTCCTATAACTACATCACAATATACACCAGGTACTAGTAATAGTGCATTTCATTTTGAGTCCATTTTATGACAAACTGAAATCCTCTACAGCAGGTCACCCTGTCCTTTAACCTGCACAGAACATGATGAATGTTGGGTAAATAACACCCAGGTGAGATAAGTTGTGTTTTAGAGAGAGTCAATATTGTACTGCGCAGTACACATCTGAGTGACAGTACAATCAAAGTCACGTTATCAGCCTGATTTTATCATCTGTAAGTTTTTTCAGTTTATTGGCAGTGGTGACGTGGGAAGTAAGGAAATAGTGTGGATAATGATAGATAGATAGATAGATAGATAGATAGATAGATAGATAGTTTCCGACCACACGGCCACTGGGGGGCTTCATAACATAACTGTGTGAAATTGTGTTGCAACAAAACCTCACTAGAACGCTTCTACAACGTCACACATTTTTCGAACCAATTACAGCTGCGTGCGCCGGTCACGTGATACACAGTGACGTCACTTCCCTGCGACATCTGCCTGCCAGCCCCATGTGAACAGGCTTCATCAAACTTATCGTTGTTTCACAGGTATGTGCGGCATTAGTGTATGAGAATGAGTCCTGTCTGTATCGTACAGTTGTAAACATAGCTCTGTGTTATAAGAGCAGAGCAGCTGACGCGCTGCCGCTTCACATTGTCTCCCCCTTTACGCGACAAGGTCAGGGTTTAACGTTACGTATAGGAACATCCAGTCTGTGGCCGCCGGTTCCGGCATTGACAGTAGAACACTCAGTCGTAGTTACTGCAACAAAGATATGGATTTTCTTCAATCTAACAATTTATTATTCACTCTGTTCCTGAGACAAGTGCTTGTGTCATTTACTGCATAACCATTTCAACCGTTACGCGTAACATCAGTCCCTGATAAATATCAACAGTGGCAGATGAAAATTGAGTTAAGGATTTGGTAAACACAATGGTCAAAGGTAAGTGTTGTTAGAATAAACTGAGCTAATGACGCTTGTTCCTGAGACAAAGTCTCTTTCACTTTGCCAACAGGCTGGATGTGGGATGCTGGCTGCTGAGCTGTAAGAAACTCTTCTCTACCTGTGGTCACCGTCTTGTCCATTTGACACGATGGCCAGTCGCATCTTGGGCAGATATGCCTCTCTGCTCTACAGAGCCTCCTCTCAGGTTCCATCTGCTGCTGCTGTGACAGCCACCCGCCTGCCTTCAGCTGCTGCGTTTCCTGCAGAGGTGCAGAGGGCTCAAGGCTGGCCAAGGGTCGCAGAGAGGTTAATGTCTGAAGGAAAGACAGTTCCCATGGATTACTCCCCTCCAACCATGCCTGCAATCACCCAGCTGGAGGAGCTGATGTTAAAGGCAGAATTGCCGGAGGACATCTTGTTGGCTTGGGCGGAGCATGGAGGAAACGGTAATCAGGCTGCTGCTGCCCTGTTGAAGTGGACTATGTTGGTGCTAAAAACAAAGGGCAAATATAGTGATCTGATGCAGGATTCAAGGCTACAAAGTATAATGGATACATTATATCGGGAGGTAAGGAAACAAGATGTGGAGGTGTACCAGCCTTCTCATAGTGTATGGTAAATAACATGTGAGCGTTGTGCTTAACTGTGAAGATCAATGACTCATTTTTGTTGTGTTTTTCTTCAGGTGTCTTCAGTGTGGAATGGCAACTTAGTGGCTGCCTTGCGAGCTCTCTGGCTCATGGACATGCCGTCCACTGCACCAGTATATGGTTCTGTTGTGACAGAGGTCCTGTGGCGAGCCCGCAAGCTAACCTACAAGCAGCTGGCCCAGGTGGTCAACTGGGGAGCAAACAGACAGGGACAGCAGAATGCAGAAGTAGTGAAATCTGCAATAAAACAACTAGAACTGCGCTGGACTGAAATCGCGGACACTAAAGCTGTTAGTCTACTAATATCCAAAGGACAACACATCTCGCCTTTACTGATGGACAAATTAGAAGACAAGGTATGAGACTGAATGACATCCATCATCAGTGAACACAGTGTCCCAGTTGAACATTTTAAACTGTATGTACTAGATTAGGTAGTGAACTCAGTGTGAATTAGAGAAATACTTATCAAATAAACAAAGCATCAAATCATTTTGCATCTACAATGAATACGTTTTCCAATTTTTCTATAATCCATGTACCTTAGTGATGTCCTTTTACCTGTGTCTCTTGCAGGCATTGGAGCTTGTGGAGCACTTTTCAGCAGAAGAGATCCGTAAAGTCAGCGTGTCTTTGGCAGCTCAGGGCCGCAGAGCTGTCCCACTGTTGAGAGCTCTCTCCTTTCATCTTCTCAAGAAGCCATCATTAGATTTCACCACACCACTTATAATGGACATGGGCTTTGCTTATGGTACTAACATCTTTTTTTAGTTTTGTAATCATAAATCTTCATGTCTATAATATTTTAAAATACCATTTGATAAATTGAATTTATTGTCTAGTATTGCGTATATAAAAAATGATTTAGACACTGTCTACTGACTAACCTGTAGAACAATGCTAACAGTGTCCTCTTTGTCTTTAATCTCCTGTAGGCAAGTTGAATTACCATAATTCTCAAGTATTTCAGCGAATGGCCTCGGAGTTGCTGCCCAGAGTCCCGGAGCTCAATGCTGCTGATGTCACACGCTATGCCAAATCACTAGCCTTCCTCAAATGGCTTCACATTCCTCTCTTTGAGGCCTTTGCCGAGGTCAGCCGTCCATCTTACACGAATATATTTGGTTTTGAAACATAATGTCGACAAACAAATACTGTATATTTTTTCTTCCTCTGCGTGTGATGTTCTCTTTATGATGACATATTCTCTGTACATTTTTCACCAGCACTATACAGCAAACTGTCAGAAGTACAGTATTCTTCAACTTTCTAATCTGCTCATGGCTTTTGCCAGAATGAACTTCCAGCCCAGCAAAGCAGAAGAGTTTTTCAGCCAGGTACTAATGACATTAATGGCTAAGAGATGGCTTCAAATGGTTCCTCCTACTTCCTTCATTAATCTATTTCCACGTGTTGCCTTTTCTGTCAAGGTTCACCCTGTGTTGGAGGAGTCACTCTCTAGTCTCGAACCCGTCCTGCGGACAGATGTGGTTTGGTCTTTGTGCATATTACAGCAGACCAAGCCCCAATACTTAATTCCTCTCACACAGCAAGACCATATTACCAAATTGTCAGGTAAGACACACAGCTGTGAGTGTGTAGCCTACTTCTGTTTGCACCTGCTCCCTTGAACTAGGAGAGGCTAGGAACTACCGTAATCTGGTTGTGAATTTGATCATTAAACAATATTTTACAAAGCTTGTAGCTATTACCATTATAACACACACAAACACACGAAGTATGTTGGATCCATGGGTTAACACAGTCAGAATCTTCATTTCATTATGCATCAGGGATTCCTGATTTATTTAGGTCATTAGGCCCAGGTGATATCTCTCTCAGGACTTTGTGAGGTCAAGTGCAAAATACCATTCTAATCCAGTAGATGGCAGTGAAGCTAAAGTTGGGATTTGACAGCATCGTTGAACACATTAATTTTCTCCAAAATGTGAAGCATAATAACATTAATTGCTAAAACATTGTTCTTGTCAGTAAGTTGCCAGGGCTAACTTTCTTTTCCTGTTTTTCTTTTTTGCTATAGAGAGCAGCGCAGCTCAGTTGGCAAACAATCAGATGAAGCTCCTCCACATTGCTGCTACTCTCCAGTTAGAGCATCCAGGTTCCTCTGATAAAGGTACTCAACCCCCACTGCTCACGTCATCAGTGGAGGGCCGCATCTCCCCTTTGCAGACCAGTCTGAGAGAGGGATTACAGAGCATGGTGGGGAACAGGGCAGAGGTTCTTCGCACTGGAGTTGACACTGGTTATGGATGGATTATTGGTAAGGGATACAAGATATCTCATACACACAGTGTCAGATCACAAACGCAGTCAGTGCTGTCCATTCCAATAATTAATTCTGCTTTTCAGGATTTACTGAAAGCAATAACAAAATTCAGTTTAAAACTAACTTGCCCCTCTCTAATTAGATGGTGAGCTGGTAGTGGATTGTGACAACAACCCACTTGATTTGACAGCATTGCCTGGTAGGGGAGGAGACCAGGCTTTACCTGAAGGGGTGCGACGGTGAGTCATGGAAGAGGAGTAAGCCACGGCTGATAATTTTGTTTTTCTAGTCTTAAGTATTTGACTTTTTGTTCCTGTCATTTATTGTAGGATCGCTTTCTTGGCTTGGGAGTTTCCCAACTTTGGCTCAAAGAGTAAAGACCTTCTGGGGCGGTTTGTCATGATGAAACGACATCTTCATTTGGCTGGATTTATTACAGCGGAGGTAGGTAGAGACAGGAATTCGAGTAGCCACACTTGTCTGCTATTTTTGTGTATTGATTAATATATTTTTTGCAGAGAACAGCAGAAATCAAATTATTAAATTAGTTAAATGAGCTGTTTGGTTATTGGATCAGATATTTACACACCAAAGCCATCTACTGGATTTTAAAGGCTGTTTTAAATGAGCTGCCTTAGCTGCGTGGCAGAGAAGCAGTGCTGCTGCTGTATCAGGTTAAAGCCATACAAACAATGGTGCTAATACTTTGATAGAGTCACGAGTCAGGAGAATCCAGCTGCAGTCTGTGGAAGCTGTAGTTCTGCTTCATCTAGGCCAGGCCAAGCCCTCTCACTCTAATCTAGAACATCACCTGATCTAATAGCAGCATCACTTTCTGCTCAGATTTGCAGTATTGTGGGATGTAACAACTGGACAACTAAATCAAACAACAGCATTGTTTTTAATGTGTCTATCATTGGATGACAATAATAATGACGTATTTGCTCAATAATCATTTAAAAAAAAATAACCTATAAAAGCCTATGTTTTGTCTTTTTTCAGGTTCCATATTATGAGTGGCTGGAGTTGAAGACAGACTGGCAAAAAGTGGCGTATCTGAAGGATAAAATGCGGAAGGCTATGGCCGAGGACATGGCCAAGTGAACTGGGCAGCCTTGATCAAAATGAGCAGGCTCAACTAAAGTATCCCTTCCCAACTAAATGGGACTACAGGGAATATACACATACATCCATGTTCACACCCAGACCAGAGCAGTACTGCAGAAAATCTCTCATACTTTTTCAGAAAAAAGAAAAAAATCTTGTTCCTATGGCAACACGGGGGGCTTTCCCTGTTTCCATGGTGACAATAAGCAAGAGTTTTAGAGCAAGAGAGACAGAAATAAAGACAACTTTGTCTCGATTGGTAGAAATGATATGAACAAGGTCAAGGCTGACATGTCATACACACGTTGGCCATTTGCAGAATTTAAGCCAAAATGTCATGGTTAATATCAATATGTGAATATATTGGAATAATTTAAGTATCTGTGGATTTGTGTGGAATCATTGTATGACCGAATAAAATCTTTTATTGACATTTTTGTTCCCAGTTTAGTTTTTCATCTAGATGAGATTAATTGTACTGTATGCTTTGTATGATTCCGTGTCAGGATTTGGGGTCATGTGTGTGCTGTTTTGTCAGCGAGCGCAGTGATGCATGATATTGTATTTCGTGTGGTATTCCAACATGATCTTTGCACACCGCTAGCCTATTGACGTGTTTTAATTAATATTTTTAGTTATTATATAAAACGGTATTGCATGTTGCCAAAAATTACCAAAAATATCACAATACGTTACGTTGTCCAAAATGACGTAAAACATCATAGTATAGCATGTCGACAAAAATTACCAAATAAGGCATAGTATGGTATGCCATCAAAAATAGCCAAAAAATGTAATAGTATAGTATGTTATATAGTACATAGTATAATAAGACATTAACAATGTAAAAAAAAACTTAAAATTTTAGAATTTTGTATAAAACGCTGAACACTTTTTTTCAATAAAAAATACATAAAAAATTCAAAAGACTAAGAAAAAAGAAAACAACAAAATAGACAATTTTTTTTAAAAAAAACAACATTGTTGATGATTCTTTTGAAAAAAAAAACAAATCACAAGAATCAAACATCAAATAGAACAAAAAAGTAATTTTTCAGAAAATGACATAAAAGACGAAAAACGTTATAATATACAGTAGTATGTTATCAAAAATTGTACAAAATGTTAATTTTTCATGAAAACTTCACAATTCCGACCAAAATGTCATAGTGTAGTATGTTGTGAAATTTCACAAAAATAAAATTCTTCATGGGAAAGCCAAATATTGGACACAATTTAAATTTTTTATGAAAAAGTCAAAAGCGCAACCAAAATGTCATAGCATCGTATGCTGACAAAAACGTCAATATAATGTCTGGACACAGAAAGAACACAAAAGCAGAGTTGGGATCCAAAAAATAAAACTTTATTTAAAAAAAGGTTGCAAGATGAAACTTGAAAAAAACAAACACTAGCAAAAATACAAAACTAAAAATCATTCCTGAGGAGGAGAACTAATCATCTCAGAACAAACAACAAAGAAAACGTCACGACTCAGCTCAGAAGATAACAATAAACATAGGTACAAAAAAAAAAACAGTTTGTGAACAAGGCAGGGACACAGGCAAGACACAAGCAAGAGCATGACAAACAATGAACTGGCAACGAGACAAAGGAAGACACAGTCTAGATATACACAGGTTAATGAGACACAGCTGAAGCACATTAGGGCAATCACACAGGCGGGAAACACAACAGACAGGAAGAGCAAGTGACCTGGAACCATAGGAGAGTTACTTTTCATAATAAAAACACAAAAAGTGCAAGACAGGACCAAAACAAACAGTGACATCAACATGAAACAGGCATGCTCCACTGAGGACAAGACTGAACATGAATATCTAAACTACATGACTTAATTAAAACATGGACTTGGATTGTAACACGACTTGGCATAAAAAACATGCTAACAACTTCTGTGTGTTAGCGATAGAAGTCCTCCATAAGGGTCTTATCGAGGATGAAGGAGGAGGGCACCCAAGAGCACTCTCTGGTGCGTAGCCCTCCCAACCGGCCCCAGTTTCAGACCACCAGGAGCTTTTTGACGGTATATGCTAGACCTCCATCAGTGACTCGGGGGGGGGGGGGGGGGGGGGGGGGGGGGGGGGGGGTTGTGTTCAAGTTCCTTCCAGAACTTGAACACAAACTGGGGACTTTGGTATGTCTTTGGGAAAACCATGGATTCTGAAAACTATATTACACATGACTTCAGCTGTTTCTTTAGCTGAGGGCAGCTTCGGCAAGGCTATAAAGTGTGCCATCTTGGAAAAGCGGTCCACCACCGTGAGTACGGTGGTGTTACTTTCGGAAGTGGGCAGTCCAGTGATCCATGGAGATCTCGGCTTACAGTGTGCTGGGTACAGGGAGAGGTTGGAGAAGACCGAAGATTTTTGTAGTCAGCCCATACTATAAATGAGGCCACTCTTCCAGTGCCACTTTGAATGCCAGCAGCTCACGGTTACCCACATCATAGTTTTGCTCAGCCTTGTTCAGTTTTCTGGATGCACAGGTGTGCATCTTACCGTCATCAACCAATTTCTGGGAAAGGACCGCCCCTAATCCTTCGTAGGAGGTGTCCACCTCCACCACCAATTGCTTTTCAGTGTCCGGCACTTTCAGGACGGGGCGGAAGTGAACAGCCTCTTCAACTTTTGGAACGCCTCCTCAGCCTGTGTGTTCAACTGGAAAGAAGACTGAGGAGAGGTTAGTGTATGCAGAAGTGCTGCCACGGCACTGAAGTTGGAGATGAACCAACAGTACAAGTTAGCAAATCAGAGGAATTGCTGAACCTTCTTACGAGTATCCGGAACTGGCCACCCTGCAACTGCTTTTACTTTGGCCTAGTCATTTGTATCAGCCCAGGGGCTATGACGAAACCCAGGAACAATACTGACTCGACATGAAACTCACATTTTTCTGCTTTCACATACAAGTTGTGTTTAAGGAGTTGAGACAATACCTTAGCCTTGTTGAAAAACCTCCTTAAGGTCATGATAAAAAAGGGAACCCCCGAGAGCTCTGGTGGTGGAGCTGAGGGTGATGATGAACAGATGAACTGGACAGCTTGGCCCAGCCCAAATGCATGGGTTCCTTCCCCGGACTCAGAGGAGCTGATCAAAGTCGAGAAGGCTGGGCCGCTGAGTTGACCCTGTGGGACAGAAGACCCGTGTGGTGGTGGGCTGATGCTGCTGTGGACCCCTTCTGTCAGTGCTGGTCTTGGATCCGGACATCTACCCTGATAGCTGTGGTGATGAGCGAGTCCAGGTCTTGGGGAAGGTCTAAGGGAGCAAGATAGTCCTTAATAGGGTCCGAAAGACCCTCCAAAAAGGCATCAATGAGAGAGTTCCACCCACTGTCTGTAGCCAGAGTTCTGAATTCAATAGCGTAGTCCAAAACCTCAGGATTCCCCCATACCACCCTCTTTAACACCCTGGCAGCTTCCCGGTGGACTGTGGTCAAATATTTGTTTAGCTATTCCGGGCACTCACACCTGAATCGGTGGACCACTCACAGATGGCCCAAGAGGCTGCTTGGTTGGTTAGATGAGAGATGATAAATGCTACCTTGGAACGTGGCGTGGGAAACACGGTGGGGCTCATTTAAAAATGAAGCTCACATTGGACAAGGAAGGTTCAACACTGTGCAGAATCTCCAGAAAACTCCTCATGGAGTCATGGTGGCATGGGCATAAGCAGTAGTAGCAGAGGGATCTACTCCAGAGGGTGAGGCTGGAGAAGACTTACCGAGTCTTGAATTTGATGACCCAGTTGACATGTGTAGTCATTGAAGCTTGGAATGGCGTGTAGACGAACCTGCTACTCCCTGTTGGATGGTCATACACTCCTCCTCATGGGCGATGCACTCACCACGACAGTTTAGCAGGTCCTGAAGCTGGCTTGATTTAGCTGAGTTCATGAAAAAATGAAATTCAGTTTTATTGGTCATTGTTACAGTACACATATACAGTACACTATACAATGAAATTTGACCTCTGCTTATAACCCATCACACACGTGTGAGCAGTGGGCTACTCAAGTGCCTGAGGAATAGTTGGGGTTAAGGGCCTTACTCAAGGGCCCAGAGTGGTGCCCTTCATGTTTTTGGGCCAGCTCGTTCTGTAACGTCTGGACATGGAAAGAACCCAAAAGTAGACATTGGATTCAAAAAATTAAAATGTTCATTTAAACAAAGGTCGCAGAATGAAACTTGAAAAAAACAAACACAAGCACTAAAAAATACAAAACTAAAAATCACCTCCTAAAAAGCTTGGAAAAAACAAACAACAAAGAAAAACCTAGCGACTCAACCCAAGAAGACAACAATAAACATAGGTAAAAAAACCCCCGAAATTAATAAGGCAGGGACACAAGCAAGAGCATGACAAACAACGAACTGGCAACGAGACAAAGGAAGACGCAGACTAGATATACACAGGGTAATGAGACACAGCTGAAGCACATTAGGGCAATCACACAGGCGGGAAACATAAGAGGCAGGAAGGGCAACAAAAACATCAAGAAAGCAATCAAAACATCATAGTATAGTATGTCACTGACAATTAGACAAAATTTGCATTTTCACAAAAACATCAAAACTGCGACCAAAACGTCATACTATGTAGTATGTTGTCAAAAATTGGACAAAATTTTAGTTTTTAACATTAAACATCAAATATCATTAAAACATAATAAAACTCTATGTAAATGTCATGTGTTTTGTCAAAAGCAACAAAACTCTGGGCAGGCAAAGACTTGAACGCAGAACCTGTGCAACAGGTTGCAGCACTAGCCACTAATGGAGTACTAACCACTGAGCTATTTTGTCTCACGGGAACTTTAGACACTTCAGAAGTGTCACGAAAATGTTGTAGTACAGTATGCCATCAAAAATCACCAAAAACCATATTATCTCATCTGTGAGCTTATTAATAGCTATGTTTGCTACACTCAAATGCAAAGACATTATCCATTGAAGCAACATAATTTCTGCTGAGCTGGCTCTCTAATGGGAAGTTTGGGGTTGTTATGGAAACTATCTTCACTGATGATTTGGCTCAGTGATGCTGCCTTCGTTATCACTTTCTTTTTCCATCTGGTTTTCCTGTAAATGTGATCTATAAAAATAGAGAAAGCAGAACAAGCAAGATTGCTGGAGTGGTGGTGGAGAGGGAGAGCTGAAACAGATGCTTTAGATGCCCTTAGGGATATGTCACCCTGATGAGTCCTGAGGGATACAATCAGAGCAGGAAGCAGAAGGTGCAATTTGCAGAACACGCTTTAAGGTTTAACATTTGCCATGTTGACTACGTTTTTGAGTTTCCCTTTTCCCTGTTAGTTTTGTTTTCCTGGAATCAGTGTCATCTTTTTGATTTATTGTCCTCCCTCTTGTTTTTGCAGTACCCTTACTTTCCTTTAGGGTGAGGGCAGCACTGACGGAGCACTAGAGACCTGCTGACATCATCGCCCAAGATCCAGTCATTGCTTGGCTAGGATAGAAGGAGGTGGGGTGGAGAAAAGGGCGAGAGAGATACGGGGAGGGAGGGAGGGAGGGAAGGAGGAACTGGGTATCGAAAGAGAATACTGCAGCTCTCTCTCAGATTCTACACACACACACACACACACACACACACGCATACACACACATAGACACATAATCAAATGAACTAGATGATGAGGCTAGAAACACACGCCCACAACAGCAGCATCACTGTGCTGCACCACACAGTCAGACCAGCACACACTCCCATGTTTCCCTATTTCTGTCCCTGTCTGTCTCATTCTGCCCCGCACACAAACACACACTCACAGACAGACACGTGCTGCAGAGAGTGAGAGTGAATGTTAGGTTGCTGAGCATCCCCACCTCCACCACCCCTCCCCTTCCCCTGTTTCTCTCTCTTGCTCTCTCACTCTCACTCCCTCTCCCTGTTCACCTTGCCTGTTTCTGGCCGTGTGGTTTATTGTTGCATCAGAGCCAAAGAGAGCCAGCGAGCAGCATGCCGGGGGAGAGCACTCACAGATCCGTCCCTGCTGACAAGCATCCAGAGCAGGGAGCTGAGGAGTCAGGGCTCCCTGGACCAGGTAGGACATCTGGGGCTGGGGATGGAAAGAACGAAGCAGATCGATATCATCAAACATAGATTTGTGTATAACATGGAAAAGCAGGGAAACTTGTTTTAGAGCAAATGGCTTGTGTGAAATAGTTTTGGGCAGAAGGGGATCAAGAAGAGAGGGAGTATGCCGCATACATATACTGTTATTTATGGGATACTGGAATAGACAGATGCTGCTGTAAATGCCATTAAGGTCATCTTAGCCTCTTCTCTAAATTACATGTTATTTTCCCCTCTAGCTCATCCTCTCTAATGCCTCCTCCCCAAAGCTATCAACTCTCTCTGCACCTCTATACACTCTTTATTCCTACATCCCAATAAAACAAATCTAAATCATTTGTGCAAATGCCCTGTCTTTGGCCACTCTAACCCTGGGCCCTTCAACCCTAACTCTCCTCCCGATGCCCATCCGTAAGCCCCAGAGCTGCCCCATCCACATCCACATCTACATCCACATCCACATCCACATCTCTCTATCTGGAGTGGCTCCTCCCTTCCCCCAGCCTCAGCAGCAACATGACACAGCAGCATGGCAGAGCACACACATACAACTGCACAAAAACGAAACCGTCTGTTTTCTGATTTAAATTATAGCAAGTTTTTCCTCTAATTGTGGAATAACTAGTCACCTCCTCCCCGCTGCTGAAAGCAGGTTTTATTTTTCAACTTCTTTAAAGTCATCCTTACCCTGATCTGTTCTTAGGCTAGAAATTATTTTAAGCTTTCCTGGCCTGAATCTTGGCAGAGGAGGGACGAGAGAGACTACTCCGATCCTCTGTACAACTCTGTCACGTCGCTGTGGCAAAAGGAGAGGTTAAAGAAGTGATTGTAAATAATAAGAGGGAGGACAGATGGAGAATATGAAACTGCCGGGATTTCTCTCTTTTGTAAACGGCTCATTCTGGGCAGTAGCTGAAATAAAGGCTCCCTGTCGAGGCTGCAGCTTCTGTGACGCAGCTCCAGTCTGCTCTGCTTGCTGTGGCCTACTTCTGCTACAGTGAGCCTGGTGCTCACTTTCACTGTCTTCCCCCAGAGGAGACTCCTGTGCTGGGCCACACTTTCTGCACCACTGCGTCTGCAGCTAGGACAGAGGCTGACAGCGTAATACATGTTATTATTTAGCTATTATTAGCTATTATTTATATAATATTATTTAGCCTCATGCAGGTTATAGAAGGAAAGGCAGATTAAATGCTTTTAGTACATCAATTGTTTTTCTTTATTATGCTAGGTGGATTTTTTTTTAACCCATTGTAAATATTCATTCTTACTGTACTGGACGTATTGTACATGCAGTGGCTTTTGTGCATGCTTAACTGAGCATCTTTCTGATTGGTGGCAGGTTTTAGTGTCAGAGCCATGACTCAGCACACACACAAATACACCGAGAGCTTGTTATTGGGGCAGTGATCGGGCAGGGCTGCTAAGTGCTGATGCTTGCATCCACCACCATCAGAGACAGGGCAGAAGAGAAGTGAGGGAGGAGAAGCAAAGGAGTTATACTGCTGGCCAAGAGAAAGAAATTAAGCAAGACGTAGGAGATGATCAGCTAGGAAAAGGTTCCGAGAAAAATTCCGAGGTGAGACAAAGAAACAGTTGCAGAACCGAGAGTGCTTTGGTAAGTGATATCTGGTTCCTGGCAGAGGAAATGTGTGTGTGAGGGTGTGTGTGTTTGTGGCTGGCACCAAGCTGAGCCAATTGTGTGTCATGATGGCCAATCAGCATGTGG
This sequence comes from Trinectes maculatus, assembly GCA_016785345.1. NCBI lineage: Eukaryota > Metazoa > Chordata > Actinopteri > Pleuronectiformes > Achiridae > Trinectes > Trinectes maculatus. The sequence continues at coordinate 46,768 of JAFBJQ010040670.1, read as the reverse complement.
ACTGAGGTCACCGTGGCAATGGGCCAGTTAAGAGAAAAAAATGATTGTTCCCTCCCTGTCTGCAGAGAGAGATGCTTACATCACATCCTCGAGGGATGTGTCAGTGAACATATTGTTGTGTCATGTAGTCTATTCAACATGCCAAATTATTAAAGATAACAAAGTAGAGCTGAAACAAATAAATATACAGTTTTCTCTTTTCCCACTATTTGTTTTCGATCCCTTGGTCATACTCAGACACTTTTAAAGTATCCACAGTTTCCCATTATTTTAAGATTTTAATCTTAAACTTCTCCTCATCTGCCATTGATGTTGTTTTATGTTTATTTCTGTGTTTTTCAGACATGACCAGACATCCATCTACTGACTCCACCCCTAGTGACAGTGGCTCTTCTCCTAGTGATAGTGGTTCTAGCCCTTCTCCCAGTACTCCCCAGAAGCTACTCCCATCATGCACCTCTCCATTTGGTCCACGACTATTTCGTGCAACACCAAGCTCATCTGGAACAACAAGGCCACAGCCTGAAGGCTCTGACCATCGCAACACCACCACACCAAGGCTGTCTGGACGGTTAGGTGGTCATGGGCCATGTGGCCGCCATGTCCCTGTCAAAATGGAGAGAATCAAGGTTTGTATTGTCTTTGTATTAGCACATTTGCAATTTTACAACAGATGTTCTACCATTCTTATATGAATGTATGGTGTGCTTTGTCCAGGTCCTGACTGGTTCTGAGGTGGAGAGTGACTACCAAGAGCCACAAACCATTGAAACAAGGGTGGTGATGGGTCAAGAGACACTGCTCAAAACAACAGAGACACAGAAAGGGAAATCCCAGGTTGAGCCATGTGGTCAGACTATCCCATTGCCAGCTATCCCAAGCTTTTCAGATCCTCAGGCACAATCAAAAGAGACCCAACTGGAGACTAGCAAAGATGAAAGCCAATCCCAAAACCCTCAAAATGAGCATGATCAGCATAAGGATGCTGTTCAGCCTCCAACCCCATCCTCCTTAGAGCCTGTCACAACTGATTCCAGTTTGATAGATCAGGTGGAGGGTCAAAACTCTCAAAATGAAGTGCCTTCCCTTTCTCTTTCTGAGCTCTCCTGTCCCCTTGCTTTGTCCTTTTCTGAACCAGCCTACACTGTTGACCCTCTACGAGTGGGCATGCCCTCATCTCTTGACCCTGACCTGTATTATACTGCCCCTTCCACCCCAATCAAGATGTCCTCCCGCTCTTCGCACCTTAAACATCATTCATATCCTGGCACTCCATCCTGCCCACTCTCTCCTAGTTCTCCATCAGACAGTGAAGACCTATGTTCCCCTCTTACCTCTCCTTCCGGCTCTTATATGACAGCAGAGGGAGGCAGCTGGACTTCCTCTTATACATCTTCCACCTCCCCCTCAGCTTCTCCCAATCTCCTCCTCACAGAGGAAGCACAGGAGGCCCCTGCTTGCTTTGTGAGCTCCTTGTCTGAAATTGGAGATGAAGTTGGAGAAGAAAAGGGACAAGTGGGACCAGAACGGGAGGAAGAAAGGGCAGGAGACTTCCCTCTGTACTGTCCTGATGATTTTGTCATGAATTCGCACATTGGTGTGACGGGAAGGGTGATCCTTGAGGAGGAGGAGGCTCTAAAAGGAGAAGAAATTGAGCTTGCCAGAGAAAGTTGCCGTCCATGTTGGGTGACTGAGAATGCATCCTCAGTAAGAAGCAGTAGCAGCCATAGCAGTGACTCTCAGGAGGATGGAGGAGAGTCTGAAGGTTCATTATGCCCACTGGAAGAGGCTGGTTCAGGCAGAATAGAATACTCTAGACCTTCTCAGACAGGTCTGAAACTGCAACTCGAGGCATGTATATCAGAGGAACATTATGGACAGATGGATGACCACTCACAACTACCCTCCACTACCTTGACACCAGGCATGACCATTGCGTCATCTAGCCTTAACTGTGACTCACCTCTTACTCCTCTGGATGTTTTCTGTACTGGGGCATTTGATAGGCTCAGCCCCAGTTCTTTCATTCTCTCCCAGGCAGCCTGTGCTGATGATATGCCAGAGGAGGAAAGGATGATCCCTGCCTCCCTCATCTCATTTCCCCTCCATGCTAGTCTCATCTTTAAGGCTGATTCAATGGAAATTACCCTCTTCCCCACAGAGGAAGATAACGAAATACGAGATGTTCATGAAAGAGATGATGGAAAGGATGTTGATGCATATGCAGCGGGAGAGGAGGAGGCTGATGTTGAAGATGATGATGAAGAAGATGATGAGGAGAATTATGACTATGATTATGCTTATGATGGTGATGCCAATGCTAATGGTACTTCTGACAATGACAATGATGAAAATAATGAAGATGATGGCAGTGATGACCTTGATGAGGAAGGTGAGGAAGCTAAAGTGGAGGTGAAAGTGGTGGAGGAGGAGAAGAAAGAAGAGGAGCTGGAGGATAATGAGGAGGACTGTGATGGCAAAGCAGGAGGAGGACCTATAGATGAGGACAGCTCAGCATCATTCCTTCATTCACTTTCAGAGACATCTATCAATGAGGGCTTGGATGAAGCCTTCTGTTTTCAAGATGATACAGATGACTCCTTAGATTCTGCTTCCTATAATGGGGAAGAAGATGAACATCTATACAGCACTGAGAGGCATGCACAATCACTAGAACCCACACCAATGGATGAACTCAGTCCCACTGAGATAAACTCACAACCTGAGCAGGAGTCAATCACTGCAACAGGTTCAACTGAACCTTTGCATTCACAACTGAGCACAGACAAAGAAGTAGAAAATCTCACAGCCCAAACTCATCTCTCTGAAGCCAATGGTTCCAACCCCACTGACAACAATATAAAGTCCAAACCTTGGGATGAACCTATTCTGTGTGAAAATCTGTCAGAACCTGAGCTAGAATCTACCAGTGGAGTCAGCAAAATAAAATCTGTGTACACCGAAGTCAAACCAGACAAACCAGAGGATCACCAGGAAATATGTTGTCAGCCTGAGTCCTCTAGCAACCTAAACATGTGCGGAAGTGAGATGAAGGATATCTCGGTTTCTTTGAACCCTCCAGAGGAGTCAACTGGCAGCCGACTCATTAACCCTTCCTCCTCTTCTGTTGAAACTCACGCTCTACCTGATCCTGCTGATGAGCTCCCCACATCTTCTTCTTCCCCGTCAACACAGGAGAAAACAGAGTTTATCAGATCAGATCTTGTGGAAGACTTGACTGAGGAAAGTTGTCAGTTGAAAGATACTGATTTGAAACAAAGCAATGATTATTCAAGTGGAAAGTCCGCTGAAGAACCAGAAAGGGACTCTTTTAAATTGCTAATAAAGCCTCGCCATTATCAGCCAGAAAGCCACAGGACTGTTGGAGCAAGTAGACTTGTATTAGCAAAGTCTTTCTGCAGTAAATCTGATGTGCCAAGGGGGGCAGAGGCCATGTGTGGAGAATCTGACATTGAGACTGACCAACACAATGGGAATGTCTCAGCCGAGTCCTTGAGTGTAGAGTGCAGGAATACTGATTCTAGTCAACATTTGAATGTGGCCACTGCCACCAATGACTTGAATAAAGGTGTCCTCTTTCTGTCCTGCTCTAAAGACCCTACTCCCAACCCCAGTAATATTCCTGTTTCTGTCATCTCAGAAGTTGCTGACAATTTGGCACTGACACCTGAACATTGTCCCAGTGACTCCGCCCAAGAGAACCTGAGGGAAAACACTCTAAATACTGATGAGGGGGTGCTGGGAGCTGTTGGATCACCACATTCCCCCAATGCCATTTCACCAAAAAGGGAAAACTCAGAAACAGACTCAAACAGGGAGATAGTTTCTGTGCCTGGGGTGTGGTGTGATGACAAGATGGAGCTCGGACCGGGTCCAGGATTAAGTTCAGCGGCTGAGTTTGGTGTCTGGGGTGCAGGGCCATCTCTGGAAACAAAGTATGAGTTAGAGGCATGTGAGAGTCTGCTCATGTGTGACACAGATGGCCAAAGCACACAGGTGGCTCCCAATGTCAGCAGTGAGGTGTATAAAAATTGTGACAATGATCTGGGATCCCCTGTGGATGAGGAGGATAATAACAGTCTGTGTGGAAAGAGGGCTGACTTGGAAGATGAAGAGCTGATAGAAGAAGCAGTTCCTGAGTCCAACTTGGCCTGTTGGAAGTCGATTGAGGAAATCTCAGAAGCAGGAGGGGGGGAGGATGAAAGCTTTAAATTCCCAGAAGATAATATCAATAACCTTAAACACAATGATGGTGAGAACACAAACACAAAAATACAAGACACTTGGAAGAATTCCAGCAGCAACGATGACTCTGCCTTTGAATGCTTGGAAGAAACTACCTGTGGAAGTTTGAATGCTTTATCAGAGACAGTGAGACCCCAAAGTGATAGCGTCAGTGTTACAGCGTCTGTTTCTAATATTCCACTTGAAGAGATGCCACCTCAGGTTTCAGACACTATTACCAATGAGGAGCAAGAATCAATAGACAGCCCCAAACACCAGACATTAAACACAGAACAGGAAACATCTTCAGATTTCTCAAGCATCTCAGAGTCAACAGATAAAACTCACATGAAACCAGCTGAAACAAACCAATGTTTTGGTTTGACAAAAGGGTTAAGATGTCATTCTGAGTTTCAGACAATCACTTCAGGGAGTATGGAGACATTTTCCTTGCTACATGGATCATTTGGCTCCTTTGCTGCCAAATGTAAATCTAGTGAATCCCGACAAAGTAGAGTTAGTCAAGATATTGTGGAAAAAACTGGTTCTCTGGCAGAACTACAAATTTTAAAGCCTCAGTTTGAAGGAAAAAAAAAACGCAATGTCACTGGCAGACTTCTTCACGAACCAAAGACTAAGGATGATTTCAGAGGCCAGCAACATGTTGAAGATGAGGAAGAAAAAGTAAAGGAATCAGAGAAGGAGAATGGGGAAGAGGGAGATAATGAGAACAAAAAGGGTAGAAAAAACTCTGCTGTACAGAAAAACCCAGAGCACTTTTCATGTCACACCCCTAAAGGGGGACTTTGCACAGATAAGCCAGTTGCTGCAAAGAGTAGCAGAAGAGGGAAGAAGAACCAACATCCCAACAGGGCATCCCAGAGAGGCAGTCCTGCTGACTCTAGCTCTGAATCTGTCGATGATCCAAAGAATGATGATCCATTAAAGGCCCCGGCAGATCAATTGTCAAAAGGAGCCACAGACAACTGTCAAACTTTGACAGATCAAAAGGCAAACAACAAAACATCATCACTGGACTGTCTTCAGGACAGGACACCTGGGTCAAACTCAAAGTCAAAATCAAGTCCACTAATGCAGGTGAACAATCCCAAATCAGATGTTAAAAGTCCTAGCTATGGATACTGCATTTCAACTGCATATACCCCAGAGAACCTGAATGTTGCAGTGGCGTTGAACCAAGAAGTAAAACAGAAACAAGAAGTGCTTGATAACAGAACACTACCAGATAATCACAGAGGAGCCACTGTAGATATCAATGACAACAACATAGATACGGCCCACAGTCTTACCCAGGACACTATATCACATTGTCTGATTCCAGTTCTTTCATCAACATCTTCAGATTCATCCTCATCTCCTCAACCCTGTGGCTCAACAGAGCAAGAGGATGTTCTTTCCACACCAGTGCAGGAATCCCAACCTGTGCCCTCAGCCCGGCACCAGTCTCCATTGTCCTTGCGCCACACCACTCCTACACTTTGCGCTGCCACCCCAACAACACAAACCCCCAGTTCCATTTTTTCCCCCAGTGACAACAACAACCCTCAAGAGGTTGTCCTTTCCACACCAGCTAAATCTTCCACAACTGCCTCTGCACCCTCCACCCTGTCCCAGCCGACCCAGGAATCATTCTTCCCACAGCCAGCGATGCAGGATTCAACATGTGTTCAAAACCCTATTTCCTGTCTTCCACATTCTTTGCCAGATCTCAACAACCAGTCTCACAAACAACCCAATAAAGGTTGCACATTGGGTTTGCAGGACAGAGGCAAAGGTGAGTACAGAACTTGTTGTATGTTAAGTTCAAAGTCAAATGTCTCCTAGTACAATTATGATAAATCAGTGTGTCCTCTGGAAGGTCCCAGTTTAGCTGAGGAGGAGACAGACAGTGATGATGATGGTGGTCGGCCTCAACATCACAGGTCCCAGCCAAAAGGAGGAGTAGGAAAAAGAAATGGATCATCGCAGAGAAAGTCTGGTACGTCTGGTACATCCAGTCAACTGGAAATACAACCTTTCTCTGCCCACCAAATGACCGACAGACAATCAGGATGTCCCATTAACCACAGCCACAAGATTACTGAAGAGATCGACATTTCATTCAAAAACAATTGTGAGTTGTTCCAACGATCTGGGACAGAGAAATTACACTCCTATATTACTTTTAATATGATGATTTGATTGGTACACTTCACTTCACATGTACTTGTGTGTGTGCTGAATATGTGCTTGTATATTTAGGCTCCATCTTGGCTTCCTGTAATGAGTCTGAGAGTGAGGGGTCAGTGCCTGAGCTCGAGGAGCCAGAGCCACTGAGACCATCAGAGCATCAGGTGAGCTGCTGCTTGTGCTGCTTTTATTAAACATTAGTGAAAGAGATTATTAAAATCTGCTACATGTTATATATCACGCTCTTGACAAAGTAATTTAGCAATCAGGATGAAACAGTTCGCTTACAGTTTTCAGTTGACGAAGTTAGTTACGTTCTGGTCTGAAATTGACAATCGTGAATAATTCTAGATACTGACTATTCTAGCCTGGTGTTCTGAACTCATCATAAACGTAATCATAGTTGCTACTGCTGACGCTACAAACCTAAAATACATTACTTCTTGTGTGCGCAAGAGTACAGATGTGCCTGACAACTGCAAAATAGTAATGTAGAACTTTGCTTGAAAAGACACCCTGACGGATTTGACCCGGTAAGTATCAGCAAAAATGCCATATTGTAAAAACTGGCACATTAGCAAAACTGAAATATAAATCAGTCCTGTAAAATAACCATGTAATAACATGTAACCATGTAACTAATTCAGCTTTTCCTTCAGTCTCTCTCCTCTGCAGATGAAGGGCTGAACAGACCGAAACAGAGTCGCAGTGAGAAGAAGGCTCGCAAGGTCAGATCATAGGCTGTGTAAAAATACACCAAGTAGTTAAAGATAAGGACAGTGTCTCAACTCGTGTACATTCAATACACTCATATATATATTCACTGGTGTTGGCTGAATTTGTTCTCCTGTTTGTGCCTTCTTTTGTAATGGAAATAACATGCCCCATCTTTTTGCACTCAAGTTGTTGACTTTGTTAAGTGCGTCACACAGAGACACAGCAGCTGTTGAAGCCTGAAAATGAAAGAAAACAGTACTTAATTGTTTATGTAGGTTATTTCTGCAGTAGTCAATTTGTTCTTCTCTGCCTTGCTTCCTCCCCTGTGTGTTTACAGGCCATGTCTAAACTGGGTCTGAAGCCAGTCCATGGTGTGACCAGAATCACCATCAGGAAGTCCAAGAGTATCTTGTTTGTCATCAGCAGACCAGATGTTTTCAAAAGCCCTGCATCAGACATTTATATTGTATTTGGAGAAGCAAAGGTAAGTTTCTTTCTTTCTTTCTTTCTTTCTTTCTTTCTTTCTTTCTTTCTTTCTTTCTTTCTTTCTTTCTTTCTTTCTTTCTTTCTTCATTATTTACTTTATTTCTCATCTCCTCTCCTCTCAGATTGAGGACCTATCACAGCAGGCCCACAAGGCAGCTGCAGAAAAATTCAAGGTGCCTGTGACCTCCTCTCCCTTGGTCCCACCGGTCCCACCTAGTCTTACCATTAAGGAAGAGAGCGAAGAGGAGGAAGAGGAGGTACTATAACCCCCGACACACTCGTTTCGCACTCATTTCAGAACAATAGTTTGTAAATCTCTTTCTGTCCTTCATCTCTCTGTCTTGGTTTCTTTCTTTAAATGCGCCAGGTGGATGAGGGGGGTCTTGAGCAGAGAGACATTGAGCTGGTGATGGCTCAGGCCAACGTGTCACGAGCCAAAGCTGTCCGTGCACTCAAACACAACAAGAATGACATCGTGAACGCTATCATGGTGAGGAGGAAGAAAGGGCGGGGAGTACATTGACAAGGAGGTGGGTGGGGGTGAGGGGATGGGGTGTGCAAGAGAATGAGCAAAGAGTGCGGAAAGTATTATAGTAGTATAAGTACTCTCCTATTTTTTGGGGCCCCTGTCAGTCAGGGACCCTTGGAATCGTCCTAACTTTTCCCCTCAATATGGCGCCACTGCTGCCAAGCAACTCAACAGCCTCACTTTAGGTCAATATTGTATGCCCAGTAGGTGGCAGCAATAACAAACTCTGTGATAACAGCTGCAGTTGTTTAAGATAGCTGGTACGGTTTGATAGAGGAAATGTTTTTAATCATTTGAATTTTTATTTAATCACAATTTTCTGTGTCAAAACTTAAATCTTTTTTCTTCTTTCTTTAAATTTTTCTTTTTCCTTTCCATCTAGGAGCTGACTATGTGAGTGGAGGACAATTTGAATCCCCTTCTTCCAGCCTATAAAGCCTAAATGCCACTGACACTTCTGTATTGCTGCTACTGTATGTTGCATCCCCAATATCTGCTAAATAAAGTCTGCTCCAATGTAGGCTCTGACTGCAGCGTTAAACTGATTTTACTAAAAAAGAATCTGGACTTTTCAGATTTTTCTCTCAAGTTTCGAAATTCTTTGGCCAATGTTCAAAATCCAGAGGCAGCTGTTTAGGAAAGTTTTATGAACTAGAGCATGGCACTTTTGTTGCTGCAAGAGGATAAGTGTTTTCAAGCATTAACAGCTCAAAAAGACACCAACGCTTTTGTTTCATCAACTTATTTAAGTACATGTGAATATACAGTTTAGATGCAATTTATATAGTAACAGATTAAAGCATTAATGTGCAAAGCTTGTTGTGGCTGCAGTCCAAGCATAGAGGGGGTGAAATATAGGCAAGGATTATTAACTTATATTGTGGTTGTGATGTTTCACTGACGAAACACTGCTAACAGGCTGAACTGTCAAAATTACTGTGACACATAAATTGTTTTAATGTTTTAGAGAGAGTCTGCAGATATTAAAGAAAGATTTTGATTCTGCTTTATCGACTTTTTAGAGGCAGAAAATTTATTCCACTCTCACAAACGTTTGTATCTTTAATACAAACATTGAAATAGTGTTAATTTCGTCAGACGAGACAAGACGACAAGCCTCTAAGATAAAGATGTAGCACCACAGTTCTTGTAGCAGCCAGCTAGCTCAGTGCTACAGGAGACCCGGGTTCGAATCCTGGCAGGTTTACAGAGCCCACCTACCCGGTGTTTTTTTGTGTGCAAACAGAGTTTATTAAATATATAATATCAAAATGTATCGTATCGCTCTCGCTCCTGCTTGCCATAGCATTGTTTGTACTTACCAGGATGCGAACCCCGGTCTCCTGCAGTGGCATCAGTGTCTTTACACTGAGCTATCTGGCTGCTAGAACTGTAGTACTACACACTCCGAAACAATCAGAACCCCTATAAATGCCTATATTGTCTATTTTATCAAATGCCATAGGAGGGCTTTGTCACTATTAAACAAAATTATTTTTGACACAATTCACACAGTTTCTCACACATTAGTTTCAATACAAAGATGCCCGTACAGATGCCAAATACATTTCTGACAATCTATCAACTTTATAGTACATGAGTGATTCGAGTACACAAACAATTCAGTGACGACAAGTATTGGCAAAAAACATGAACGCGTACCAAGCATGTTGAGTCATTATCTTTACATGACAAGCTATATTTTATCATGGAAATGTGAGATCCCTGCATTTAAACTACAGTAAGTCCTTATTCTTACACAGATATAAATGTGAAGCTATGTTACAAGTTAGTGTGTGAAAATAAAAAGGACTGGAATTAATGAATGAAATATTGTCACAGGTAATGTGAAGGACCATCAAATCAAGATTATGCAATCCACAGTATAATAATAGTATCCATAGTCAGTAGATATAACGATGGCAGTGTAAACCGAAGCACTTATTTCCCATTTAAAACATACACATCGTGTGTTCATCTTTTCAAAACCACACCAGTTTATATCATGGGTATCTACTGGACAAGAATGAATGCTGTCCTGAGTATTCCCCACAGCAGTGCAGGTATTTACCATCCTTGTAAACATCATTAGGAAGTAGTTTTAGGTGGGAGAACGTTGTTTTCAAAGTGTCCCTGGTTGGTAATATTTCCAGCTGGGAAATATCTTGCTACCACGAAGGAGGAACCATCTGATGCAGTGGCCTTACCAACACCAAGCTCTTTACTGCTCTTCCACACCATTGCTGTGAAATGTCCTGGGTGAACAGTACAAAGAGAAATAAATGTAAAGAATGTAGAGAAGGAAAGGAAGTTAGAGAGAAAAAGATAAAGTTTGGATTCACTAAGTGCTCATAGACTTAACTTCCTCTAAATATTTACAGACTAAGGAATTTTAATTTGTCTTTTACTCATCAACATCAAACCTCTTTCTCCCTCTACACTTTATTTTCTTTCTCTTTGAGGCAACTTTACACGACTCAGTGTGAATCACTGTGATGAGCTACATCAAGTGATCTTCCCTACTATGATGAATATGATCAAGTTAAACACACGGAATGCACACTGGACTGGACTGGAGGTGGTGGGTTCCTGAATGTAGGAATTGGGGAAGACTGGGAACCCGTGGGTCCCTAGCAGCCACTCGCTAATCATAAGAGATGACAAAAGGGGCAGAATATGATTTGTTGTAATGTAATATGATGTGGCCATAATGCGTCTAGTTTGTTTCCCAGCTACCATTAAACAACAGAAGAAGTACGGAAAACTAGGAATAACATGTGTAGGACTGTATTCTTCATGAATGGTTACAACTGGTGCAACTGATGAATTCAAACGTAATTTTCCTTAGACAGCTACTTGAACTGATTATCGTATTTTAAAAAAACTTTATTTTACAATGGACAAATAGATTTATCAAATTGTTTCATATCTAAATTAGTTAATGATTTTACGTATATAAGCCTTATGGTATATTTTATATTATTGTGAAATTTTTAAAAGATATGGTGCATAATTTGTTGTTACTTTACTGTAGGTCAAAGAAAAGAAAGAAAAGACAGAAAGACAGACAGACAGACAACCAGACAGACAGACAGACTCCTGTGAATCTCACCAGTGCCAGAGGAGAATCCAGGGCGGTTAAAATTGTACTGTTTCACCTCATCATACCAGCGGTCTACAACATCCTTCCCTGCACAAAAGAAGTGCAACCTCAGTTTAAAGGTTAATTAAACCAAACATGCATGTTGTGTGACCCCAATGCAAGATCACTGCATCCTGCAGCTGCCCTTCTTTCACCCAATGCAACACTTTAAGTGATGTTTTATTAGTCACATAGTCATGTGCTGACATTTTTCTGGAGTGAGTCACTGTGTCTGAGGATGCAAACACGGTGTGGCCTAGACAGGAAATAGATCCCAGCTGTTCACTTGCAGGGTGGGAAAACCAGAAAAAGACATCTTTAAAACCCAGAGACTCGTTTCATATCTTTTGAGGATTGTGTTTTATTATTATGGCTATTATTATTACTTGGTGCATGGGATCAAATAGTTTAACTACTAAGTATGTGACCATATACACACACTTACATTCACACGGTGTATGAATTTGTAAAATTTTGTGGCATTTCAATGCATTTTCATTACATTTCTTGTTTTTTTGTTTTTTTTTACAATTTTGGGCCCCATTTGTAATTTTTTGCCATTTTTTTTCCTCGTTCGTCATCGGTCTGTATTTTGGGCCATTATTGGTTCTACCAGGAAATTATGTTTCTGCAGTTTTATCAACATACTTTTGCTATGTCTCATGAACTCATGCTATTTTATGGCATTTTTATGACAAGTACATTTTTATGACATTTTGATTTTACTTTTTTTTTTACCTACCAGGAAATTATGTTTACTTGTATACTTACATACCTGATTGGTCATAGGATGCCCATGCCAGGTTCTCTCCACAGCTCCCCCTAGTGGACTCTGCACTGTGTTTCAGGATTCTTGTGCTGGCCAGACTTTGAGCATAACTGAGAGCAGAGACAAAGAAAGTTGTGGCTAGCCAACTTAAACTGTCTCTTGCACATTGAATCCTGCTGCAAGCTTTTTTTTTTTTAACTTTATAAAATGAGTGGTACATAACAGCTCAACACATGGCCTTCCCTGAAGCCTTTTTAATAAGCTTTCCATCCATTTTGTGACAATATTTTATTACGCAATTACTGTTGCTCTTGCACCATCAAACATGCAGAGGGAAGTGGACAAAACGATTGAAACATTTTGCAAGATAGTTGCCTCTTAGTTTATTTAGAATAAATATTACAGATAGTCTGTGAATTAAAGTTTTAGTTCCATTAAAACTTTATTTGAATCAAATTCCATTATAGCAGCGACTACTGCAGAGGAACTGTTGACCCTCACAACTAAAACGAACCAAAGATACTTTATAGTTTTGGATATTGCTACATTTGTTTATAGTTTGTATAGTTGTACAGCCTAGTCTGTAGCTGCCACCGATGGCTGCTACAGTATGTGTGCTTCCTATATAATCAGTCTGTCTGTGCATTAACTCACCCTGCAGCCTCTCTGCTCAGCTTCTTGCTCAGCTTGAGTGGAGGGGCCTGGTGCTTCTTCCTGTACTCATTATGGCACTGCAGAACCTCGTCAGCAAACTGCTTTGAGGCTGAGTGACAGACAGGACAGACAGACAGAAGGGTCAGACAGCCAGAGAGGGGAGACAGAGAGAGAAGTCTGACTTAGGAGACATGGTGACGCAACATGAAGAATTGTGACCGCATGGTACAAAGTCAAGCTGATATCTGAGTGTGAGTCACATCACTTACAGATCACTAATCTGACCCAGTGCAGAGAGCATCACCACCCCCACCCCCACCCCCCCACCCCCCCACCATCACCCACTCGCCTGGTGCCTATCACTCACTGGGCTTTTCATAAGTCCTGCAAACTCTCGAGGGTTTGCACACAATAGGCACATTGAAATAGCTGCACAGAGACCGTACAAATACCAGTGCTGCCTGCCAGCATTCACTACAGGATGATGCTTAACAAATATCTGCAGTTGAAAAGTATTAGTTTCTTACAGGAAACACTGTTACCAAGGAAGAGACAGAAACAAAACAAAAAAAAGCGACAAAAAACAAAACTACGTCCCTTATTTATAGTTACCAGAGCTTACAAACGCACACAGTAAACACTAAGTGAGTACTGAAACGTACACACACACAGTTTCACTGCCAGCAAAACGTTTCAGCAGAGTTCAAATCCCCTGAGCAGCACAGTTTCCACTTACCTGACTTCCCCATGGTGCAGACACAGGAAGCCTCTGAGTGCGGCGAGAAGCAGGCTTGAGCGAAAGCTGTCTTGTTTTCTGTTCCTGCCTCTTTGGCTTTGCTTCGCTTCTCCTTGGCTTGCCTCTTCTCCCCGCCTGTTTGTCTTGGTAACGCTGATTACCTGGAACAGCCTCTAATGGACGCTCTATAATGGACTGCTCCTTCAGTTCCTCCAACTCCACTTTCAACTCGGAGAAGTTGTGCAAGTTCCCCCTTGGCTATTTATCAGGATTAGATTATAGCAATAAACCCTCTTCTCTCACACGTCTTGTTTCACTCTATCAAACATAACCTGTCAGTGTCTGTCTTGTTGCCACACCCCCCTCCCCCCTCCTCCTCCCCCCTCCTCTGCTGTCAGCATGCACATGCAACCCAGCTTCATGGCTCAGAGGAGCACATGCCCACTCTGCCTTAACTTCCTCCAAATGAAGTGGCAGTCACTGTATGTCACTGATGACATCATCTATGTGAGACACATGCCCCTATACCATATATGGACATATGTCTCACAGCAGCCATAACCACATTTTTGTCTGACCCCCCCTCCCCCCCTTTTCTCTTTGCCCACAACCACACAACCACTGCTTTTTCTGAAATAAAATATCTCACTTTTCAAAACATGTTTCACTTTCCCTTTGATAACTTTATGGTGCTTTGGTAATAATATTTGTTAGGCCTGATGGAGACAAGTTCAGTCAGCACACACACAGCAGGTGATGTGTTTATATGAGCTGGAGCTGCCAATGATCCATATGGCATCATCCACTAATTTAAAGTACAGCTGATGTATAATTTTAAAAAAACTATATTAGTTTGCCGCTAAGGTTTGATTTCAGAGCTGTGGTAATGCAGTGAGAAACATTACAATAAACCTTTTCCATGTAATTACTTCATTTGCCACAAGATGGGTCTATTAGCACAGACATAAACCAAGGGAGCGTTTGCACTATTAGTCACAGTAAGTGCAAGTAATGACGTCTTGGTTTCATAATATGAGCGGACATGATGGGATTCATGTGAAAAGTCAAGCCACTTGATTTCTCATTAGCCGCATAGTGCAATCTCAACAAATTGATTTCCTCCCTGCCTCCTCCTACCATCTGCACAGCGATGGGACAGGACAGCTGGAAGAACGCATTTACATAGTGGTCTAGAGACATGGTCTTTACAGCCATACATCTTAATTCATTCTAATTGAGATGGCTGCGTGTGTATTTGTGTGTGTGTATATATGTGGTGCGAATGCATGCATTTGTGCGTGCGTGTGCACATTTTAGTTGGAGGGATGGTTATGTGATTTATACTGTAGAGAGAGAGAGCCCCTGTTAGAGGGACAGTGCAGACATTGATCCATGCAGATATTACATCATATATCTCTGCACATTGGCTATATCTGCTGCACTTATTGCCTGGCTCCACTCCCTGTCAGCTGTGACATCGCTCCTTCCCTTTTGCACTCCAACTTCCTTCCATCCCTCTAATCTGTAATCCTTCTTCTTCACCTGAAGCTCTTAATAAAAAGCTTCCTGCAGACTCCTAATAAAGAGAAAAGAACAGCAAATTCTTTCAGGGCCCGAAAAATCATCCATCTCTGCCATGCCTGTAGTGGATGTGGATATATAGAGAAAGATATGTGCAATAAAAAGAATTAGTGCTGTAAGTGCAGTTGCTTGCATATAATTCCTCTTTAGCAGCACCAGGAGGAAGGTGAGGACTTGTTAATAACTCCTCCCGTTCACCTCCGTCCTCATTAAGAGGCCTCGTTGAGTGAAAATGCAGAGATCTACTGAGAGGGTGTTGAGCGTATAGATCTCAGCTGAGAGAAATGGAAGTGAGGGGGCTGCACATTTTCGGCGGTGCTGTTGGAGGCTCTCTCTCCCGAGCTCTGCTCTGGAATTTGACACATCAAGAAGCCTTTTATGGTGTCATTAGTGCAACTGTTCCACAGAGGACAGAGGATTCTGTGGGTTAAGAGGAGTTAATCACCTGCCAATCAAATCTCATCAAGCTGCCTCTACGGATGAGGCGCTATACAAATCTCATCATATTTAGGGGGCTTCCAATTAAGCAGATACAGGCAGCGAGAGGAATGAAGGGAGGAGAGAGTGACAGGGTGAGCAGAGGGCGAGCGACGATGGAGAGGGAAGAAAAACAGGGAGTCAGAGACAGTGAGCAGGGCTGGACGACTCCTGTCTGACGCTAAGCAGCCGAAATGTAATGTCTTAAAAGGCCATCACAGTCAATAAAGTTCCTAATGTGCTTAAACCAATTATTGTGTCCGGAGAGGAGCAGAGTGCATGTACGATATTAACCTCAGTAACCCGCTCTATCTGGTTCCTAATTAATTTATCCTCACATGCTCATTCTTATACAGACACACATGCACACATCCGAGCACATTCACATAAGCAAGCATGCATTTATGCATGTTTACAGGAAGTGTGGGTCTAACTATACTGTCCGCTGACAAATCATTATTTTTCGGTAAGCATTTACAATTTCTCTTCTTACCACAGTTATTATTACCTTACCGACGTTAGGATCTGTTTCTTCCACTCGTCTTCCTCTTTCATTGGGCAATTTAAATAGCTGTGTCCAAGTGGTGTAACTAATAAGCTCTTCAAACTGACTTAATGTTGTTAAATAGTTGTCATACAAGGTGTTATTTGCAGAGCCAGAGAGAAATCCTGACATTGTGGATGCTAATTATTGCCTCTGCTAAGAAACACCCTGGAGCATTATGCATGGACCCCCAATACAGTTTTTTTTAGCATTTGGGACAGTGCTTGTCGTTGCACTGGTCAGCAAGCTCGTTCAGTATTTTTGGATGGTGCCTCTGTTGTCTCTGCATTGTTAAGTAATATTTTCCGACCTTGCCTTGGGAATACTAAGTTTTTGCTCCGGGCCCTGTATGTGTGCGTCTATGTGTGTCTGTTTGTCTGTGTGTGCATGTGTGCGCGTGCCGCTGGCTTTGTCTATGTGTGCGTTGTTTACCATGCTGAGGAGGACTCCATTGCTGCGTCGAGACTGTGCAAGAGGGTGGGCTGTCTGGAGAAAAGGTGTTCGTCAATCAGCAGACTGCCAACCACTCACCAGGAATAAAATACAGCCATCAACTACTGACTAATACAAAGTTGTGGATAGGAAAGCTGTTTTTGCTTGTGGTCAACACAAATCTGGTGCATCCCACCATATGCCCACATACCTAAGCACAATTTACAGCTTAAATGGATATTTAATGATGAAAACAGTACTCAGAG